>OY821519.1:41763258-42168258 GCA_963682025.1 Cordilura impudica | reverse complement strand
ACAATCCATGAACGCAGTATTTGGGTGCATTTCATATGCGAGCATTATATGTGACTGGTTTATTTCTTCTTCTTTTTCACCCAGAAATGAGGCCATTCTACATGATTAAACATCACAATTTAAAGTAAAATAATAAGCTTATTAACTGATTACTCTGAAGCTTAAGTTACATTTTACACATGGTGAGTGTAGCTGTCTGATAAATTAGGTGATAATATACAGGAAATGTAGATAAGAAGAAGAGCAATTCTCATCAATACATTTAACTAAACGACAATACGAGTTCCTACTATTCAAAATGTTTCCAGTTAAAAAGACTTTTGTCAAGAGGCTGAATATTTTGTTCTAATGAAATATTAAAGAAAATTTAAACTAAGCATTTTCTGCTTTGATATTTTCTATAGAAAAGGCTTCAGATCAAACGACTCTTTTTTTACTTTAAAAATCTTCTATTTGATGCTGAGTTTTTAGAACGTGTTGACAATCCTTATATTTTCTTCAAATTTCTTTTCTAGAAACTCTTCAAATCGACACAAGCATTGTCATTATTTCGAAGGTAAATATTTCTGGAAAAAATTACAATTTTATATAAAAAAAAAAAAAAAAATGTTAAACCGATTCTAACAAACAAGGACTCACTATTCTCATAATTGAACGAACTTTTAAATAAATATAAGAGGAAATATAAATAAAGTATTAGAAAATAAAGGCGCCAAGGATGAGAAAAATTAAAAAAAAAATTTAAATTTGAAATATTTTGGATATAATATAATATAATCTCTTTAAAGTCGTGTAAAAACTTAAAAATGGTTCAAAAGTGATTTAGTTAAAAATATTTTAGTCCGAGAAGTGTTGAAAAGAGTTTTTTCCGACAATTTCAAATTTTGAGGGTGCATTCAAAATTCTGAAAATTTAAAAGTGATTTAGTCAACCGTATCTTACACTAGGTTATTTTTCAATGTAACACTGTCCTATAAATTATATATTTTTAAAGAATATTTTCACACTAGGGATGTGTATAATATTAATGCACAAAAACACACTTCGAACATACCCAACAAAAGCACGTAAGGGAACTATAGTTGATCTAAACCGACTATACAATACTCTTTACCATGAGTTTCGAGAAATGCTCTTAAAAAATAATCGTAAACCAAACTTAAGTGGAATAGTATTAATTTATTTGCGTGCAGCTATGAAAAAGTTTATATTGGATGCTATATATTTATGGGGACTAGGTCGGAAAATAGACCGATCGTGACTATTTGGTAAAGTCACCTTTTTTGTCGCAAAAACGTAAACAGACCAAATTTCAGAAGAATCTGCTATTTTTTTATTTTTTGATAGGTTTAAGTGAAGATCCGGAAGCAGCTTTAATTGGGTGCTATATCTAGGAATTGTCCTATGGGGTGTATTATTGGACTACTAAGTAATAGATGTAACTAACCCACACACAAACCACATTTGTACGTGATCTATGTGATAGTTTGGATCTTATGGCAATTTAAGTCGATCTCATAGTGGTCATTTGTATGAACATGCACCGATTTTCACCAATTTCAATATCTTTTATCCTATGGCCGATAGAAGCTTAGATACCAAATTTCACTAAAATTTATTCATATTTGCGATTTGTGGTTTAATTACATGGACGCACAGATGGACAGATAGATAGACAGACGGACGGACGGACGGACATCGCTTAATCGAATCAGAGAGTGATTCTGATATATTTTTGGTATTTAAAAACATTAGCACAAAGTCATTATATCATTGATATAGGGTATAAATATGTGGAAGTGAAAGCTAGAACACAAAAATGTGCTGAAAAGTTATATTTCATGTGAATGTCAAAGTCAGAACACGGCTGAACGAGTCGCTTATGAAACGACGATAGAAGAATTCGTTCAACTAATGTTTAATTTAAAAAATCTACAAAAAATCCCAACCTAGATAATGTTAAACTCATTATCTCCGACATAATAAACAATTGAGGGCGTTAAGATAACATTATTGGTTCCTGGACATCATTTTTCATTCACATTCTGCACTTCGGACAACCTCAAAGAATTATGTATAACTACAAGTAACAAAGGAAAAAAAGACACTTCATGTGAATTCCATACATTAGATATGAAGCTGAACCATAAAACTGATCTGAGCGTTGACATAATCAAACAAAGAATTGTTTAACTAAATAATGACGATGGCGTCAAAGTAATATCCTTTGGTGTTGGAACGCCATAAAATACAACGCCTTAGCATGAGTGGTGTTAGATAGATATGTAGTTACAAAAACAATTTACAACAGAAACTGAACTCTACCATGAAATGACGTGTCTTAGGTCCGTTCATATTATTGATGTAACAGTAACAGGCAAACAAAACAACTTCTAGATAAAGTTAAGTAATGTTGGTATTATTTTAAAAATAAAAAAATTAAAAAAAAAACAACACTGCCTCCAACCATGAAGTCGATTTGGCATTTTGTTACTTAATTTTTTTTCTTCTGTTGTTTAAACAACAAATATTCCCTTTGGTATCAGTATAAATAATATTAACTTGGTGGATTGTATTTTATGAATTATTTGTCCTCTCCTTCAGTTGTGAATAACACAAGTTGTATTTGTATGTGGCAACATTTGTTTGTCTTTAACTACTATATCAGTATTTTTCCTTTTAGTTCTTGTTACAAAGAATTTGTATATGCAGCGTAATATCGTAAACTCGTATTTGCCACTTAAGGCAGATACTACAAACAAATACCAGCGAAGGAGAACAATTCAATTTTTTCAAACATTGACATTTTTTCGATAGAATACTGTATAGAACTGTAACAGAGAGTGTACTTCTAGCGATATATTCTATCATAAATACCGGTAAGTTCGTTTGTTTTTGGTCTTGTTTGATTTGGGGTTTTAGTTTTTGGCTGTTTTTAAAAAACATTTGAGTATTTCTTATCTATCGTTTTTATATAAAATTTATGTATTCCAATATGATTCAAATATGGTTATATATTGATTAGTTTAAAAATTGTTATAAATGTAATGTTGTAAACTTAATTGATTTTGCTGAATAATTTTAATAAAAATATATTTTATTAAAATAAATAAAAAGTAAGAAAACATATTTGAATTTCATTAAAATTTTTTTCATTAAAACTTTTTTTTAAATATTGACAGTGCACTCACATTTAAATATATTTCTGGACTGTTCAGCAATAACCGAGTATGTCTTTAAGACTGATTTCTATGTTCCTCAGGAAAAATCGCATATATCTATTTTTTTTTTGATTGATTTTAAGTTGTTGATGCCAAAGGGATCTCTTGAAAAATTTGGACTGTTTTGGATATACAAAAAAGTGCGAGTGTTAATTTCGGCTCTGTTCTACATACAATATTATAATCAATGTTATCAACACTAATGCTATGTTCACACGGACAGCAAGATTCGCGATTCGCTATCTCATTCACGGTTCGAATCATGATTGAATCTACATGATTCGCCGTACAAAATTTTGAGAGCGAACCTACCTGGTTCATTTTTAACCTAGTTGTGAACCTAGAAAAATTGAGTGTCATCTCCAATTTTGATAAAAAAATTATCGCTAGTTTATCTGAATTAGCTGTCAAAAATATATAAATAAAGAAAAAACAAAAAAAAAAAATAATGTGTGCAATAAAATAAATAGAAACATTTAATAAATATAAAGTATATATTTACATACATATATTCAAATAAAAATGGAAAAATAAAATAGTGAAGCGTAAAGTGTAGAAGGATGTCTTCAAATATTTGCACAAAAAATATAAACGTTAAATTGAAACAAGAACACTCGTCTGAACACCAAGGTTCGCATTCGTGCTTCATAGAGCGTATCAAGTGGTTCATTTTGCCGTCTGAACATGCTATAAGAGACAAAAAAGGCTAGATTTAAAATGAAATAGATAATTAACAAAAAAAATTAATAAATTAATAAGATAATTAACAAAAACTTTAGGTATTTCAGTTTTGTTAATTGAAAGAAATTATTATATGCAATGTTTATGCTCATACAAATCTATAATATTAATAGGCTAGGTGATTTCTTGTGACCGATGTTTTGTTCTACCGTTTTATCCCAATTTTGACTAAACGTATATTATTTGAAAGATATTTATTTTTAGCCGTTTTGCAGAACTAGAGATTTTTAAATTTTTTCCTTTATTTTGAGTAAATTGCATTTAAAGTTGCTACTAACACATACGTAAAATTAAACAATGCTATGTGTGTGTTTATTATATTTGTTAATGAGTTTGTAATAAAAATGAGTTTGTTTTTTGTGTTGATTTGTGAACTGGCTATAATTGATTAGCATACCTTTAGGGTCTTTATTTAATAAAAAAATAAAATTTCCTAGAATTTGCACTCGAATTTCGAGGGCTGGAATCTGCTAGTACATATAATCAAGCTTACACGTACAGTATAACCAGGAATCATACATATTTTCTAAAAATGTTAAAAATTTTTGAAGGGACATATTGAACGTTACATAATTTGCGCTTTTTGATTTAAGAAAAAATAATCAAGTGGCTAGAGTTGTTACCTACAAATTCCATTGATATTGGTTCATTTCCCACTAGCGAAACAGCACATTCTTTTATTAATTTGCAGTTCCCTTAAAAAGCAAGAAAAATTAAAAAATACTAAGTATATCAAGTTTATTAATTTTTAAGTTTCAGCTTGTGTGACAAGTATCATTGTTTTTGTTTTTTTTTATACCCTCCAAACCTCAGTGGCAGAGGGTATATATAGGTTTGTCAATTGTAATGCATTGAAATAAATTCCTGAGACCCCAAAAAAATATATTTTCTTGATTCTTAAAACAAGGGAAGTTGATTTACCGATGACTGTCTGTCCGTCTGTCTGTGGAAATCACGATCACGCGGTCAATATCTAAGCTAGACCGTACGTTTTTGTATAAAATCGTTTATTAACATCCCAAAGGAGTTGCTATATAAAATCGTCAAAATCGGTCAGAGGGTTCACGAGCTATGAATGAAACTTTAAAAAAACTTTTGAAAAAATAAAATTTTTCAGTGTGTTTGTTGTTTTTCTTAAGATATGTTGTATATGTTGTAATTCTTCGTATTGTTGAAGTCATTACAGTTGTGTGTATATTAATACTGCACGTGTCACATTGGCCTAAGCAAGTTTTACCACATATTTTTTTATCATGAAAAATTTAATATTAAAAATTAAAAATTAATAAAAATAAAAAATGAAAAATGGAAAATGAAAAATGTAATATGGAAAATGGAAAATGGAAAATGAAAAATGAAAAATGAAAAATGGAAAATGAAAATTGAAAAATGGAAATTGAAAAATTAAAAATTGAAAAATTGAAAATGGAATATGAAAAATGGAAAATGAAAAATTAAAAATAAAAAATGAAAAATGGAAAATGAAAAAGGGAAAATGGAAAATGAAAAATGGAAAATGAAAAATAGAAAACGAAAAATTAAAAATGGAAAATGGAAAATGAAAAATGGAAAATTAAAAATGAAAAATTAAAATTGAAAAATGGAAAATGAAAAATGGAAAATGAAAAGTGGAAAATAAAAATAAGGGAAAATAAAAAATTTAAAATTAAAAATGGCAAATGGAATATGAAAAATTAAAAATTGAAAAACGGAAAGTGGTATATGGAAAATGAAAAAATAAAAAATGGAAATGGAAAATGGAAAATGAAAAATGAAAATTGAAAAATGAAAAAGAAAAATGGAAAATGAAAAATCGAAAATGGAAAATGAGAAATTAATAATGAAAAACTAAAAATGAAAAACGAAACATGAAAATTGAAAATTGAAAAATGGAAAATGGATAATCATAAAAAAAAATGGAATTGAAAATGAGGGCATCAAAGATTCGGCCCAGCCGAATTTAACACTCTTACTTGTTTTTTGTTAGTCTTACCGTAAACGAAATTTTTCAAATAAACTAAACTAAACTAAAATTGCTTAGTATAATTGAGAAAAAAGTATATTTGCACAATTTTTCGTTATTTAAGAAAATTTGAAATTAAATAAAAATGCAATGCAATGCAAAAATGCAACAGGCAATATTCCACATAGAACTAAATATTTTAATTACACCTCAAAAGGTGCCGCCATTGCATTGGCAATAGAAATTTTCAAAAGAATTCATATATCTGCTTATGACAATACTCAACAGGACGATATTGAGGAATCCGTTGAAGAAATTGAAAATGAAAATGAAAGTCAAAACACGCAACATTATGTAAAAAAAACCCTGCAGCAACAATTGGAAGTGACAATTTCTTCTATTACCCATATTGAAGAGCATAGAACGCAACTTCTACATTGTTAATAAATGATTTCATGATATTAATAAACACAAAAACTAGAATAGATAATTTAAATATGCTGTAAAATGCAGTTTAAGTATTAAACCAACATCTACTGCAAATGGACGCGTATGTTCAATTACAGGACTGGTTAGGACAAAAATTAGAGCTCGCCTGAATTTCGAAACTTTTAACGCGCTTATTTAAAATACTTTTAAAAATGAAATAAACCATTTAATACAATAATTTTTATTTTATGTGAATTAAAAATTTTTTCATGTATTTATTTATATTATTTTATGAATATTCATAATTAAACAAGTAAGAAAATTATAGTCGGTCTAGACCGACTATACGATACCCTATACCATGCGTTTAGAAACCCTATCTCTTAGGCCCAACTAACTGGACATTGAAAATAAGCAAAAACCAAATTTGAGTGGGATTTTTATTAATTTTTTTGGCTGCAGATATGAAAAAGTTCATATCGGATGCTATATCCATAAAGGGACTAGGTCCAAAAATGGACCGATCCTGATCATGTTTGGTAAAGTCTCTTGTATTTTGCAAAAATATGTACAAACAAAATTTGAGAAGAATCAGTGCAATATTTTTGTTTTTTAATAGATTTAAGTGAAGATCGGGAAGCAGCTCTATATGGGGTCAAAGGGATCATTTTTGGACTACTCATTAGTGGATGTAATGAACGCATACAAACCCAATTTGAGTAAGATCTATATGACAATTTGGATCTTATGGCAATTTATGTCGATTTCATATGGGTAATTTGTATGGGGGCTAGGTCTGAACATAGACCGATTCTCACCAATTTCAATAGCGTTCATTCCATGGCCGACAAAAGCTTATATACCAAATTTCATCAAAATATATTCATATTTGCGACCTGCAGTTTGATTACAAGCTTTACATGGACACACAGACGGACGGACGGACGGACGGACGGACGGACATTGTTAAATCAACTCAGAAAGTGATTCTGATTCGATCGGTATAATTAAAGATGGGTCTAGGTCAAATATTTTTGGTTGTTACAAACAGCAGCACAAAGTCATTATACCCAAACCACATAGTGGTATAGGGTATAAATATTTTAATTAAAATGAAAATAAGAATTATAAAACACTATCAAATATTGGATTTACAACATTTAACACATTATTTTTTTAAATACTTATTTTTAAAATTGAAATTAAGTTTTAATATATTTTTTTAAGAATTTTAATAATTTGTCATGTATTTAATTGTCTGAATTTATGGAGTAATTAAAATATTTGAAAAAAAAAATAAATCAATAACAAAACACCATCAAATAATGAATTCAAGCTATTATCTTTAAGTTCGTTTTTGTTATCCGGATATCTGGATATTTAGATTTTTCAGTATTTGATAATTCGGATAGTCATTAATGTTGGATATTTAGAAACCCTAGTCCGTGAAATCATTAATGTCGTACATATTCCTAACACTTATGCCGTTTTCTTTTCTGACAAAAAATGTCGCACTTTATTTGCACTTTTTTCGAAAAGTGAATTTTTTTTATAGATTATGAAATAAGAGCAACCTTATCTTATACATCAATCGAAAGGTTTCAAAGTAAAGCCTTCGCAAATTGCAAAAAATTACAGCCTTTGACTTCTTTCAGGTCACAGTGTGAGAATATTTCCCCATTGATCCCCTTTCTTTAATATATTCACCCTATGACTGGAAAGAGGATAATAATAAATTTTTTTTGCATTTTATGAACACAGCTCTTTGAGACCTTTCGATTGATGTATAAGGTAGGGCTGCACTTATTTCAGAATATATAAAAAAATACCCTTTTCGAAAAAAATGCAAATAAAGTGCGACATTTTTTGTCAGAAAAGAAAACGGCATTAGTCTAGACAATAAATTATAGATTGTCTTGGCTAAATTTGTGTGTATACAAACATATCTAGCAACAATATATTTTTTTTATAATGTTAGCAACAATGTTTGTGCTTAACTTAAAACTCTTGTTCAATCCAACAAATTTTCAGTTTGCACATGCTTTTGTATGTATGATTCTTGCAAATACTACTAAACAATGATCACAAAGACTAAAACTATTAGATCTATGTCATACACTAAACAATTTTTGAAAAATAACAGAATTTTTCCCCATTGTCATTGATATCTCTGGACTTAATGAACTGATTTTGCTGATTTTCAATAGCAACGTTCTCAGGATGTTAATGAATTATTTTCACTATGAGTAACCCAGATGAGCTATTGATGGCGTGATCATGAATTCCAAACATGGAGAGACTGACTTCTCTATGACAACTCCGCTTATTATAAGGATCAATAATATACATATATGTATATATAAGTTATGCGGCCAGATTTTGTTTTCTAATTATTGCAAACGGAGTGCCAAATCTTGTGAACAAGCTTTGAGCCTCTGTAAAATTTTGGTTATTGACTTATACGTATCAGCATTTAATCTCTTTATTTGTTTCTTTTTTCTCATTTATATATAGAGTATATTTCGAAACGGCATTTTTTTTTTTTTTTTTGGATGGCGGGTTTCAAAAATTTATTATTTATTTATTATTATTTATTATTATTATTTATTATTATTATTTATTATTATTATTATTCGAGCCTATTCCCATTGGCGTTGTCGTTCGAAAACAAAATAAAAATGATAGTTTGGCATCAATGTTGGCGTTATCGATAAGTATAGAAAATATATTGGTATTCCCCATTTTGAAAAGAAGATAATAACGACAAAGAAACGTTTTTTTCTGCCGTCGCCACTGTTAGTATCGAAGTTAAAACGACTACAAAAAATTAAATTAAAAATGAAAACAACGGCAGCGTAGCAATTTGAAAAATTTGTGTCCGAAATAACTTCTGTCCGATAACTTCTTTTCAATATATTTCAAGAATGACAATTTAGAAACGAAGCAACGACAACAATATAGAAACTACAATAAGAACGACAACGCCAACGGGAATAGGCCCGATTATTTATTAATTTGTATTCAATCATTTTTTATTTAATGACTGAACTGGTAAAAAAATATATATTTTTCATTTTGTTGATATTTAAAGACGCATTGGATCAATTGAGGAAAAACTTAAAAATTATTCTCTTTATAACTTAAAAAAAATCTGAAATTCTTGTTTATCCTCTGGCTAAAAATAATTTGGACACAAAAAAGTGAAAGCATAAATGTGTAGGAAGTTGTTGATATAAAATATAAATAAATTGGACATTGAAGGATAAATATGTTTTATATTTTTATATGTAAAATCCGGAACCACAAGAGCTATTAAGCTCAGATTTACGCCAGTTAAATCTGTTCTGCGTGTTTTAATTTTGGATTCGATGGAATTAGGAATTGCCATACAAAGAAAATATTTTTCATCTTATATTTAAAATACTATCATATACTTGAAACTTTTTGTGAGTTCATTAGATACAGAGTTGCATAGTCGAGTCAAAAATGGAGCGGATCGGTCTAGTGGGCGTGGCAACTACCACCACACAAAGTATCCAAGTGGATACCATATAATTAACAGGGTGTTTTTTTTTTGTTTAGATAGAACTTATGAAAGGCTTAGCTGTCAAAAGAACTGTCTTACTGATATTTATAATCAGTATACAAACCACCATGAACAGATTCACGCTTGAACAACGCTATCAAATGATCAAAATTTACATTGAAAATCAATCATCAATGGGCGCAACTTATAGACAACTTCGTGATGTCTATGGCACACATGATCGTCCATCTGAGCAAGCTATTCAACTGTGGATAGATTAATATCTAATATTATACCATATATTTTCCAAATGATACAATAACACCAGCGCGTCGAAAGCATGGGGCTACGTGGCATACGGCGACCGCAACCATCGACGTATTGAAATCGAGATTTGACAATAAGTTGATGATCTCGAGAAATGGACCTGTCAATTGGCCTCCAAGGTCATATGATTTGACACCTCTCGATTGCTTCTTGTGGGGCCACGTGAAGTCTGTAGTTTATGCTGATAAACGAGCAACAATTGAGGCCTTTGAGGCCAACCTTGCTTGTTCTATTCATGTCATATGGCCAGCAATGCTTGAAAAATTGGACAAATACTAATGCCATGTATTGATCTCTCGAAAAAAAGAATTTTTTGATTACAATTTATTTTTTTGTGTTTTCTTTACAATTCTATGTTCTATCGGAATTAAAAACAGCCTTTATGTCGTACCGAAAATGCTAATATAAGCGGAATATCTTATTCTAGAGCGAAACATCGTTCGACGGCATCCGCTCGTTTTTTATACCCTATACCACTATGTAGTTAGGGTATAATGACTTTGTGCTGATATTTGTAACTACTAAAAATATTTTACCTTTGTGATACCGATCACTTTCTGATTCGATTTAGCGATTTCCATCCGTAATAAAACTACATATCGCAAATATGAATATATTTTGATGAAATTTAGTATATAAGCTTCTATCGGCCACATGACGAAAATCGGTTCATGTTCAGACCTAGTCTCCATACAAATGACCCCTATGAGATCAACTTAAATTGCCATAATATACAAATTATCATATAGATCTCGGCCGATTTGGGTCTGTGTATGTCTATTAAATCCATTTATCAGTAGTCCAAAAATGAACCCTATAGGACAATTCTTAGTCATAGGCCCCATATAGAGCTGCTTCCCGATCTTCACGTAAATCTATCAAAAAACAAAAATATTGCACAGATTTGTCTCAAATTTGGTTTGTATATGTTTTTGAAAAAAAATAAGTGACCTTACCAAATGTGGTCAGAATCGGTCCATTTTTCAACCTAGTCCCCATATAAATACAGCATCCCATATGAACATTTTTCCATATCCGAGAGCAAAAAAATTAATACAATGCCACCCAAATTTGGTTTATGCTTATTTTCTATATCTAATTAGTTGGATCTGAAAGATAGGGTCTCCAAACGCATGGTATAGGGTATTCAAGAGTCGGACTAGGCCAACTTTAATTTTCTTACTTGTTTATAATGTTATAGCGAAAATGTTTATGTAAACGGAATATTTTAAATCCAAAAAATTTCTATGCTAATAGAATCTGGAACGGAACAACATTCGACAGGATCTGTTCAATTTTAAAGCCTTTCTATTAGCTCATACTCTCTGTCTGTCTTCTGTCGTGGGTCAACCCTATTCCCGCTTATCCAATTGATCTGAAACTTGGCCCATAGTCTGTTGTGACTACAGACTTATTTTGGGGTAGTCACGCACAGTCACGCACAGTCACGGATTGATCTAAATGTCATTTCCCCTCATCCGATCGATCTGAAACTTGGTCCATACACTTGCTGTGAAAAAAAGAAGAACTTTGACTTATTCACGTAAAGTCACGCATGGTCACGTACAGTCACGGAGTGATTTAAAACCCATTTCCCCTCATCCGACTGATCTGAAACTTGGTCGATAGACTTGCTGTGGAAAAAGATTAACTTTGACACAGTCACGCACAGTCACGCATGGTCACGCACAGTCACGTAGTGATTTAAACCGATTGATCTGAAACTTTGTCCATAGACTTGTTGTGACCAAATATTAATTTTAAAAGAGTCACGTACAGTCATGGAGAGATTTAAAACTTATATGCACAAGGAAAGAAACAGTTTTAATAAAAACTTTTTTTTATGGGTTAGATTATTTATTATAACATAAAACCCATTTAAGCAATTAGAAAGGCTTTAAAGCGAAAATGTTGGAAGTTTTACATCTTACCCTCTATCAAATACCATGGTAAGAATATTGTTCTAGTTTCACCCAGCTTTGAAATTTTTTTAACCTTGTGATGGCTCCCTCAAATATTTTACTTATATTTTAGTTTTAGAATAACTCTAAGCCACTGGCATAAATATTTTTATACCCTATACCACTATGTGGTTTGGGTATAATGACTTTGTGCTGCTGTTTGTAACAACCAAAAATATTTGACCTAGACCCATCTTTAATTATACCGATCGAATCAGAATCACTTTCTGAGTTGATTTAATAATGTCCGTCCGTCCGTCCGTCCGTCCGTCTGTGTGTCCATGTAAACCTTGTAATCAAACTGCAGGTCGCAAATATGAATATATTTTGATGAAATTTGGTATGTAAGCTTTTATCGGCCATGGGATGAACCCTATTGAAATTGGTGAGAATCGGTTCATGTTCAGACCTAGCCCCCATACAAATTACCCCTATGAAATCGACATAAATTGCCATAAGATCCAAATTGTTATATAGATCTTACTCAAATCGGGTTTGTATGCGTTCATTACATCCATTAATGAGTAGTCCAAAAATGATCCTTTTGGCCCCATATAGAACTGCTTCCCGATCTTCACTTAAATCTATTAAAAACAAAAATATTGCACTGATTCTTCTCAAATTTTGTTTGTATATATTTTTGCAAAATAAAAGAGACTTTCCCAAACATGATCAGGATCGGTCCATTTTTGGACCTAGTTCCCATATAGATATATCATCCGATATGAACTTTTTCATATCTGCAGCCAAAAAAAATTAATAAAAATCCCACTCAAATTTGTGGGCCCACTCAGTTAGTTGGGCCTAAGAGATAGAGTTTCTAAACGCATGGTATAGGGTATCGTATAGTCGGTCTAGACCGACTATAATTTTCTTACTTGTTATATAATTTCAAACTGGAAAACATGAAATTTATAACAATTTACAATTTTCGTTTAGAATTTTATTTTATCATAATTTCAGTTAAAATAATTTCTGACAAACTTTTTAAAATTCAAGGGTCTGTATTTAAATTTCAGATTAAAAGGACTCATTTCATAAAACGAAACGTAAGGAAAAGCTTTTGTATGAAAATTTCAAAACTGAAATTTTTTTTAAATTTTTTCACATAAGTGTTTCGTTTTATAGAATATCCCATAATTTTTTTTTGTTGTCGTTTACTTGGTTTTATTTATGGTTTTTTGTTTTTTCCAACAATACCAGCCCTTTTAAACTCTTTTGTAAATATAAAATATATTCTCTTTCATTTTGATTAAAGTAAAATAAATGTAAATAAATTAAATCCACTATTTGCTAAAACCATTAATTAAACTCAGCAGTGAAACAAATAAATAAACACCCGCATATCTTGCCCAACCATCATAGATCATTTTCTAGCTCTTCTCAATTGTTTTCCATTCGTATTTCGAAAAATCGATATTAAACAGATGTTCCTTTTTGGTTATAAATTTATAATTAGTAAAAGCCATAAAATTTATGCTGTTTATTAACTAAACACTATTTAAATAACATTCATAAAAAGACAATACAATTACTGTTACACACGCACAATGGGACATCATTTATATGCTTTAAGTTTATGGCCATTTAATTACAAAAACTATTCTTATGTAATAATATAATAAGGAGCCGAACCGCCAGCAGTGAGCCTTGTTATCCATATAAACAAAAATATATGTTATGAAAGTAAATAACCCGCATTACTATAAAGAAATTTCAAAAGTAGAAATGAATTCTTAGTAGAAATTCCTACTGACTTATTATTTACTATAGAAAATATTTCTTCGTTGTGTATTCTTAGAAATTAAGAGTGATAAAATCTATCATGGATTATTGTCTTCATGTATACAATTCATATCACATTACCACTTGACCTAACAATTTCATTACTCCCTTTTTTTTGTAACTTTAAATGGGAAGAATTGAATTTCTTTAGTTTCTGTTTTGAAAACATAATTACTTTAAGTGTCTGGTAACAAGGTTTAAAACTAAAATTAATTCTCTGTTCCCTGTTTTTTTTCTTTTTTTTTGGGTGGTCTATATATAGTTCGTTCATTTCTTAAAAAAGACATTACGTTTTTTAAGAACTACAAAATCAAAGTAAATTTTACCGCTTTTTGTCATTTGCTCATTGTGAAGGCACTTATTGTTTACTTTATTACCCCCTGAGCCCCTGTCAAAATGTTCTTAAGAGTTGACAGTTTAGTTAGAGTGCAGTAAGGCAGACTAAAACGATAACACTGTCACGTTTATAAGTTAGATTCATTTGTAGAACTCATGCTGTTAGTTTGAATTGTTTGTAGTTGGTTTATTTTCAAACATTTTTGCTTTAAGTTCTTTTAAATGTTTTTACTGTGAAATTTCAGCTTATCAGATATTTCGCAAAATTCGTTAATATTTATGATCAGCTTTAGCTGCCATTAGCATTGTATAGAATTATGTTTTTGTTATACAGGCGCCAAAATTTGGGGCCGAATGACAACAATTGATATCTAGTAAAATTAATTTAAATTTCATATTTTGCTAAATCTTGGCCCATAATTCTTTATCCATGTTCAGGGTGGACCATATAAAAACACGTAATTTTTTTTCATTCGGCATTTTTTTCTGACAATACAATCCCTGCGGTTAATTATGGAACACCATTTCATTCAAATGACTTCATCGGTTGGTCTTGCAGTAGCACATACGATCAACCTAATTTTTGATTAAACTTTCGTCAGTATGGACCTTATTTTACCAATGACTGCACTATTTTTTTTTCACATCCATTCTTAAGAGCTTTTCACAAATAAAAGTCCAAAGGGGTAAATCAAATCGCAGCTACGCGGTGACCAATAATGCACATCGCCAAAACTGCTAATAAACGATTTTCAAATCTGCCAAACAAATGATCCTGTTGAAATCAAATATTATCCAGATTCATATCGTCGAAAATGAGTCAAAAATATTCAGTTATCATTGCACGGTATCACTTACCGCTCACTTCGAAGAAACGTGAACGCATCTTCGAAGAAATATGGCCCAATGATACCGCCGGCTCAAAAACCACAGTCCAGTTATGTGTAGATTTTCTGTGCGCCAGATGCGATAAAAATGATTTTGCAATAAAAATGCTCATCTTTTACCAAGCGTTCTGTTGCAACAAGTTTTTATTATTTCCCAATGTTGTTCAAGCGTAAGTCAAATCATTTCGTAAACCGATTAAATTATAGTAAATTCGTATCAAAACACAGCCGACATTGGTGTTGCCATACTCAAAATAACCAGCAGTTTAAAGTGCAAACACAAAGGGCTACCACCCTGTAGAGTAAAATTATTGTTTGAATTTTATTTTGGTAAATAAAAAAAAAAGTTTCTATGGAAAAATTTCGTTAATGCTTAGACACCTGTTGTTAAATCTGTTCCGCAGTACGAAATTAATGTTTTTGTATTCGATAGAGTAAAATGTAAAGGATTTTACTCGACAGCGTTGGGAATTTATCCGTTTGAATATTAGGAATTTCACTTTAAGCAGTATAAAAAACTAACCCATAAAAATCAAGTTTTTATTTGTAATTAAATAATTGGTTGACTGAAAATAAAAAACCGTTAAAATTTCAAAAAATCCAAAATTATGCTATAATTAATTTTTTTTTTAACGAAAATTTGTTAAATCATTTTTATTGTCGCCCCGAGTCTGTCTGCAAAGATTGGATCATGGGAAAAGGGTTAAAAATCCCTCCAAAATTTTTTTTGACAGAAAAGCAGACACTACGAGCAGACATTGTTTAGGTCTTAAAAAAAAATAAATTTAAATGCAATTTAAAAATTTTGGCTAAAGAAAAAAAATGGTTTCTTAAAGCCCTAAAAGTATACTTTTATTTTTATCGCTTTAATACTTTACAAGTCTCTTCGTACGAAAATTTCGAACTATCATAATTAAATTATTTCAATGACAACTGCGGAAATTAATCCCCAAAATTTCTATTCTATTTGCGATATGCGAATATTTTCAAGCAAACGACTTGATTTGCAATAAATTCGAGTGCAGCAATAAAATTGCCTTCATTTGTTATCATTACGTAAAATCAACTATATGTATTTACTAAATTTTTGGATTCTAGGCTGATTCTACTAGACGCAATTTCACTAGACACAATTACAGTAGACAAAATTTCACAAAATTTCTTTAGGCACAACTTCACTCAGTCAATTCTATGAGGCAAGAATTACACTTTTATTTGCCAAACTCATGATTAGTTTAAAATCGGGGCGATTAAATATTTTAAACATTTGAGTGATTAAAAAAAACTACAAGCAAACAAAAATGTGTATACATCGCTGATACATATCTATGTCTGTACGTGCACTAGGGTGGCCATTAATAAAAAGGTGTTCAAACTCTCGGTCTCACCCCGTAGAAATATGCGATTAGCAAAAAACTGAGAAATACAAAGTTTTGGGTCAATCAAAAAAAAAAAAAAATGTACAGGTGCCTCAACGCGATTGAAAATTTCAAGTGTGTTTATATGGGGAAAATATGACTTTTTTCAGATTTTACGAAAATTTCGTTGTACAAATTAATTTGTTAAACAAGTTGTTATATGTATCAGTACTAAATTATCTTTCCAAAAAGCTATATAACTTTAAAATCAAATAAAAACAAATGCCCAGAGCACTTTTGTGCCAAAAAACTCTAGGTCATGAAATGTGATAAACATTTTTTTAACTTTAAGAAATTGATTAAAGCCATATTTATACCCTATACCACTATGGTTTGAGTATAATGACTTTGCGCTGCTGTTTGTAACTACCAAAAATATTTGACCTAGACTCAGAATCACTTTCTGAGGCGATTTAGTGATGTCCGTCAGTCCGTCCGTCTGTCTGTGTTTCCATGTAAACCTTGTAATCAAACTACAGGTCGCAACTATGAATATATTTTGATGAAATTTGGTATATAAGCTTTTATCGGCCATAGGATGAACGCAATTGAAATTGGTGAAATTCGGTCCATGTTCAGACCTAGTCCCCATACAAATGACCCCTATGAAATCGACATAAACTGCCATAAGATCCAAATTATCATATAGATCTTAGTCAAATTGGGTCTGTATGTGTTAATTGTATCCAATAATCAGTAGTCCAAAAGTAATCCCTATAGGACAATTCTTAGTCATAGGCCCCATATAGAGCTGCTTCCCGATCTTCACTAAATCTTTCAAAAAACAAAAATATTGCACAGATTTTTCTCAAATTTAGTTTGTATATATTTTTTCAAAATATAAGTGACTTTACCAAATATGGTCAGGATCGGTCCATTTTTTGACCTAGTCCACATATAAATATAGCACCCGATATGAACTTTTTCATATCTGCAGCCAAAAAAATTAATAACAATGGCACTCAAATTTGGTTTATGGTTATTTTCTATATCCAATTAGTTGGACCGACTATAGTTTTCTTACTTGTTTTTTTTTGTCTCTATATGGGGGAAAATGACTTTTTTTTTCAGATTTTACGAAAATTTCGTTCTGTAGTTTAATGTTTTTCTGATTAAATTGATAAAGATCGAAAATAAGATTTTTTATTTTTATAAAAAATATTAAAATTAAGTTTC
Source organism: Cordilura impudica (assembly GCA_963682025.1). Classification (NCBI taxonomy): domain Eukaryota; kingdom Metazoa; phylum Arthropoda; class Insecta; order Diptera; family Scathophagidae; genus Cordilura; species Cordilura impudica. Next base: position 42,150,488 of record OY821519.1, on the reverse strand, counting down.
ATTTTTTCGATAAGTTGTTGTATGAGTCGATATCAGTACTAAATTATCTCTTTGCAAAACTATATATTATTCAAAATCGAATAAAAACTTGCCAAGAAATAACAAATGCCCCAGACCACTTTTTAATATAAAAAAAGGTAGTGCAATTTTACGGAAATTTTTTGCACTTTAGGAAAATAATTAAAGCCATTATTTATTTATATTTTTTTTTTGTATCTATACATATGAGCACTCAGACATGAAGTATTGTATTATTACCACGTTTTTAAAGTATTGCGCAATGAGATAAAAGATGGAAATTTTTTTGATAAAATTTTGAAAACTCTTTTTTTAAGTTTTAAAAAATTTTCTTAAACAAAATTTCAAGAAATGGATGGGTCACTTTATAGTTTTATCAAATATATCTCAGAGATTAACCGTGTGAATTTTTAAGTAAATTCATCTGCCAAAATTTCTTTTACAAGGAATTTTTTTTTTGCAGATTTCGAGATAAATGTGGGTTTTTTGAAATATTCAGTAAATGTACTCTTTCGGAATACTTTGTATCTAGAATTTATCAGTTTTCTACGTTTAAATGTTATATTTTATCTTAATAGCCTAGGGTTTCGGAAAAAAATATATGACCCCATTAACCCTTTAGGACTTGGGGTCGCATATGACCCCAAGCTATTAAATTTTATTTATCAAAAAAATCAAATATTTTGTAAGTGCTGTTGGATATTTAGATGTGATGCTTAAAATATAATAATCAGATGGGAAAGTCTTCCCTGCTAAAAATTTGGAATAAATCGAACAACGTTAACCCATTCCTTGCCGAGGTAAATGAAACCCTTACTATGGGTTGGGAAATATAGCACAATTTTAAACGGACAGACAGACGGACATTGCTATAGCGTCTCGAGTTGTTATAAGTACCAATAATATACTAGCAGATTCCAGCGCTCGAAATTCGAGTGCAATTTCTAGGGGGCTTTTTTCAGCTTAGCCAATTCACAAAGTAACACCTTTACGGTTTATTATTATTGTGAATGAAAATAAACTCAGTAACAAACATATTAACAAATTTAATAAAACACACATAGCATACGTATAATTATACCCTATACCACTATGTGGTTTGGGTATAATGACTTTGTGCTGCTGTTTGTAACAACCAAAAATATTTGACCTAGACCCATCTTTAATTATACCGATCGAATCAGAATCACTTTCTGAGTTGATTTAACAATGTCCGTCCGTCCGTCCGTCCGTCCGTCCGTCCGTCTGTGTGTCCATGTAAAGCTTGTAATCAAACTGCAGGTCGCAAATATGAATATATTTTGATGGAATTTGGTATATAAGATTTTATCGGCCATGGGATGAACGCTATTGAAATTGGTGAGAATCGGTCCATGTTCAGACCTAGCCCCCATACAAATTACCCATATGAAATCGACATAAATTGCCATAAGATCCAAATTGTCATATAGATCTTACTCAAATTGGGTTTGTATGCGTTCATTACATCCACTAATGAGTAGTCGAAAAATGATCCCTTTGACCCCATATAGAGCTGCTTCCCAATCTTCACTTAAATCTATTAAAAAACAAAAATATTGCACTGATTCTTCTCAAATTTTGTTTGTACATATTTTTGCAAAATACAAGAGACTTTACCAAACATGATCAGGATCGGTCCATTTTTGGACCTAGTCCCTTTATAGATATAGCATCCGATATGAACTTTTTCATATCTGCAGCCAAAAAAATTAATAAAAATCCCACTCAAATTTGGTTTATGCTTATTTTCTATATCGAAGTAGTTGGACCGAAAGATAGGGTCTCTAAAGCATGATATAGGGTATCATATAGTCGGTCTAGACCGACTATAATTTTCTTACTTGTTTTATATATGTTTTAGTACCAACTTTAAATGTAATTTACTCAAAATTAAGGCAAAAATTTAAAAATCTGTAAATCTGCAAAACGGCTAAAAAGAAATATCTTTCAAATAATGTACGTTTGGTCCAAATCGGGTAAAACGGTAGAACAAACCATCGGTCACAAGAAATCGCCTAGCATATGAATATTACAGATATACTTTCTGGGGCCACAAATAATTTTTTTGATGTGCTACAAACGGAATGACCAGCTGATATTTACTGTCTGCAGAGTGGTGTGGAGGGGAAAAAAATTCAAATACGTACAAATAAATTTTATAACAAAAAATACAATTAAATTAAGTGGAAGTGGTCGCTAGTGAAATTACTCCAAGTGGATTTATCCTAGTGAAATTGTGTCTAGTGAAATTTTGTTTAGTGGAATCAGCTGGAATCAAATATTCGTGTAACAATTAGTTTTTTTAATTTGATTTACATTAACAACGTTTTACGTTTTTACACCGTTTACTGAATTCAATTTTTATACAAATCCTCACAGAAGGTCTTATTCAAAGATCCAGTTAGCTGCCAACTGGCGATTTAAAATTTGGCCATTTTATTTCGATTGTTTTCGACAATTATTCGACAATTTATTTGGTTAATTTCAACATCAAGTTAGGAATTATAATTAAGAATCTCAAATCCAAATCTCAAATTCGAGCAATTCTTCGAAATTTAGTCCGTATAGTTTAAAGACTACTTAAATCATTGAAGAGAGATACCATAGAATTACGGTACTCTTAGTCTGGCAAAGTTTAAAATAAATTACATCGAGCTTGTATCTTCATTAATCCACTTATTCGCTCTTACAGCTTAAATTATAGCAAAACGAAGCCTAAGAAATGTGAAAAAGTTTAATACTTTTTTAAGAAGTTATTGGAATATATAAAATCGTAATTGAGGATTTTTTAGGATCGCCTTAGCCGAGATTCGAGCTTAAGATGTTTTAGAATCAGAGAGTAATTCGAAATAAAACAAGTACGAGTGCTAAATTCGGCTATGCTGAATCTTTAATACCCTCCAACTGGGTTTTGCGTTTACATTAATATCTGGGGCCAAATTTTCGCAGTCGTAAGCGAACGTATTTTTATTCGAACGTGCGAATTTATGTACGATAACGAATAATATGTGACGAAATTTCTGATTCTGGGATTAGATAACGAGTGAAATTAGAATACGGAAATTAGAAATCTTTACACTATCGAAATAAATTTCGACATGGAATTGTTTCGATCACGACTGTGAAAATTAGGTCTCTGGATTTATTGCACTTCTTCTAACAAATGTAAAGAAAATATTTTAAAAAGTGTACAATTTTATAAACGTTATACCAAATTATTAAAAAACAAGTAAGAGTGTTAAATTCGGCTGTGCCGAATTTTTTGATACCCTCCACTTGAGTCTTTAATTTTTAATTTAAAATTTTTAATTTTTAATTTTTAATTTTAAATTTTAAATTTTAAATTTTAAATTTTAAATTTTAAATTTTAAATTTTAAATTTTAAATTTTAAATTTTAAATTTTAAATTTTAAATTTTAAATTTTAAATTTTAAATTTTAAATTTTAAATTTTAAATTTTAAATTTTAAATTTTAAATTTTAAATTTTTAATTTTTAATTTTTAATTTTTAATTTTTATTTTTATTTTTTGATTTTTAATTTTTAATTTTTAAGTTTTAGTTTTTAATTTTTAATTTTTAATTATTAATTTTTAATTATTGTGTTTTCCATTTTCCATTTTTCATTATTCATTTTTCATTTTCCAATTTCCATTTTTAATTTTTCATTTTCCCTTTTCAATTTTCAATATTCAATTTTCATTTTCCATTTTTCAATTTTCATTTTGAATTTTGCATTTTCCATTTTTCAATTTTCATTTTCCATTTTTCATTTTTAATTTTTAATTTTTCAATTTTCATTTTCCATTTTTCAATTTTCATTTTCCATTTTCCATTCTGCGTTTTCCATTTTTAATTTTTCATTTTTCAATTTTCATGTTCCATTTTCCATTTTTAATTTTCCAATTTCCATTTTTAATTTTTAAATTTTCAATTTTCATTTTTCATTTTTCATTTTCCATTTTCCATTTTTCATATTTCAGTTCTCGTTTTCCATTTTCCACTTACCATTTTCCATTTTTCATTTTTCAATTTTCATTTTCCTTTTTTCAATCTTCAATTTTCAATTTTCTTTTTCCATTTTTCATTTTCCATTTTTCATTTTCCATTTTCCATTCTCCATTCTCCATTTTTCATTTTCTATTTTCCATTTTTCATTTTTCATTTTCCATTTCCCGTTTTTCATTTTCCATTTTTCATTTTCCATTCTCCATTATTCATTTTCTATTTTCCATTTTTCTTTTTCCATTTTTAATTTTTTATTTTTCAATTTTCTTTTTTCATTTTCCTTTTTCCATTTTCCATTTTCCATTTTCCATTTTACATTTTTCATTTTCTATTTTACATTTTACATTTTGCATTTTACATTTTACATTTTACATTTTACATTTTGCATTTTACATTTTACATTTTACATTTTACATTTTACATTTTACATTTTACATTTTACATTTTACATTTTACATTTTACATTTTACATTTTACATTTTACATTTTACATTTTTCATTTTACATTTTACATTTTTCGTTTTCATTTTTTCTTTCATATTGGCGATTTTTTTTATTATAACGCGATAACGATAAAAAATATGTGGCAATACTACTAACATGAGCCATGTTATTGTGTTCTTGGTATTGTTAATATATGTGTATGCATAATTTTTTTGTGGCATTTTTTGTGTTGTTGTACAATTATAATGTTCAACCACTAAACTTTTACAACAAACACACTGGGTTTTATGTTTTTTAGAGGTATCTACATATTTTTGCTCGTATTTAATCACGATGATGCCCGATTTAGGCAATTTTCAATACCAACCTGCTGGGAATTATGGCAAATGATATTATTGTAGCCTTATCCAGTATGATTGCTTTTTTTGTGAATGAGCGTGATTTCAACAGACAGACGGACAGACGGACATCGCTATATCGACTCGAGCTGTGATAAGGATCAAGAATATATATACTTTATGGGGTCGGAAATTAGTTTTTCGGTGCGTTACTAACGGAATGACAAACCTATATATACCCTCTGCCACTGACGTGTGGAGGGTATAAAAACCACACTAAATTTTTAAATTTTTTTAGAAGTATATCCATATTATAGGTCATATCCCATTTTAAATACCAACCTGCTCGAAATTAAGACAAACAATATTATCCTAATTATACCCATGTAAATGGTTTATTTTGTGTATGAGAGTGATTTTAACAGACAGATGGACATCGCAATATCTATGCGAGGTGTTATAAGGATCAAGCATATATATATACCAGCTTCGAAATTCGAGTGCAATTTCTAGGCAACTTTATTTTTCAACTTAGCCAATTCACAAACCAACACTTTTTTGGTTTATTATTATTGTGAATGAAGATAACAAACTCATTAACAAACACATTAACAAATTTAATAAAACACACAACGCATATGTATAATTTTATGTATGTGTTAGTAGCAACTTTAAATGCAATTTACTCAAATTAAAGGAAAAAATTTAAAAAATCTGTAAATCTGGAAAACCGCTGAAAAGAATTACCTTTCAAATAATATACGTTTGGTCAAAATCGGGATAAAATGGTAGAACAAAACATCAGTCACAAGAAATTGCCTAGCCTATTAATATTATAGATACTACAGACGGAATGACAGTGGTGTGCCAAACTAACTGGCACATTTTTTTCCTGTGAGTAAATACAAAAATTAAATTCTCGCTGGTTTTCAGAAAAGCATCAAATAAGTTATTAATTCTTGTGTGTTTTGTTTTTGTTGTTTAATTTTAATTGAATTGAACGAATGAATAATTTATATTTTTTATTGTTCACAATTTAGGCGGAATCTCTGTTTTTTTACACATTCATCACTTAAAATTTTTTGTATTTAACTTTTAATTGCACTTAAACTAAATTGGCTCTTTTTGTAAATGCCGTGCATCATAATTTTTTGTTTGTTTTCTTTATTCAACATATTAAATATGCATCACATGACTCATTGCTTGATGGGGTTGTATGTTAACAGCACTCTCTCATTTAAACATTTTATAATAACCCAATATCCAAATTTGAAAAGCCAGAATTTTGTGTATGATGAAATATAATAGAAAGTTAAAATAAACAAATTTATATTAAAGGCTTAGAGATTAAAATTTTTTCGAAATAAATTCTTAAAAATTTTATGCAACATGAAAGTTATTAGTTAATTTTTAGTGGCAGATTTTTCATTTTATTTTGAATTATTTAGTCGTTATACGCACTGATTTCTGGTATCAAATACAGCTTAAAGCATTCATATGGTCTAGTTTGAATATGAAATCTGTCTCTTAAGTGGTGGTAAATGCTTAACTCTGGACAAATCTCACTTCTTCATTTCAATAATTACATGAATTGCTTTTAATCTATGATTTTGACAAAATGTATATTTTTCGAAAGGTATTTCTTTTTAGCTGTTCACCAGACTTACAGATTTTAAAATTTTTACCTTTATTTTGAGTAAATTGCATTTACAGCTGCTACTAACGCATACATAAAATTATACAATGCTATATGTGTGTTTATTAAATTTGAAGTATTTGTAAGTTTGTTTTCTTCATTCACAATAATTATAAACCAAAAAAATGTTGGTTTGTGAATTGGCTAAGTTGAAAAAAGTTGCCTTGAATTTGCACTCGAATTTCGAGCGCTGATATCTGCTAGTAATAACAAGTCCACGTCTCATCCATTGATTTATCAAAATAAAAATTCAGTTCAATTTACTCCAAATTATCTCCAAAGCATATTTTGGATCATGAATACGTTTCAATTTTTGTTCACGGCGAAGATACGCCATTATTGTTTATCAATCCGTTATTTGGCTTGGATAGTATTTTTTCCCACCAAAAAACAATGTTTAATCAAAACACGACATCCTTTGCAATCAATTTTTTCTCAAGCTTTAAAAGCAGCATCATTTTTATAATGGTTATTTTTTTTCAAATTAGTGAAATGTCATGAAATTTTGACACAATTTTGATAACAGTTGGCCCTACTGAATAAAAATACAAAAATGGCACTTGTTACGCCAACTCTATGTTAGGCTACGGAGTTTTTAGTCCATGTAATATAAAATTTCGGGGAACACATTAAATATTTTTCATTTCATGGCAAGATAACAAGAAAATGTTTATTGGGTTAACTAAGCTGTTTGACTTTCTTTATACCATGTAATTATATTACGTATGTATATTATTTGTATTGCGAAACTACTGTTGTTTATTTTTAGTAATAATAGATGGGGTCTACACTTGTTTACTAATTTAATTTATTTTAGTTGCAGTTTGTTCAATTTCGTTTCAACGTTTCTTTCTTCTTCTGTTCAATCATTCATGTCTCATTTTAATTTAATTGAATTTTCACGTTCATTGACATTATTGCAGTCGCTGCGTCACAATTCTTGTTATACATTTGATTTGTTTTATTTTGTTGTGCATTCAGTTTTATACCCTACAACACTAAGTGGTCAGGTTATTGTGAGTTTGCGGTGATGTTACTAACTAGACCAGCCCTTTAATATGGTTAGCGCGCGAAAAAAAACTCTCACATTTATTTTCACTACTAAACGTTTACTTAATTGAAATTATTTATTTTTATATAAACGAGTATCAACCTTGCAAAATATGACTAAATATGTTTTCCAAAGTACATGAAAAGGCAATTAGAGTTTTGAATAAATATTTGAAACGGGCTTTTAAAACAATCCCTTATGAGGCAAAAGTTTCTCGGTAATTGGTTTTTCGGTTTATTAATGTTTACAGTTAAGGCGTAAAGTCTACATACACCCTACTATTCTATGACTTTGGGGAATTGGTAACGATTTCGAAAAAAAAACTTGCGTGCCATTATTAAAGGCATTAATGCGAGGGCGGATCAATAAGTAACACTGGTCCCATCAAGTACCACCTGTTAGTAGACTACTGTAAAATTTTGAGCAAGTTCCGTCATTTACTTTGCGTTTAACAGCTTTTCAAAACATACAACCTCGTGGTTTTTATAAAAAAGGAAAAAAGTGAATTTCGAGTGCTCATTAAACATTATTTTTTTTCGAAACAAATCGTCAATCAAACCAAGGAAAGCTTGATAAATACTATGGGGAAACTGCACCTTCCATTTCAATTCAAAAAAAAGTGGTTTACTGACTTTCGTTGTGTTCGCACAAATACAAATGACGCTGAACGTTTTGGACGGCCTATTGAGGTCAATACACCCGAAAATGTCGAAAAATCCACGATATGGTGTTGGCCGATCGAAGGCATTTCATATGGCACTGTGGTTTCGATTTTAAATGATCAGTTGGGTTTAAGAAAGCTGTCTGCAAGATGGGTGCCGCGTTTGCTCTCAACTGACCATAAACGTAATCGTGGAAAAATTTCATGAATTGGGCTGCGAATTGGTACCTCATTCGCCATATTCTCCGGGTTTGGCCCCCAGTGACTATTTCCTATTTCCAAACCTAAAGAAATGGCTTGTTGGAAAGAGATTTAGCTTCAACGATGAAATTATTGATCAAAATGCCTATTTTATGGTTGTCGAAAAATCCTATTTTTTGGGATACAAAAATTGGAGAAACGTTGGACTAAGTGTATTGAGCTAAAAGGAGATTATGTTGAAAAATAAATTAATTTTTTTGCAAAAAATAACTTTGTTTCATTCTAAAAGTCACGGATTTGTCGATCCGCCCTCGTAAATACTTTTATTTATAAAAAAATAAAAAAATTAATAAAATAATAATCATAAAAACATAAACAAATTAGAGGACAAACGTGTACATTAGGGTGGCCAATCATTATAAGGAGGAGAAACAAAGTGTTCGAATTTAAAATCTCACCTCCTAGAAATATGCTAATAGCAAAAAAACTGAGATATACGAAGTTTTGGGTGGATCCAAAAAAAATTTAGAAGTGCCCCAATGCGACTGAAACTTTCAAATGTGTTTATATGAGGAAAATATGAATTTTTTCTGATTTTACGAAAATTTTCATTCTATAGTTTAATTTTTTTTAATAAGTTGTTATATGAATCAATTTCAGTACTAAATAATATCTTTAAAAAAACTATATATTATCCAAAATCGAATAAACACTCGCCAAGAAATAGCAAATGCCCCAGACCACTTTTGTACAAAAAAAAAACTAGGTCGTGAAATTTGACGGAAATTCTTTCAACTTTATGAAATTAATTAATTAATTTATGAAATTATATTTTTATGAAATTAATCAATTTTTTTTTTTTGTATCTATACATATTATTTTATTTTTTCATTAAATAAAGACCCTAAAAGTATGCTAATCAATTATAGCCAATTCACAAGTCAACACAAAAAACAAACTCATTTTTATTACAAACATTGCATTGCATAATTTTATCTATGTGTTAGTAGCCAATTTAAATGCAATTTACTCAAAATAAAGGAGACAATTTAAAAATCTGTAAATCTGCAAAACGGCTAAAAAGAAATACATTTCAAATAATATACGTTTGGTCAAAATCGGGAAAAAACAGTGGAACAAAACATCAGTCACAAGAAATCGCCTAGCCTATTAATATCATAGATGAGCACTCAGACATGAGTTATTGTTTTATTACCACATTTTTAACGTATTGCGCAATGAGACCAAAAATGGGGAAGTTTTTTGATAACATTTTGAAAACTCTTTTTTAAGTTTTAAAAAATTTTTTTAAACAAAATTTCAAAAAATGGATCTGGCACTTTAAAGTTTCGTCAAATATATCTTAGAGATAAACTGTGTGAATTTTTAAGAAAATTCGTCTGCCAGAATTTTTTTACAAGGATTTTTTTTTTTTTTTGGAAGATTTCGAGAAAAATGACTTTTTAGTTAAATATTCAGTAAATGTACTCTTTCTGAATACTTTGTACCAAGAATTTATCAGTTTTCTACTTTTAAATGTTATATTTTATATTAATAGCCTAGGGTTTCGGAAAAAAATTAATGACCCCATTATCCCTTTTGGACAATTTGTTAAAAAAAATTCAAATATTTTGTAACTGCTGTTGGATTTTTAAATGTGATGCTTAAAATATAATAACCAAATGTGCAAGTCTTCCATGCTAAAAATTTGGAATAAATCTAACAATGTTAACCCATTCCTTGCCGAGTTCAAACTTTGAATTTTGGCACATTTAAAAAAATTAATTGTTCTAGTAAACTAAACGAAACCCTTACTATGGTTAAAATGATCCAAAATTCAGCAGTGTTTGCAAAATATTTGAATTTTCTGACTTAATCATCCTATACTAGCTTGGGGTCATTTGTGGCGCCAAGTCCAAAAGGGTAACTGACGACAAATTATAAAATCGTCATAAACATCAAATCATAAAAATCGTTTTTTCAAAATATCCCAGGATTATTTCGGGTGATTGTGGAGGTGAATAGAGTTGTCTGGGACCATAATATCGAAACCAATCCCGAATAATGTACGCCGTGTAATTGGAAACATTGCCTTGCTGAAAATTCAGTGATTTCTAAGATCTTACTTATTAACAAATGGATTCAAATTATACCCATTAAGGTAGTGGTCCAGATGATGCCATGGCTTCACAAACCATAACACTGCCTTCTCCATGTTTGACCGTAGGGGTCAAGTTTTTGGATCTAAGGCCGTGTTGGATTTTAGCAAATTTAAGGCGGAATTTTCGGTTTTTAGCGGATATAATTTATTTTTTTACGTGAGCTCTGCTTTGAAAGTCATTCTTATTGGAACAGTTTTAAATGTGTTTCCGCACTTACTTCGATAAGAATTCATTCCTTTCCTTTTTTATTAGAGTTTCTAGAACGATTAAATTTTAATGTTTTTGCAATTTATCCATAACTTTTTTCCTTTTTCCGGAGACTTATTACCAAATATCTTTGAAATAGATATTTTTGAGTTGCGATTTTCCATTTTTAAGAAAATAATTGTCACTTTTTAAGAAAAATCCGAATATTAAGGGGAGCAAAGAAGTTCAACACATCAATTGCACAGTCTTTTGTAAGAGAAGTAAAAAAGAGCCAGGAATCAAATCGTACAAAGTAAAGCTAAAAGATCATGCAAAAAAACTTAACGTAATTTCATCAAACATACGTGTTTGGCGATTTTTAACAGCTGCCAGAAGTGGAATTTTACGCAATCGATACTACAGGCAATGTCCGTCAACAATTTATGACATAAAAAGAAAATGAAGTTTTCGAAAAAGTTTTTAGTTTGGCAGGCTATTTGAATGGCTGGCTCACTTGCCAAATCGATTAACTCCATATTTTTTATTTTTTATTTTAATGTGAAAGAGCTTGTTTAAAACAAATTTCGCTAATAATAAGGACTAACAACATTAACACCACCTTATTAAAGCTAATTTGAAATATAAATATATTAATAGGCAAGGCGATTTCTTGTGACATATTCTACACCTTCAATTACCAACCGATTTTGACTAAATATATACCATCTGAAAGGTATTTTTTGGCAGCTGTTCACCATATTTACAGATGTGCCCCATCTAGTACATTTTTTATTTTTTTTTGTAAAATTCATTTAAAGTATATATTTAATCTTCAAATAAATAATAAATATACAATGCTGTGTGTGCGGGTGTTTATTAAATTTTTGCTGAATTGTGAATTGGCTAAAATTCAGTAGCATACTTTTAGACTTGTAGGCATATACTTAGCACTTTATAAAAAGCCACTTGTTTAAAAAAATATATTTTAAATCACAATACAAATTATTTTAAGCCAAAATGAAAAAGTAAAATATTCATTCGAATTTTATATTAAAAACTATCGGACGTGTATTTTTTTAATCATGAAAGAGGTTCGGTGAAGACTCAACATTTAGGCGGCAGGCCCGTAAAACGAGAGACGATAAATTAATAGCCAGAGAGTTTTAAAATGGTCGAAAAAATTTACCTAAAGAGGTCCCTAACAATATGAAACTAAAAATAAGTGCTTGAATTGTTTCCCGATAAGCAATTGAGGCTGTAATATTTTATTTGACCTGTCGTTTGTTAATTAAAAAATTATTTCAAAATTATTTTATTGAGCTCGATGAAAAAATTTTTAAATTTTTTTATTTTTATTATTTTTTTTATTGTTATTATTGTTATTATTGTGCTTTAATTGTGTTTTTAAATATATTTTTATAACTGGTAATGAATTATTTTAGATTTTTTAAATAAATTTGGTTGAAACAATTATCGTTGTTTTTATCGGGGTGTATCAGATCGCGAATTGATGTTTTAATTGTTCGCAGTACACGTATCAGAACACGAACTTAAAATATAACTGAACTCGAACCTGTTTTTTTCATGTTCTGTTTTATCGCAGTACACGTACCAGAACACGAACTTCAAATAAAGCTACACTCGAGTCTGTGTGGTTTATGTGTTCGAATCGTATAAGACGTGAAGTAAAGATGTTCGTGTATACAACAAAATATTAAAAAAAAAACATTCATGATTGTGTTCGGCACCGTACAAAATATAGAAACACACATAATTGATATGAAAATAAAAATATGTTATTATTATTATTATTTAGATATTTACTATAATTAAAATTACAATAAATCTTAAGTCTAAAGCACTAGCAACTTAGGCTATCGGCTTAGGTAAAAAAAAAATAAAAAAATATGTGTTTGTTGATCTGAGCTGTGTTTTTTTTGCATATATGTACGAGTTTTTTATTCAATGTGTCTTTTTTTCTGAAATCTGGTTAATGAGTTTGTGCTAATGTTTGTAACTACATTAGCACAAACTCATTATGCACTGACCACTATGTGGTGTATCAAAATAACTAAAGAATCATTACGAAATAAATTTTACATTTAATTTAATATCTCAATGAAAATAAATATATTGTTCAATATTATTAAAATATAAAATGAAAAAATTAAACTTCCTAAGGCGATCTGTGGAATTTTCTCAATTTGGTTTTTATTCCAAAGCATCAGATTTCCCATACGAACAAATCCTCCTACTAAATCGGATATTTACGAGTCCATAAAAGCTCTGAAGATAAACAAAGCTGCAGGTGCTGACAATATCCCAGCAGAAATATTTAAAGCGGATCCCAATATGTTCAGTGAATTGCTGTACCCACTTTTTAATGAAATATGGCATAGAGAACAAAATACCCTATTGAAATGTTGAAAGGTATTATAATTAAATTACCAAAGAAAGGTGATAGAACGAGATGTGACAACTGGCAAGGTATAACGGTTCTTCCAGCAGTGATGAAAGTAATAATGAAAATAACATTAGAGCGAATGATCGGCTACATAAACAACAAGCTAAGACCAGAGCAAGCCGGCTTTAGACCTGCAATGTCCTGTAGAGACCAAATAAATACGTTGCGATTAATTATAGAACAATCTCTCGAAATGCAATCACCCCTATATATGTTGTTTGTTGATTATGAAAAGGCGTTTGACTCAATAAATAGAGACACATAAAATAACACGCATGATATGTCAGAGTTACGACACATTTGAATGCTCCGTGCTATATGATGGCGAAATCTCTGTACCATTTAAAACAACGTCTGGCGTTAGACAAGGTTGTTTATTATCGCCGCTTCTATTTCTGATTGTATTAGATGCGGTAGTTAAACGCTCAACTACAAATAGGCCGGGAGAAATAGTATGGGACCCCCTAAATCCGCAGATCCGTTTGGAATCACTCGACTATGCCGATGACAAATGCGAGCTTTCTCACAGATATGCTGATATACAAGCAAAAATTGACGATCTTGCCAGAGAATCAGAGAAAGTAGGTTTGAAAATTAATATCAGCAAAACAAAGGAAATACGCTAAATACAGAGGCAACACAACCACTAACGATCGGCAACCACGTTATAGAAAATGTAAGCGAGTTCCAATACTTGGGCAGTATGATTGATACAAATGGTGGTGCACTTCTTGATGTCACGACAAGAATACGAAAAGCAAGAGGTGCTTTTGCCAATTTATCTAAAACATGGAGGTCGAACGAATACAGCAAAAAGACAAAATTAAACATATTTTCAGCCTGTGTACTGTCAGTATTATTATATGGGTGCGAAACATGGCTAGTAACAGAAGAAATTAAGCGGAAAATGCAAGTGCTTACTAACAGATGTCTCTGTATAATATTAAGAATATTTCGGCCCAATACAATAACTATGATCAACTACTCGCTACATCAAATATGAGTGATATAAACTGCGAAATCCGAAGACGAAAACTTGGCTGGATAGGGCACACCTTTAGAAGAGAAGACGCGAACATATGCCAAAGAGCTTTAACTTACAATGCCCAAGGCGCAAGAAGACGAGGATGGCCAAACAACTCTTGGCGTCGCTCAACTTTAAATGAGATTAATACTCTGCCTGATTTTAATGATGGAAAGATTTATAACTTATTAGAATTACGAAGTATTGCAAATAGAAGCTCCAGATGGAGATTTCTTATTGAGAGCCTATGCCCACAATGAGGTAGCTCTAAATTAATTTAGAGCAAGGCTTATTATTATTATTATTATTATTATCAGATTTTGCACATCACTCCCTATACCACACTATGTGGTCAGTGTACAATGAGTTTGTGCTGATTTTTTTAACTACTACAAATTTTTATTCTAAATCCATCTTTTATTATACCGATCGACTCAGAATCACTTTCTGAGTCGAGTTAGCTATGTCCGTCTGACCGTCCATCTGTCTGTCCGTCTGTCTGTGTAACACATGTAATCAAACTGCAGCTCGCAAATATAACTATATTTTGGTGAAATTTGGTATCTAACCTTTCATCGACCATAGAGGGACGGCTATTGAAATTGATGTAATCCGGTACATATTCAGACCTAGTTCCTATGCAAATGACCCCTATGAGATCGACTGAAAATTTTTGCTAAAGAACACATCAAGTGGCCAAGGCGGAATCGGGATACTGTTCTATTTTTAGATGAGTACAAGTTTATTTTAAGAGGCCATGATGGAGGAAAGTTTGTACGACGCTCAAAGGGAAAAAGAGGAGACTTAGAATATACAAATAAAGCTGTTCAGTTTGGCGGTGGAAATATTATGGTATGGGGTTGCTTTTAGGGCCAATGGGTCTAGTTCATCTAGTAATTGATACTCTAACTGGAATTTAAGTAATGTAATGTAATCCATACGCAGAGGAAATATGATAATGACCGCAAAATACACCTCCTAACTGGATGACTACAATCTAATGCATTTAGTGTTTTAGAACGGCCAGACCAATCACCAGATCTCAAGCTCATAGAAAATCTATGAGAAATTGTAGATAGAAAAATGCGGACACTAACTAACACAAACAAGACAGATTGGATAGAGGCAGTTAATTCAGTGGCAAAAATTTCAAAGGATACCATTAAGAATTTAATTTTCTCCATGCCTCGGTGTTGTGTAGCAAAAAAATAATTAATGAATAAAAGAATAGATGGCAAGTTTTCAATTATTGTATAGCAAAAGTTTCCAGAATAGAGGGCAAGTTTTCAATTATTGTATAGCAAAGGTTTCCATTGTTTTTTCAACAGCAACAAATTAATATTTTGTGCTAATATATTTTCTTTTTTAAATAAATAAAACATACTAATTTTTAAACTCTTTCTTTTAACTCATACTCTCTGTCTGTCTGTCTGCCATGGGTGGACCCCATTCCCCCTTATCCAATTGTTTTGAAACTTGGCCCATAGTCTTGTCGTGACTACAGATTAATTTTGGGGTAGTCACGCACAGTCACGCGTGGTCACGCACAGTCACGAAGTGATCTAAATGTCATTTCCCCTCATCCGATCAATCTCAAACTTGGTTCATACACTTGATGTGAAAAAAGATTAACTTTGACTTAGTCATCCGCAGTCACGCATGGTCACGCACAGTCACGGAGTGATCTAAATGTCGTTTGCCCTCATCCGATCGTTCTGAAACTTAGTCCATACACTTGCTATGAAAAAAAGATTAACTTTGACTAAGTCACGCACAGTCACGCACAGTCACGGAGTGATCTAAATGTCATTTACTCTAATCCGACCGATCTGAAACTTGGTCGATATAATTGCTGTAAAGAAAGATGAACTTCGACATAGTCACGCGCAGTTACGCATAGTCACGCACAGTCACGGAGAGATTAAAACCCCACTTCCCCTCATCCGATGGATCTGAAACTTTGTCCATCGACTTGTTGTGGCCAAAGATTAATTTTAAGATAGTCAAACACAGTCACGCACAGTCACGGAGATATTCAAAACTCATATGAATAAGGAAATAAATAACTTATGGGTTAGATTATTTAATTATTAAAAGAAGTGTTGATTTTTAACTATATTTATTTATTTTATAATTTCCTGTACAACAAGATTAAATCTTATAATTACAGTACAGGAAAGCATTATTGTTAGATGTGCAAGTTTAACAAAATTTGAATACTTAGAACTAATAATAATATTTTAATTTAATTTATTTTTAATTTATCACAAAAAATTTAAATAAAAATAGTTTAAAAGTGTTTGCGTTACTGTTAAGTAGCTGGTTTTGTGGAATAATATTCCAAAGACGTATAGCACTAGTATAAAACTGCCATTCTGACACAAGATATTTATGCCTAGGGAGAATGATCTTCCTACCTCTTTGTGATCTTGCGAAACGAATTTTTGCGTAAAGATATGGTGGATTTTGAGTATAAATAATTTTGTGAAAAAATATTAGTACTCGAATCTTAAGCAAGTTTTTAAAAGGTACGCTGTAAAGGCTTTTTGTAAAAGATGAAATAAGTTCAAACTTCCTGATACCAAAGACATATCCAACGATATTATTATAAAGCATATTCATCTTACGTTTGCTACTGGCATCATAATTTGCAAAGAGCTCACATCCATACATTAGACCAGGAACAAGGTATGCTTTTGCCAACAATATCCGAACTCTTAAAGGTGTAAAATACTGCGTTGACCAGAGGGACCTAAGTTTAATGTACGTATTTCCAACCAGCGAGTTAATGTGACTTGTCCAGGTAAGATGATTGTTGAAGATAATTCCGAGATTTCTCGTTGCTTGCACGATCTCTATTCTTTCGTTATTAATTTTTACAAATTCGTTGAAAGTAGGAACAGTTTTTTTCTTATGAATTACCATACATTTAGATTTTTTTGGGTTCAAACAAAGTCCATTTGCAGTTGCCCACATAAAGATTTTTCTAAGATCATCGTTTAGCTTAATCAAATTTGCATCAATTGATTGCATTGGGCTACTCAGATATAATTGGACATCATCCGCATACAAATGCATTTCACTATGAGAAAGCTGGTTTGGCAAATCCTTCACATATAGTGAGAAAAGTAATGGTCCCAGAATCGACCCTTGTGGAACTCCCCTAGTAAGGGTTAATGGACTAGACCAAGTATTATTAGAAAATACGGATTGTGTTCGTTCCGTTAGATATGAAAACAAGAGCCGCGTTGAAGTTGATGAAAATTTAAAGAAATATTGAAGTTTCATGCACAGAGTATAGTGGTCAACTGTGCCAAATGCCTTAGAATGATCAAGTAGAACCAAAAAGTTAATTTTTCCATCATCTAGTTCACTTCGAATATTTTCTGCAACATCAACCAAGGCAGTAACACAGCTGTGGTTTGAGCGAAATCCTGATTGTTTTTCAGTCATTAAACATTTGTCCTTAATATATTTACACATTTGGGAATATAGAATCTTTTCCAGTACCTTTGAAAGAAAGCAAAGAATGGCAATTGGTCGAAACTCTGTATCAGATTTTGGAATTGGTATAATTTTAGCGTGCTTCCATACTGACGGGAAAATGTTTGACGTAATAATATTATTAAATAAATAAGTAATATATGGTAAAAGTAATGGCAAAAGTATATTTATAAATTTCGGGTGCATGTTATCATATCCAACTGCATTAGATTTAATTTTCGTAACAATTGAAATAACCTCAGACTGAGAGACGCAAGAGAATTCGAACGCATCGGAATCATCATTATTTATATTGCCTATAGTTGAAAAATAATAGAAATTTTTGTCAGGTTGTATCATTGGTAAATTTGTAAAGGCACGATTTAGTTCATTGACATCAACTTGACAGTCACTTGCTGTAGCGTCTTTACCAATTCCTATTTCACGTATGGTTTTCCAAGTTTTCTTCGAATCTAGAGCAGATCCAAAGCGGTTTGAGTAATATTGTGTTTTGGCAATTCTAATTTAGTTATTGACATTACGTCTAGCCACACGGTATTTAGCTTTTGATTCAGGTGTTTTGAATCGTTTCCACATCGAATAGGAAATATCCCTCTCTTAAATTAACACTTTAATATCAGTAGAAAACCATGGTTTAGTTTTAGCCGAAAAAATCTTGGATTTCATTGGAACAGCAATATCATAAATTCGTTGAACATTACTCTCAAAAAATAATAATTGTTCATCCACAGATGTCATGAAAAACATACTATTCCAGTCATCTCGGAAAATGTGCTCAAGCAACATATTATAATTTAAGTTCTTGAAATCTCGATAGTGATAATTTTTCTCTTCGTGCTGAATTCGAAAATTATAGGTCAGGAAAATTAAAACATGTTTAGAGAAACACATTTTATGATAAAATTTTTTGTTAAAAGTTTCCATTGTATTGTCACTCACTGTATATCTTGGCAAGAACTACATAACAATCTCACTCAAACTGTGTTTGCGATTACTTTCTATAGTCTAATTATATCGTTTAAGAAGGGTATTGTACAGTCGGCCTGTACAGTCTACAACGCATGTTCTTACTTGTTTTCTTTTAGTTTGATAGCAGCATTTTATAATCATCCTGGTGGGTTGTAGAGGCAGAGGTATTGATTTAAAAACTACCTTAGCAGAGCATTGCACAATCTCGTATTGCCATATAAGAAATTCTGTGTAAAAAATAATACTGTTGCTAAGTTTAATGTTGAATTGGGATCAAATATTCTAAAAAAATTTTAAATTAAACTCTTGTCACAATCAGGACGGCAGGCAGCACATAGAAATAATATTTTTATTGTTGAAATGGCATCAAGGAATGTTTTAGTAATCAAATTTGAAATTGATTTGAATCAGTGTAGCCCCTGTAATTGTTTGGAAAAATTAGAAATAAATGTCTGCATTTTTATCAAGATATTTTCAGTTGAAATTGCATTTGATATTTGCAATTTGTAACAATGCTGACAAATCAGTGCTGCAAAAACCCGTAGGAATTTACCTGTTTATAACAGCATATTTTTTTAGAATTCAGAGGGACAAACGTTAAAAGAAGAAAAACAGAGTGATTTCATTTATTATTTTTTTTTTTAATAAAAAAACTTGTTTCTTGAATATCATAAAAAATAAAATACTTTATTTAATAAAGATCCGCAGCACCCCAAGTACAGATAATTTTGTATGTCAAATGAGAAAAGTAGCAAACATCATTAATATGAAATATTCAATGACAAAAGACGTCTGAGCCATTTCACTTGAAATTTAAAGTTTAGTTATAAAAAAAGAAAAAAATCTGAAACATTCGTAACACTTTCAACTTCCAAGAAATAACTTAAAAGATTATGGGCAAATAAAATCCAAACTATTTGACACAACATTCAACACACTTCGAGATTTCCCGTAAAATGGCCCATATTTATTATGAATTCTTTTTTTTTTTCAAAACAAATTCATTCATTTTGAAAAATATGAACTGCATTACAAATGAGAAAAATATGAGGGGGGTTTTGCATTCTCAATGCAATACAATGACAATTCAACGTCATGGTTAAAGTATATAATTTCAAGTGCATATCGTGAATTCAAAAATTTTATTTGTCTGTCTACGAACAAAAGTCATATAAAAATAAATTAAAAAGGGGGACAAATGAGTTGTAATGAAACAAGATGAAAAAAAAATGTGAAAAAATGTTTTGTTGTCATAGTGAATTTTTTTTTGCTGTCAAGGGTTTCTAGGTTCATTTTAATGATTGAATGGAGTTTTAATAATAAAAAAAAAAAAGGAAAAAAGGAAATGACATATTTTTCTTTTAAAAGACTCTTTCTTACTATAAAAAAAATCTTCATAAAGAATGTTCTGCCAACATCAGTTTTCTCATCAATGATGTAAAACATGTACATATGGCAAAAAAGTAAATTGTTTTTTTTTCATCTTGACAGTTGCACATGACGGTTTCGACATTTACTGTAAAATATTTCATAAATGGACACATTCAATTTTCTTAAATACCACGCAAATATTATTTGAATCCATATTAGGTGTCAAAATTACATAAATTCGAATAAATCCATACTTGAGTCCTTAGGCGCCGTTCAAATAGATTGTTGGTTTTTTATACTTCATGTAAAGAACGTGACACGCGTTTAATATGAATTTGTGTTCAGCCCATACAATAATAACTATTCTGCATTGATTTTTCTTTTTAAGTCTTCCGTTCGTTCTAATGAGACTAAGACTTACCACATCATAACGGTTGTAAATAATTCAACTCAATATGCGGTCAGTTCTATAACCGATTGACAGGCGGCAGACAGTTATATCAGAACTGGCAAGGAATTCATTACCTGACTGACCATCAAATGAATTTAATTCAATTAAGTTTGTGATATTTTTCAAATAATTTATGAATTGTATCGGCTTCTTTATTGTACAATGATTTAGTAAATTTATTTTAATTCATTATTTCACTTAATGATTTCCTTAATGCCTGAAGCTTTTTAAACATCATTCGTATTCTAGGAACTTAAGTACAAAGTTAAAGCTTTTAGGGTCTTCCGAGAAAAGTTTAGTATTTCATGTACATAAGTATAAAGTTACATCTTTTAACAAGTTAATTTACCAAGAATCATTCAACGAACAGTTAATTCACTCAATACAAGTGAGAGAGCTAAAGTTGGTGTTGGACGACTATACGAAACCTTATACCATGAATATCGGGCAAAGTCACTTAGGATATAAACGGTTGGAGCCTTATCAAGCATGATATAATTAATATAAATATACAAATGGAACAGAACCCAGGAATTTTTGGTTTCTGTTCCTATCGCATGTGATTATTATAAAGGCAGAAAGTTAAAAAATATGGTACCATTATGGCCATATTTAGCGACGTCAGTCTTACATGCTGAGAAGCTCAGTATATTAACAGATGGATGCATTATATTCCGACCGCAGAGTGGTAGATTGTATAAATATAATGCAACCTCCATTGCATAAAAAAGAAAACATCCAAAGAATCAAAAAAAAAAAAGATCCTATACTAATGATTCGAATGTGGCGAAAAATTTGATTAACTCCAACGAATTAATACATAGGATGGTAGCTGTCTTCTATGGATTCTGGGAAGTTCGCTCTAAGTAGTGCTCGAGATCTAATGAAAAACTTTTTTATGTTATTTTTTATCAGTATGAAATGATGACGATGTTGATTTAGGAAGACATTTTAATGTTCTATCAATATCTGGATTTGAAAGACCCATATTTCAGGAACAAAGGCTGATTATTAAATATATTTTGTTTGACTCACCTCAAGAAGTCTTATCGAATTAAAAAAAACAAGAGTGTTAAATTCGCTAAGCCAAATCTTTGACACCCGCGACCTGGATCTTAGGTTTACATTAATAACAAACTAGCATAACCCAGCACTCGCAATTCGAGTGCAAGCTCTAGGAAATGTTATTTCTTTTTTCTTGGAATGTTTTTAAATATATATATTTTTTATATATATATTAAATAAATTAATTAAATTAATTAAATAATATTATAAGAGCTTAAAGGTATGCTAAGCAATTTTAGGCAATTCACAATTCAACACAGCGTGTGTGAATGAAATTCGATGAATTGTTAATTCGCTAAAAATAATTAGCATACCTTTAAGCTCTTATAAAATTATTTATTGTTAATATTTTGTTATATCTATAACATTAATAGGCTAGAAGATTTTTTGTGGCTGATATTTTGTTCTACCGTTTAATACCGATTTTGACCAAACGTATATTATTTTAAAGGTATTTCTTTTTAGCAGTTTTGCAGATTTACAGATTTTTAAATTTTTTCCTTTATTTTGAGTAAATTGCATTTAAAGTTGCTTCTAACACATACATAAAATTATACAATGTGTGTTTACTAAATTTGTTAATGTGTTTGTTGTATAAATGAGTTTGTTTTTTGTGTTGATTTGTGAACTGGCTATAATTGGTTAGCATTCTTTTAGGGTCTTTATTTAATGAAAAAATATAAATATCCTAGAATTTGCGCTCGAATTTGGAGGGCTGGAATCTGCTAGTTTAATTTAAAATATTTTTAACACATATTATACATAACTTTTAAAATTCTGCACTTCTCTTCCTTATGAACTATAACTATGCCAATTTTCACACTCCTCCGGCCCCGCATTATGCTTAACAAGGAATGAAAAAATTGTCCTTCACGTGTTATTATATAGACTAGCAGATCCCAGCCCTCGAAATTCGAGTGCAATTTCTAGGAAATTTTATTTTTTTATTTAATAAAGGCCCTAAGGTTATGCTAATCAATTTTAGCCAATGCACAATTCAACACTTATCGATTATTGTCATTATTGGTTTATGTCCAAAATTATAATTCATTTCAACACAATTATTATTGTGAATGAAGAGAACAAACTCTCAAACACATTAACAAATTTAATAAACACACACATAGCATTGTATAATTTTATGTATGTGTAAGTAGCAACTTCAAATGCAGTTTACTTCAAAAAATGAAGAAATTTATAAATCTGTCAATCTGGTGTAATACCTTTCAAATAAGATACGTTTGGTCAAAATCAGGAGAAAACTGTGGAACAAATCATCGGTCACAAGAAATCGCCTTACCTATTAATATTATAGATGTAAACAAAATATTTGAAGAAGTAAATAATTTGATAAACTTAATACTAAATTATTACAAAGAACACACTGAACTTTTAGTGTTTCTAAATGGTGTTCCCATATTTTAGGCCATTTTAGGCCATTTTAAATACCAACCAGCTCGAAATAATGCCAAACAATATTATTCTAAGTTTACTGTAAATGGATTTTGTGAATGAACGTGCTTTCAACAGACAGACAGTGGGACGGACAGCTCTTTATCAACTCTAGTTATTATAAGGATCTGGAATATATATACTTTATCGAGTCGCAAAATATATACCCTCTGCACAGTGGTGTCGAAGGTATAAAAAGGAATGAGTGCAACTCGAAATAATGTTACCAAATTGCTAAAAACAATGCAGAATGACTGTCTAGACATCAAAACCAATAACTAACTGGTCGAAAATTTTATGTGCTAACTTTGATTATAAAAAAAACTTTCAAAATTATTTGAAATTCGATTTTTTCTGATATTTCTGTTTACGGAATAAAGGCAGATTCAAATAAATATTATTTGAATTTTGAAATTATACAAACAGAATTATATTTTAGATAGAAATTTTGATACTAATGAACTACAAAATTTGATAATTTACAAAAATTTTAGGTATTTTTGTGTTTTTTTTTTTTAATTGAAAGCAATTATTAAACGCGACGAAAATAAATGTATGTTAATACATACAATTAATTTTTTTTTATTATTCTCTTGGTTATTCTCTTACTCTCATCGATAAACATTCGTTTACATGTATGTACAAAAAAAGTGTACTGTTATATACAAATATATTTCATTGCTTATTTATTTTTTTTGTATGCATTTTATCGAACTACTCGTATCTTTACATTTTCGTGAGTTATTGGTCTAGACTCTAAATTCAATATAAATCTAATGAAAAACAATATCATCCTAATTTTACTCATGTAAGTGGTTTACTTTATGAATGAGCGTGATTTCAATAGACAGATAGACGGGCATCGCTATGTAGATTTGAGGTGTTCTGGGATCGCCAATATTTTTTTTTGATGCGTTAGAAACGGAATGACAAACTCTATCATCAATTTGTCATTGGTAGAAAAAAATATTACAAGCAATAAAAGAAGTAAAATTTGGTTTTTGCAATTTTAATATTTTTTCAGCTTGTAAAATTTTGATATCATTAAAAAATTATTCTATGGACCATGGATTAATAAGTAGGAATTTTCGGATGTTCTTTAAAACAAAATTTTTCAAAAGCCAGAAATCGCATATTATCGACATTCGGTATTTGTTTAATTAGCTACCTTTAATTTTGCTGGGGATATCCTGGACCATGAGTATAGGGAAATGGTCTAAGTTGAGGTCGTTCACGTACAAAGAAATTTAGCACACATACATATTTATATATTTCTTTTACGTGATATGTTAAAGATCATATCGGGTATGATTACACTGGTCTACAAATTAAAAAAAAAATTTACTGCAGAAACATGTTTCTTAACTAACCTGGGTGCGCTTAATTCGAATCTGGCATTAAAATTGGGCTATCACGTCTTGTTAATTTTTTATCGCATGCTGGCAATACTGCAAAACAGTCAATGCTGACAGTACAATATCACAATTATTAATTTGATAAAAGCCCACATTCATTATAAACTAGCAGATTCCAGCCCTCGAAATTCGAGTGCAGATTCTAGGAAATTTTATTTTTTCATTAAATAATGACCCTAAAGATATGCTAATCAATTATAGCCAATTCACAAATCAACACAAGAAATAAACTCATTTTAATTACAAACCCATTAACAATTTTAAAAACACACATATAGCATTGTATAATTTTATGTATGTGTTAGTAGCAACTTGAAATGCAACTTTAAATGCAAGGAAAAAATTTAAAAATCTGTAAATCTGCAAAACGGCTAAAAAGAAATACCTTTCAAATAAGATACGTTTGGTCAAAATCGGGACAAAACGGTAGAACAAAACATCGGTCACAAGAATCGCCTAGCCTATTAATATTATAGATCTTCATAATAGTAGCGTTTAGTCATGTCAGGGAGATTGCGGTTACTGATTCAAACTATTTTTGCTTTGTGTGTGATGAATATTTGGTTGGGAAAAAAAAGGATATGCAATATCAGAATCATTCAAATATGCATATTTACATTATTTTGGTTTTGCTGTCAGAAACTTGGACAAAACGTGGACACCGACAATGTTTTGCAATAGTAGCAGAACTGTTTTATACAAGTGGTCAAATGGCAAGAAGATCTACTTCGATCTTTCAATTCCAGTACTTTGGAGAGAGTCAAGTAACCACCAAACCGATTGTTATTTCTGTTTAACAAAAGTTGCTGGATTCAATATGAAAAATCGGAAAAATATTACTTACGCTAATGTCGCATCGGTTTCCAAACCAGTTCAACGTCCACCAAATGATCCATTATCCATGGAGATATAAGCTTGGGATTGGCTGCATATTTTGAAAAGAAACACTCCATTCTATGCTGTACTGATTGATGTTGATGGTTTATTTCAAAAAATGAACCAGCCATATGACAAAACTGAATGGTTTTTATTATTATTTATTGATGGCTCTAAGTACAGTTTAAAGGCTCTTCTTTTAAATAATGGGAATGAAAAACCATCCATACCAATTGCTCATGCCATTAATACAAAGGAAAATTACGAATCAATGACTGAAATTTTTACATTAATACAACAATCGTAAATGGAAGATCTGTGGTGACCTTAAGATGTGTGATTTAAATTTCTTTGTATATATAGTATAGACCATCGTAAATAACTGTAAATTAATTTGTTTCAGATCATTGGTTTGTTGACTGGTATGCAAGGAGGTTTCACAAATTATTGTTGTGTCCTTTGTCTATGGGATAGTCGCACTACATGTCATCATTACGTCAGAACAGAGTGGCCAAAAAGAACTGAGTATTCACCAGGAAAACAAAACATTTCAAATAAACCATTAATTGATCCAAATGACGTACTTCTTCCGCCGTTGCACATAAAATTGGGCCTTTTTAAGAACTTTGTCAATGCTCTGGACAAAGATGGTGCAGAATTTAAATATTTGTTAGCGATTTTTCCTAATATTTCAGATGCTAAAATCAAAGTTGGCCCTCAGATCAGGAAGCTATTGAATGATGACAATTTTTCACAATGTTTATTGGAGAAAGAATATGCAGCCTAAAAAACTTTCAAGAGCATCGTGGACAGTTTTCTTGGAAACAATAAGAGTGACAACTACAGACAAAATGTTGCTGAATTATTGAAAAAATATCACAAATTAGGTGCACGAATGTCACTCAAAATGCATTTTCTTCATTCGCATTTAGATTTTTTTTCCACAAAACCTAGGTGCGGTGAACTATGAACAAGGGGTGCGTGCTCACCAAGATTTAAGGAAAATTGAAAGAAATTATCAAGGATTTTGGAACAAAAGCATGCTTGGAAACTATTGCTGGACTCTAATATGTGAAACCGAGCCAACAAAATACAAACGACGTTCAAGTAACGCCATTCACTTTTGAAAATTCATTGATTTTTAAATAAACTAATGATTTTTTATGAAAAAAAAACGAATAAAAACATTTTTTTTGTATCACGAAAATCTGACGTGATAGAGAAAAACCAATTACAGATTCGAATTCAGCCCACCAAATTACATTGAAAAGATATTTGGTTGTTCCAGTCCAAAACCTTCTTGGCTAGTGTTATATGGGAAACGGGTTCTAAAATTGTGAAATCTTATAACTCTATATATAGTACATGAACTGTAAACTAAACAGTTTTAAAGAAAACTTGATAAATTAAAATTTTTTACTAGGTGGTTAAATTTTGAACATTTGTGTTTAGTAGAGAATTTCGATGCTTAATCGGCCAATATACAGTTTCAATTGTGGATCTCCCACTTGTCGTACGAAGTAGAGATTGCAGTATCGATAATCGATAAACCGATTAATTGGACGAAAATAACATTTTAAAATTATCGATAAAGCCTCCAAATATTATCGATAATTCGATTAACACGTGCCAAAGTTATCATAAGTAACTTTGATGTAAAAACTCATTTCCAGGTTTTCCCCGAAAAACAAAAACGGATTTGTGGAAAATGTTGCAAGATACTGTCTGTATTGCAAATTTTTTTATCTCATCTATAATATTAATAGGCTAGGCGATTTCTTGTGAGCGATGTTTTGTTCTACCATTTTATCCCGATTTTTAGCAAACGTATATTATTTGAAAGGTATTTCTTTTTAGGGTAAAAACATATGAAATCAACCGAAAATATTAACATTTGTGACCTCATCACCTCCAAATTTGATAAGATTTTGTACACATGATCTATGGATCGGCACAATAATATTTGCCAACCTTCAGACATATAGCTTTCGAACTTTCAGAATTATGGCCATTCCAAGTTGGCAAAAATCAATAAAAATGCACTCAGATGCCTTAACACAATTTTTAATATCTCGAAAAGCATTCATTGCACGTTAATAATCAAGGGCTCATTTTACAGACTAAAACATGCGCCATTCCAAAAAAAATTTTTTTTCAAATTTTCGATCAAGGATAATGTAAATAAAAAAGGACTAAAATTTCCAAAGGATATTTCTCGAAAATCAATATTTTTAAAAATTTCAAAAAAATATATGTTAATTCTTATTATGTTTTGTACAAGTCTGTCAAATTTCAATGTGGAGTCTTTATTACAACATGAGTTATTAAGAAAAAAGCAGGCGAAGGTTTATGTATTTCATGAAATGTACCAAAATACAAAAAGGTGACAAATTACAAAAAGAAGGACAAATCAAATGTAACGGAACTTTTTCGACTTTTCTTTGCTTAAACTCTTTTTCTCCATTGCTAAACCTTTAATAAAAAGTACAACATAATGTATTATCATTATTAAACACTTTATTACAGCATATTTATTTATTTCTGAAGGATTTCAATTAAAAAATCTGCATCTGCCGCGTATCGCTTGACTTTAATTTTTTTTTTATCTACAGGTTCAATAGAATGCAGCTTTTGAGTTCCAGGAATAGTACGCAAATCTTTAAAACGAATTTGAAGGAATCGTGCTTCTTCTTCGTGGTCTTCTAGAGTTAAAAACTCGAAATTACAGTTCAAAAGATTTTGCAGGCACCATTCATATACATAATTGTTTTGGAGTAGTTATTTGACCTTGTAATGGACGCTGTAAACTAGCTCGACGTGCCTCTCTCTTTACGGTACCTCCAAGACCGTCACTTGGGCCTTTTCCATGGCTTGTTGCAAAAAAATGCCACTCAGCATTACATCCCAAATCTTCCATATGATAACATAAATTGATAAAGTTCTTTTTATTTTTAAACTGGGCAGCACTACCGTCTGAAAAATACGTGATTTTCTTCGGGGTTGTTTTAAACTTTTTTCTCAAAAATACATTCAGGTGGCGATGGAACAGGTGAACAGCTACAGAATCGTGTACAAGACAATCAGATATTATTATGAAGTTTGTATGTTGTGTTTTTCCATCTGATTTAAAATAAATAGCAATTGGGTATAAAGTGGCCTGAGAGTTGTTTCAGTGAAATCCCTGGACTGCATCCTGAATAGTAAAAGAAGCATTTTCTGAAAAATCGCAAACTGCTATATACTCATTTTCTTCCAAATTTGATTTTCTTTCGCTCAGATATGCTGCCTGCTGTTTTGCAATAAATGAATGAGGTAATAGAATTTCAAGTTTTTCACATAGGGAATCCACAAAAACGTCGGCTTGGCCAATCATGGTCTCCAAATTATCCCTATCTACACTTACCCATTGTTTATATGTTATTTCATCAATATCATTTTGCTCTAGTAATTGATTTAGTTTTGCTTTTAAATTTTCAATTCCTGGACACTTGTTACATTTACGTAGGTGACACTTTGAAGAAGATGGAATGCATGTCATTTGTTT
Source organism: Cordilura impudica (assembly GCA_963682025.1). Taxonomy (NCBI): domain Eukaryota; kingdom Metazoa; phylum Arthropoda; class Insecta; order Diptera; family Scathophagidae; genus Cordilura; species Cordilura impudica. The sequence goes on along the minus strand of OY821519.1, from coordinate 42,121,569 downwards.
CAAACAATCTTTGTAACATTCAAGCTGATAATTCGGAACACCAGCAGTTAATTTTTTTAAATTTATGGCATCAATCATCAGCTTCACATTTTGATGCTTTGTACAAACACACACGTTATGAGATCCACTCGCATTTGCTAGAATTATATTCCTCGGACGAAGTTGGCAAAACTTGGAAATACCTATTTTTATTCCATCATGTCGTTCCTTGAATAAGGCGTACATTTCTCTTAAGTTTCCAAGGAAAAGTCTTTTATTTTTCCTGACTTTTGTACCATTTTCAAAAAAAGACACGAAATCTTTCTGTCCGGGCATACACCTGCTGACGTCATCGGATTCATAAAAGGATTTTACTAAATTGCTTGTCACTGGTGAAATTGGACTTCCCAGTTTTGGGTTAGGCGTACTCATCACACCCTTTGTTTCAACCAAATGCTTAACTTTTCGCGCGATATAGTTTGTAACCAGGAATTCTTCCTCAATTTTATGTATTGCCCAGCTTTTTGGTAAAATTGTTAGCAGTTGGATTTTCTCGCTATTTTTTGTTAATGTTTTAAACTTTTCTTTTAATTGTTCTATTATTTCGGATTGTGGGCACATATGCGAAGTTGATTGTGCTGAACCGTGGAAAATTTTGTCTTGAATCGAATCACTTATTTTCCTGAATTTTCCATCTCTGTACCGTTTTTGATGTAACTTCTTCTTTTTTATCGGAGATTGTTCCAGATACGGTAAAGATTGGTTTAATTTTGAAATAGCAACTTCTTCCGTGCCTGACGCAATGTCATTTTCTTCCGTGCCTGACGCAATGTCATCGAAAGTATCTACATTTTCGTTTATGTCTGAACCTTCTTCCAAATTAGATTTATTAGATTTCTTCAGATGCGAAAATTTTATTCTACATGTCCCACAAATTTTATTTGAGATCGTAATGTTTTTATCCTTAGTATACTGTAGCATCCATTCTTGGACTTGTCTTAAACTTTTATTGCACCCAGTGTGACCGGATTTTTTAAAAGGATTACAGCAAAATGTTGAATGGAATGGCATATTTTTTTTTTTAAATACCACAACCGAATGAATTGTGCACGACTTTTTTGTATTGACAATAATTATAATTTATTTAAATATTTAGTCTCTTTTTTTTGTTTTTTCAAACGATCAAGTCACTTTAACACTATAACACTTTGACGTTTAGCACTTATGAAATCTAGTATTCAACTGAAGTTTGACTTACAGTCTCTGAACGATTTATACTGTTTTTTTTGGTACAAAAAATAGATTACAGGTAAAAAATACACGCCTTGCTTTTCTTGAATTGGAAAATTTGCGTGAACTACGGGTCATAAAATGTTTTTTAAATAGGGACTGAATTTGCTACTGCCAATAAGCCGACCACAGGTCATAAAATATTTGTAAATTCTTTGTGTGAACAGGCAATAAATATTTCGTCTAGGTTGTAAAGTCGAAAAAGTTCCGTTACATTTGATATGTCCTTCTTTTTGTAATTTGTCACCTTTTTGTATTTTGGTACATTTCATGAAATACATAAACCTTCGCCTGCTTTTTTCTTAATAACTCATGTTGTAATAAAGACTCCACATTGAAATTTGACAGACTTGTACAAAACATAATAAGAATTAACATATATTTTTTTGAAATTTTTAAAAATATTGATTTTCGAGAAATATCCTTTGGAAATTTTAGTCCTTTTTTATTTACATTATCCTTGATCGAGAATTTGAAAAAAATTTTTTTTTTGGAATGGCGCATGTTTTAGTCTGTAAAATGAGCCCTTGATTATTAACGTACAATGAATACTTTTCGAGATATTAAAAATTGTGTTAAGGTATCTGAGTGCATTTTTATTGATTTTTGCCAACTTGGAATGGCCATAATTCTGAAAATACGAGAGCTACGACACTGAAAGTTGGCAAACGCTATTATTATGTTTAACTTTCCCTTCGTACCAAAATTCATCCAATTCGAAATCGGTGCGGTCAACTCATTGGTTGATTTCATATGTTTTTACCCTTTAGTGGTTTTGCAGATTTACAGATTTTTAATTTTTAGTGGATATGGTGGATTGTCTTGATGAAACAACACTTTCTTTTTCACCAAATGCGGACTTTTTTCCTTAATTTCATCACATCTACAATAAGTTAGCATTTGATTGTTTTAACTTTTTCAAGATAATCAATAAAAATTATGCTACGCATAAAACGATTTTCCCATTTCAGTCCACTGTTTTGACTGTTCCTTTATCTCAGGCGTGAAGTGGTGGATCCAAGTGTCATCCGTGGTAACGAATCTGAGCAAAGACTGGACTTTATTGCTGTGAAACGTCGAAAAACACTCTATTGGAAAATCTTCATGGCTCATCTAGCGGACAGCTTTCTCATCTCCAAATTTTCAGTCAATGTGTGATATATTATAGCACTTTTCGAAATGCCTATCATTTCAGCTAGCTCACGTACCCTTACCCGATAATTTTCTTAACCGTTTCTGGCGTGGCCACTTCAGTACTGTGCCAGTACTGTGTTCGTCTGGGCAGCTCATACGGCCTCGTTGGAACTCTGCTACCTAATATTTTATAGTCGTAGACGAAGGTACAGACTCTTCCAGAGTAGAATATAGCTCGGCTTTAAGATGGCTTGGTCCGAGACCTCTCAAATGAAAGTATTGGAGGACATAACGTGAGCACGTAACAAACGTAACAAATTCATTCAGGTCATTTACTTTCGTTGGGTCAAAAAAAAAGTACTAAACAATGTGGCGCCTTTAAACTTATATCATAGTTTTTATAAGGTTCCCACTTTTCACCAAGGCAATTTTTTTCATATTACCTCCGCTACCTATACGTCATATCAGGTTGTTCTTGGACCGCCCTCGTATAAGTAGTTATTCATGTTACTTTAAATTTAAAGTTTTAATTTTCAAAATATATTTTTCTTTTTTTTAACTTAACATTAAATTTTCTACTTTAGAAAACTCTTATTTTCGATCTATATCATTTTATTGATTGAGCTAGAAATTAATTCAAACTCCAGATCAAATGTTTTTACTTTAAATAAAGCAAAAAAAAAAAAAAAACATTGGCACATTTATTTCAAAAATTGATCTATGTTCAGGATGAGAGGTTATACAGCTGTTTCGGGTCGAGTCACCAACCTTCATCAGTAACCAAAGCAGTGGATCGTTTGTTTTGTTAAACCTTAAATTGAAATCGATGCAATGAGAAAATGTTTTTAATTATTTCATTAATAAAAATTTTTTGAATTTGGATTTGATGTTGTTAAGATTGAAAATTGTGTTTGCCGTTACAATTTTATATTGAACGTTATTTAAAACCACATCAAAGTAATTTTTCCCTTAGTAGCAATTAAAAATTCATTATTTAAGAATAACTTCCCATTTTTTCTGGGTAGTAAAGTAATGAACAATGCAGAATATATATATGTTAATATGTATATACATACATATATACGGTACCGCAAGTAAAGTCTTTACTGTTTAATATTAGTTTTTTTTTTAAATTGTATGTCAAAATTTTAGAAGTAGGTTTTTGTTACGTTTTTGGAATGTGTAATTAAAGTGCAACAGCATAATTTATAAATCTAAGTAAACTTTTTAACATAAGAAGGCGTCATTAATATTTTATAAAACACACAAAAACAAAACGAAAACGAGCAAAAGCAGCCAACCCAACCATCTGAAAACTTTACTTAAAGTAGCAATCAAGTTCTGAGACTGAGTAAGTACAAAAGAAAAACCAAAAAATTATAAAAAAAACAGAAAGTAAATATACTTTATTAATTAAAAATTCAAAATGGTTGCAGCTTGTGCATAATGTTCTACGCACAAATATACAAAGAAAAAAAAAAAAACTAAAGAAATGTATGTAATGTAGACATAGTAAGACAAGTTTTTCAGTAATTAAAGTAACAATTAGACATACTTTCTCATTTTCTCATTTTCTATTTGGAATTAATGTGGGGGGAAAATGCAGTAATGAGTAATTTAACAAAAAATTGAGTTCAATGACCTTATTTTTCTTATTGATGTTAATTTTCTTAACTTGAGGAAGAAGCCCTCAAATGTTGGTGTGAAGTGTCAAGAGCAAATTGTACATATTGTGCGGATGTAGATAAAAATTCTATATTTAAATTAGTTGGTTTATTTTTAGAATGAAGGCTGGTAATATGTGTTTTAACGGCGACAAATGAATATGGCACATAAATGGATGAGTTTATGTGTAAGAGAAAATTTATGAAATTCATTAGCCAATATATAAACCATTATTTTAAAAAGACAATTACGAAAATTTATCCCAACAACCCAGCACATGCCTTAGGGAATTATGATATCTTATAGAGGAACAATAAATAGGACTAAATGGTCTGATATTTATGAGTCAAAGAAAATAGATCCTATTCCAATTGAGGTCACTTAAATGTTCATACAACATTATACTGTGTTCAAAGGCAAAGCCAATTTTATGTCGGTTAGTGTACTGTTCATGCCAATATCTTCATTGTTTCAATAGTGAATCTCATTTTTGTAAACAACTTGCAAGTTAATTTGGCGATTTTAGTAATGTCTGAGTTTTTCAATAAAATGTTTACAAACAAATTCCAGAAGACAGAGAAAGCCTTGAATATATATAGGGAGCCGAACGAGATACAAAATCAATTTATGAACTACACATCAGGGAAATCAAAGATTTGGTAGGTAATAAAAACTCATCGCTTGACTATTAAAGATCTTCTTGACACAGATGAGATTTTAATAGGACATTTTTAGACGATATTTTGGATCTCAAACCTCGATGATCCAAAAAAAAAACACAATATTTTTGAAAATTAACATCACATTAACATATCTGACTCCCGAAACGAAATGATATACATCATTATGGGTGATGAACGATTCCGATCGTTCTAAAATTAAGTTAATGTTAACAGTTTTCTTTAATTATCATGGTGTGATGTTCATTACGTATTCGCTCTGCAGGGTCGAACTTTTAACCATGGAATATTTGGAAGTATTATGTGTAATTTTAAGCGATTCGCAAGAAGAGTTCAGAATTATGGGAATGACAACTCCTGGTTTTTGCACCACAATAATGCGCAACATAGCATTCCAGAACAACCGCATTCTCCTGATTTCGCACCGTGAGACTTCTAGCTATTTTATAAACTTAAAAGACCATTCCGGGGGGACCGTTTTAAATAGATTGAGAAGATAATAGCCGAATCACTACGCACTTTGAAGGCCATTCCGGTAATAATTTTAAGAACTGTTTCGAAACACTTTGTCTTAAGCGTATTGTAGCAGAGGAGGAATACTTTAAAGGAAGGGTACTTTTTTAGAAAATATATCTTTTTTAAAAGGGTACTTCTTAAAAAAAAAAGGTACTTCTTAAAAACAAACAGTACCCCTTTTTTTTAAAGTATAAATTTTTTATCCTTAAAAAAGGGTGCTTTTTAAAACAGGTACTGTAAAAAGGAAATATTTAAGAAAAATAAATATTTAAAATAGGGTACTTTTTTAAAAAAGAGTACTTTTATAACATAGGGTAATTTTTAAAAAAGTAAATTTTTTAAGAAAAGGGTACTTAAAACAAAGGGTACATTTAAAAAAGGGTATTTTAAAAAAAGGTAATTTTAAAATAGGGTACTTCATTAAAAAAGCGTATATTTTTAATAAGGTACTTTTTTTAAATGGTACTTTTTTTAAATGGTACTTTTTAAAATTTTTTAAAAAGGTACTTAAAAAGGTTTTTTTTTTTAAATGTACCTAAAAAGAGTTATTTTTTAAAAAGATACTTAAAAAAGAGCAGTTTAAAAGAGGGCAGTTTTTTAAGAAAAGGGCACTTTTTTAAGAAAAGGGCCCTTAAAAAATTTTACTTTTAAAACAATTAAAACATAACAATTATCACAATGTTCAATAAATCGCTGATGAAGGCTGAAATGCCAGAAACCGGTCCGATTAAGAATACAGTGCAGTTATGAATTTTTGAAATATATGCTTTCTTCTTCTTTACCACGCACCATTTAAACAAAATTAAAATTGCATATTAATTACAGTAGTAATTGCAATATGTCTGAAAAATGACGATAAATCTAACAATAAAACAGGGGTACTTTTTTTTAAAAAAAAGGGTACTTTTACAAAGACCACTTTTTTAAACAAGTGTACTATTTAAAAAAGGATACTTTTTAAAAAAATAGATACTTGTTAAGAAACGGTACTTTTAAAAAAGGAACTGTAAAAGGCGAATTTTTAAGAAAGATAATTATTTAAAAAGCGTACCTTTTAAAAAAAAGTACTTTTCAAAAATAGGGTAATATTTTTTTAAGGGCACTTTTTTAAGAAAAGGGTACTCAAAAAAAAGGGAACTTTCAAAAAAGAGTTCATTTAAAAAAGGGTATTTTTTTAAAAAAAGTTAATTTCTAAAATATGGTACTTTTTCTTTACTTTCTTCAAAAAAAATGGTAATTTTTTACAACAGAAATTACTTTAAAGGCTGGGAATTTTTTAAAAGGGCTCTTTTTAAGAAAAGGTCACTTAAAAAAAGGCGGTTTAAAAAAACGATACTTAAAAAAAGAGTACATTAAAAAAGGGTACTTTTATAACAAAACTTTATAAAGTTTTAAAATTTTATAACAAAGAGTACCTTAAAAGAAGTGTACTTTTATAACCAAGGGTACTTTAAAAAGGGTATCTTTTTCAAAAAGTGCATTTTTAAAAAATATCACTTTTTTTAAAAAAGGGTACTTTTATAACAAAGGGTACTTTAAAAAGGGATACCTTTTTAAAAAAGTGCACTTTAAAAAAATATCACTTTTTAAAAAAAGGTAGTACTATAAAAGAGGGTACTTCTATGTGAAAAATATACTTTATTAAAAAAAATATACTTTTTTAAAAGGGCCTTTTTGTAAGAAATGCATTTTTTAATTTTTAAGAGAGAAACCTTTTTTAAGAATGTTACTTTTTTTAATAATGGATAATTTTAAAAAAGGGCAGCTTCTTAAAAAAAGGGTACGTAAAAAAATTGGTTTAAAAAAGTAAATGTGTTAGTTTTAAAAAAGGAAGGGTACGTTCGTAAATGCAGTAGTTATGCATCACTGCAGCATAATAAAAGTAAAACGTTCAAAAAAGCATCACTTGGCAGCACTGATTTACGTCATAAGTTTTTTTATGCAAACAACTCACAATGCTGCCGCAAATTTTTGCAACTATGGCATTATTTTAATTACTGATGCAATAAAGCAAGAAGCTTAAAAAAATTAAACATTGATGCAGAATGAAGGAGTCATTAGTGCTTTATATAAAAATTGTTAATACAAATTTAAATAATATCGTTTTATTATCTCAAAGTAATTTTTTAGGCGGATTCTTCCTTTTCGTTTTAATTTAATTTTAATAACCAAAAGTCGTTTCATCTTTCTTCTAATTCTGTTTTTATTATAAGTTAACAAAAAGTTGTCATTTTTAGAATCAAGATTTTCAATATTATTTGTTAATGTTATTGTGGTGAACATGTTTTTTATCTTTTGCAAAACGTTCTAAAAAGCAAACTCTGTGCAATTGTTGAGCAGTGATAAAGCATCTGCAACAACTGACCACGCATCAGCAACAAAACTTGGCATAACTGCCGCAATGATGCACAAATTTACTGCATTTACGAACGTACCCGTACTTTACATTTAAAAATGGTACCTTACATTTTCAAGGAAAGGTAAATTTTTAAGAAAAGACAGTTTTTATGGAAACGTAATTATTATTTCGTTGATTTTGGCGAAATTCTTTATCATATCGGGATTAAGATAAAAAAAAATATGTGGCAATAGTTGCTTCAGCTAATGTGAAACGTGCAGTAAAACGATAGACACACCTTCATGAAGCAGATATCAAAACTACAGCGACAACAACAATATGATCAAATACAAAATCTAACTTCAGAAAAATAACAAACGCATTGAATATTTTTATGTTTTCAAGAGTTTTTTCACATTTTTATTCATATCTCGTGACTCATACGATGGATTTTGAGGATTTAAATAGCAACTCAATCAGGATGTTAATAAACGATATTATGCAAAAACGAAGAGTCTACCTTAGTTATTGAGCGTCAGACAGACGGACAGACGGTTTTCGCTAAATCAACTTCTCTTATTATAAGAATCAAGATGCGTTACAAACGGAATGACAAAGTGTTATATACCCTCTGCACAGTGGTGTGAGAGATAAAAACTCAATTTTTTGTACTGAAATCCCATACACCTCAAATTTTATATCGGGATTGATAAAATTTCAATATTTTGACTTTTTCGAAAAAAAAAAAATGAATTAAAGTAAAATTTAAATCTTTATTTCAATCGCATTTTCTATGCAAAGACTTGTAATCACCTCGATAGAAAATATATATTTTTTCGTACTAATTTTTAAGTGGGAAAATATACTTTTACTATGCTTCAGATTCATAAAAAAATTTCTTCGAAAGAAACCGTACTTGAAATGAGACTCCAATTAATATTTTAATTTGTTCATTACCTTTTACAGACATACGTATTTTAACATAATTACATCATTATAGCACCAACAACAACAAAAAAGAAAAAAAATTAAGTACGTACTTTACCAAGCAGAAAATACATTATCATTTTTAGAATTTTTAAAATAATAACCGGTAGGTTAGATGTGATGTCACCTGTCAGCCGATAGAAGCAACAAGAAACAAAACAAACAAAGAAAAACAACATTAGACGTGGGAAACTTTTGTTACCGAAAAAAAGCATTAAAACAAAATGGTTAAACAAAGTATCTTTTTTTATGTCATTATTCATTTTAATGAACCACAAAAAAAAAAATTTTTTTTTTCGGAACAAAGAATAATTAATATAAATCATATGGCCCAAAAGATTTTTGAGAATTAATTCAGATTTTTTGAAAGACGCTACGGTTATAAGGAAATTGATTTTTATCCAAAAAATTAAACATGCATATATAATTTTTTTCAATTAACCGGATAAAGCACTTATGAGGAGTGCCAGCCTACTAAAATAAATTATTGGCGGTAAAAATTTTTGGTTCAAGGGGCATTTGGCAACGTTAAAAGTAGCAAGTAAGAAAATTAATGATGACCATACCATGCGTTCAGAGAAATGTCTTAGGTACAACTAATCTATATTTTTAATAGGCTAGGCGATTTCTTGTGACCAATGTTTTGTTCTACCGTTTTATCCCGATTTTGACCAAATGTATATTATTTGAAAGGTATTTCTTTTTAGCCGTTTGGCAGTTTTGCAGATTTACAGATTTTTGAATTTTTTCCTTTATTTTGATTAAATTGCATTTAAAGTTACTACTAACACATACAAAAAATTATACATATGCTATGTGTGTTTTATTAAATTTTTTAATGTGTTTGTTCATGAGTTTGTTATCTTCATTCACAATACATAATAATAAACCATAAAAGTATTGGTTTGTGAATTGGCTAAGTTGAAAATAAAGCTGCCTAAAATTGCACCCGAATTTCGAGTGCTGGAATCTGCTAGTTAGATATAAATAAGTAAGAAAATTATAGTTGGTCTAGATTGTCTATGTGAAATCCCAGACTAAACGTTTAGAGCATTGGCCATAGTTCCAACTAATTAGGTATAGAAAATAAGCATTAACTAAATCTGAGTCGAATATTTAATAATTTTTTTGCCTGCCGATCTGAAAAAGTTCATATGGGATGCTATATTTATATGGAGACTTGGTCGAAAAATGGACATATCCTGGCCATATTTAAAAAGTCACTAGCATTTTGCAAAAAGATATACAAACCATATATATAAGAAAAATCAGTGCAATTTTTTTTGTTTTTGAAAGATTGAGGTGAAGATCGGGAAGCATCTAAATACCGGGGCTATTACTACGAATTGTCCTATGGGTTGTATTTTTGGACTATTAATTGTTGGATGTAAAAGACACACACAAAGCCAATTTGACCATAATATATATGATAGTTTGGATCTTATGACAATTTAAGTCGATCTCATACACACAGAAAATAGATTCATTATGGCTATTACTGCCAACCGAATTGCGATGAAGCTACTAACCGAATTTCGAATTAATTGCCGATTTATATTCTGTTGTCGGAACAGTAAATGTTTTATCACAATAGAAAATATGTAACTCCTTTAAAATTTCTGTTGATACAATCGAAAATACAGTTAATGGACTTTTGAGCAATTCGGTTGGTGAAATTTTTTTCTGTGTGTGCACCGATTTTCCGATTTTCATCAATTAAAACAGCGCTTGCCCAGAGGAGCTTATATATAAAATTTCATAAAAATATATTTATACTTGCTAGTTGGATTAGGGCCAGACGGACGGACATCGCTAAATCGACTCAGAAAGTGTTTCTCAGAAAGTGTTGGTATATGGGTATACATATGTCAAATATTTTTTGTACTTACAGACATCAGCGCAAACTGGTCAAAATAACTCGAGAATATGCTGGTGAAATCTCAAGGGAAATATATGAGTTTATTTTAGTTTATTAATTTTTTTTTTATTCTCCTACAGTCCTAAAGGTTAGATATGTATCTAGTGAATGGTATTTCGTACACCTATCGAAGAAATTTAACGGAGTCGCGTCCATTTATTTTAGTGGGCTAGTACTCATCAAAAGTGATTTCTGCAATTTTACAGAGAGAAAAATAATATTTCATACGTCCATGTTCTGTAATTCATATAGTATCTACATTAGGGGTATAACCAAATTAAGGCCCTATCACCACGCTGTAGCCGATGTTGTGCTGAAACCGAAAAATGTTTCCTCAGGTCATTTCGGAACAAAAACGTTCCGCGTCGAAGCCGATTTCTGAAAGCCCTTTAAGATTTTTTTTTTTATTTTTAAAAAATTTTTTATTTTTAAAAAATTTTTTATTTTTTAAAAATTTTTTATTTTATAATTATTTAACTATTTACATTTCTTACTGTAATTATATGATTATAATCAAAATCACAATCTAAAAACTATCTTTGTTAAGTGAAATTAACTTAAGATTAAGAGTTCGTGTTGATTTCCATTGGGGGAAAATATCTTGTACGACTTTAATGGCGCGTTCCGCACAAATGTTGCTGCGTTGTGTTTTTTGGAATTCTTGATTCGTCTTTCACCCAATGTCTTAGAAAGCATTTCTGAGCATTAGTAAAGCCCACGTTTAATAAAGTTTGAAATCAATAGATCTCAAAAATAAATAAAAGTTAGTTAAAAAAATTTCTATATATTTTTATACTTTTAGCAATAAATTATAATATTTCGCAAATTTGCATAAGACATCGTAGGTAAGTCGCAATATTTTATCACGATTAATTGAATTTATAGAGAATATTGTTCAATATTTAATGAAAAAACTTATAACTTATTTATCATTTAATGAATTTGTAAAGAAAATATTTGTATTTTTTTTAGAACTTACTGATCCCAAACTTAATTGCATTTGACGCGGAACCTTTTTTAACGATATCGAAAATCTAAAGATGCAGTTCTTATTGTTTTTTTATGCACTATATGGTATGGATAGGACCATTTTGATATTTTCAAAAATTGTAAAAAAAGTTGTATCCCTAATCTACATGAACGTGCAACCAATACCAAATTTTTTAATACACTAAAAATGAAAACAAAGCGATTTTTTTTAAACTCTTTCTTTTAACTCATACTCTCTGTCTGTCTGTCTGCCATGGGTGGACCCCATTCCCCATTATCCAATTGATCTGAAACTTGGCCCATAGTCTTGTCGGGACTACAGATTAATTTTGGGGTAGTCACGCGCAGTCACGCATGTTCACGCCTAGTCACGGAATGATCTAAATGTCATTGTCGGAGTGATTTAAAACCAATTTTCCCTTATCCGATCGATCTAAAACTTGGTCGATAGACTTGCTGTGAAAAAAGATTAACTTTGACATAGTCACGCACAGTCACGGAGAGATTAAAACCCCACTTCCCCTCATCCGATGGATCTGAAACTTTGTCCATAGACTTGTTGTGGCCAAAGATTAATTTCACGGAGATATTCAAAACTCATATGCATAAGGAAAGAAAGAGTTTTAATAAAAACTTTGTTTTTATGGGTTAGATTATTTTTGATGTTAAGTTCAAAAATTGAGATTCGATTCACATTTATTTGGATGTGAATTAGAGAACACGGACGTTTACGTTATTTAGTGGTAAAATCGATTTCCGATCTGAAAAAAATTCTAAAAAATCTATTTGGTGTACAAGGATTCATATTCCGTTTAAGGAGTTCCAAAAGGCTGTCGCGATTACGTACGAGATTTTTCATTGGAATTAAATGTTTTGCTGTAAGCAGAGTGTACATATGCCGCAGTCAGTATATTTATGGAACAGCTTTTTCAGGCCACTAACTTACTCTTCCAGACCTTTTTCTTTCAGCTGTTTAAGACTTAATTAGCCTACAGCATTTAACTTTAAATAGTGAACAAGAAATTCTATGCTCAAACTTTTATTGTCTGTATGTGACTTTATAACCTTTTTCGGGGTTTTTTTTCAACTTATTTTACAAAACACAGCATTTTAAAGGTAAAGAAAACAGACTACTTTCTTTTTAAGTTATCGCCAACCCATATCATTTAGTGTCTTGACATAAAATGTCCTAATATTAGAGAAATATTAACATTCCGTCTTTAACAGCAGCACCGTTAGTTATGGTTTTAGTTTGTTAGTTTTTTTTTTCATATGAATCTTTGAAAATAGAGGAAAAAGGACTTTCTTTGTTTAAACATGTAAGTCTTTAATCTTTTTGAGATACATGTTTTGCTCACATTGATGTCTTTATGAACTTTTATCATAATGACTGTGTACCGCTGTCTTGTTTTGACAATACACACAACAACAATATCTAAAGGCTAACAAACAAAACAAAATACAATGGCGACTGCTCCATCCGCAAAAGCCTCACAGTGGAGCTAATTGAATATAAATGTGGCAGGACCTTATAATAAATAAGGAACTACTAACAACACAGCTTTTTACTTTTTCATTAAATTTTTTTCTTTCAATGTTTCTCTAATCTATATATAAAAAATTTATGAATATTGAAATAAAATGCATTAAATTGTGAATTTTTAAATAAAATTCATTTAATTTCATTATAAATATTTGACGAAATTTAAATGGGATTGACAGTAAATATTTTTATAAGAGCCTAAGGGTATCTAAACAATTTTAGGCAATTCACAATTCAACACAGGGCGATTAAAACGTACTTCTTTTTGAAACTACAATACTATATGCACAGGCGATTAATTGTGAATTAGCTAATATTGATTAGTATATCTATAGGCTCATATAAAAATATTTATTATAAACTTTTTATTTTATTTTATATAATATATTTTTAACACATATTATACATACATTTTATCATTCTGCATTTTTCCTCCATATGAACTATAACTATGCCAAATTTCACACTGCTCCGTGGGGACATTTTGCTTAAAAATTGGTCGAAAGATTTACTTTTACGTATTAATATATAGACAATTGACTTTGAATTTTTGTTTAAAACTTAGGAGCCAGTAAAAACTCAATCACAGGTGTAGAAAATATTACCAGATTTTTTTTTCCATTTTTAGATATGGCTTTTTGAGATTTTTTTTCCAAACTGAAGATTATTTGATTATGGCTTTTGAAGCTTGAAAAAAAAAAAATTAAATAAATAATAATATGCCCTGTCGTTCTTCGCTCCGACCTACCAAGATATATTGGCATGTATGTTTTTATAATCAATTTTTCCTACGAAGTTTGCATTGTACAATTAAAACATTTTATTTTATTTATTTTATATATTTTTTATTCAATGTTGCTGACATACAATATTTTTTTTTTTTCATTAGGTGCAAAAATTATCAAAATTTTCCGTGTTCCTACCCTGGATCAAGCTACATATAGTTGGCCATGAGAAAATTATGAATTTCCAAATTTTATCGGGCAACACTTAACGAGTGACCTTGAATTTTTTATTTTAGCAATTCTAGACTTTGGCGATTTTTGATTTTGCCGACAGTTGATTTTGAAGATTTTTGCTTTTTGTGATTTTTAAATTTGTCGTTTCCGCCCATATTTTCCACGACTACTCACATTCGTAATTAATGAGCTTGTCAAAAGTTTCAAGACTGGCGCTTTAATAGTACTTTATATTTTTTGTATATAAAGTGCCATGCCCACTATTCCGATCCCGCCCCTTTTTGGTCTGACTACTCAAGGCTTTCTTTTTTATAGTACTCCAGTTATATTCTTTGTACGGGCAGTACCACGGCCACTGCTTCGATCACGTCCATTTTTTGAATAACTTATGGGCTCACGCAAAGTCGGAAGGTTCTCGCTACTACAGTTCTCCAGATATATAACATTTAATGTTTTCTTTGTACCGGCGGTGCCACGCCCATTCGTTCGATCCCGCCCATTTTTTGTCCGACTACTAACATTCGTAATAGAAGACCACAATTCTGTCTCTGTCACAGTACTCGAAAGATATGATATTGAGTAATTACTTTGTATGGGAGGTGCCATGCCCACTTATCCGATTCCGCCCATTTTCGGCATGGCTACTAACATTAATAATAGGTGATCTCACACAAATTTGCAAAGCTCTGGCTGTCATAGTACTCAATTATAAAAATTCACCTGTGTGGGGGTTGACATGCCCCCATAAAATATCAAACAAATTTTAAACCTATACATCCTTCCAGATGCAATGGTTTAGCCTCCAATAAGCTACAAAAACACATACTTTCCCTTTTCTATACATACCTATGTATATAGATGCATACCTTTTTCCCCAGTTGTTTTTATATCCAACAAGCAGAAATTCGAGTGCAATTTCTTGCCAACTTTATTTTTCAATTTAGCCAATTCACAAACCAACATTTATTTAGTTTATTATTATTGCGCATGAAGATAACAAACACATTTAATAAACACACACATAGCATATGTATAATTCTATGTACGTTTTAGTAGCAACTTTAAATGCAATTTACTCAAAATAAACGATAAAATTTAAAAATCTGTAACTATGGAAAACAGCTAAAAGGAAATACCTTTCAAATAATATACGTTTGGTCAAAATCGGGATAAAACGGTAGAACAAAACATATGTCACAAGAAATCGCCTAGCCTATTAATACATATCCAATACCACCATGTCGTCAGGGTACAATGACTTTGTGCTGACGTTTGTAACTTCCAAAAATATTTGATCTAGACTGATCGTTTATTATACCAATTGACTCAAAATAACTTTCTGAGTCGATTTAGCGATGTCCGTCTGTCCGTCCGACAAACTACAGATAGAAATTGTGAACATATTTTGATGAAATGTGGTGTGTAAGCTTCTATCGCCCATAGCACGAATGCTATTGAAATTGGTGAAAATCGTTACATGTTCAGACCTAGTCCCCATACAAATGACCCCTATGAGATCGACTTAAATTGCTATAACATCCAAATTATCGTATAGATCTCGGTCAAATTGGGTTTGTGTATGTTTATTACATCTATTTATCAGTAGTCCAAATTAAAACAAAAATATTTCTCAAATTTCGTGCGGTCCATATTAGGACCTAGTCCCCATATAAATATAGCATACGATATGAACTTCTTCTTATCCGAAAGCAGAAAAAACTTGTCGTTCAAACTTGTTTTATGTTTATTTTCTATATCTAACTCTGGTTGGACCAAAGAGATAGGGCCTTTAAATGCATGGTAGGCCGGCTATAATTTTCTTATTTGTTTCTGTTTATTTTCATGTTTTTTCTCGAAAGCACCCACTGTCCGGAACCTACTAATGGTTATGATTTGTTGTTTAGTGTGACAAACATTTAGAAAAGATATTAGCATTAATTAACTAAACAGTCTCTCGTTTTTTATGTTGAACAGGCTTTATAGGATTAATGTATACTAATCTTTTAATAATACGTATTCTCGATGGTACTACTGGGAAAATAAATAGAATAAAGTGTATCATTAAAAGCATAAGACTGCGATAGGCATCTTTCTGTGGTTTTGCCACACAAAAGCACTTAAGTGTAGTCTCAATTGTTGGCAAAACTATTTTAATGGTTATTTAACAATAGAACATTTTTATTTTTTATTTTTTTGTTTTGACAAAGTTTTTCCTTTATAAATGGAATGAAGTTTTAAATACCAAAAATTACAGGTGATTAATAATAGCACTAAGTTGTTCATTTTAAGAGAATATGGAGGTTAAATTTTAAATTTCAAATGATTTAAAACTAAATTTTTTTAGCCGAATAATATTTACTAACAGATTCCAGCGCTCGAAATTCGAGTGCAAATTCTAGGAAATATTATTCTTTCATTTCATAAAGACCCTAATGGTAGGCTTTACATTTACAATTCAACTCATTTTAAATGAAGAAAACAAACTCAACACATTAACACAAACATATTAACAAATTTAATAAACGCACACATAGCATTGTATAATTTTATGTATGTGTAAGTAGCAACTTTAAACGATCATAACTACAAAAAAATGTTCCAGACGATGAAAATGTGTAAATCTGGTAAACAGCTAAAAAGAAATACCTTTCAAATACTAATTTTTTTGTCAAAATCGGGGTAAAACTGTAAAACTTACATCGGTCACAAGAAATCCCCTTGCGTATTATAGATTATTTAACAAAAGCTCTAAAAACTTTTAAATTTAACAAAAGTATAAAAAAAAAATGCTCATGGTGTATAGGGAAATTTTTAAAGAAGAATTAAATATGAATAAAACTCCTTAGATTTTCCCACCATGGAAGACTTTGGTTGAATTTAGGTTGTCTTGAGGAAAACATTATTGCAAATATATTCTCTTCTAAATATTGCCACCACCACTATTTCGCTTGTCATTTAAAATTGCACAATGCCTTCATTAAAATCATTATTTATTCCATCATTGAGTCTTGAATTCATTATTTTTCTACCTGTACATATTTAATCATTCTTGCAACAAGCAGCCTGCCAGCCACCCACACTCCTCAAAAAAGGAAAGAACTGCATTGCATAATTCACAGGCTGCAGCAATTTGTGGCAATTGTTCTCTTGTGCAAAAAATGTGAAGAGTTATAGAAGAAACTAAAATTATAACAATAAAATAGTCCGTCAAACAATGTCAGTCAAACAAATGTCTGTAAATCTTGGAAAACTAAAAAACTAAAACACTAAAAACTCCTGTCTCTTTGTCTGGCCGTCTTCCTAATAAATGTAAAATATATTGTTTTATTTTTCATCTCTTACACTATTCTATGAATTTTTTATTCAAAGACTGATTTTGTTATTATTATTTCTTTTTTATAACAAGTTTATTTTATTTTAACATTTAAACAAAGTAACAACTGCATGTTACAGTTTGTTGAACCTGTTTTCTAATTTTCAGTACTTTTAAAGCAGAGTTTCTTAAAGGGGAAGAAAAATTTTGGATTTAACACTTGTTTCCTATAGAAAATTTTAATGATCCAAAACAGTTCATTAAATTAAAAATTCATTTTTTTTTACATATTCTAAAACAATTTTACTATAGAAAAACACGGATTCTTCGATAATTTGCGTAAAGAAAAATTCACAGATTTTATGAAAATTTTCGTAAAGAAAAAAATCACAGATTCGTTGACAATTTTCGTAAAGAAAAATTCACACTTTAGGTGAAAAATTGTTGTAATTAAAAATATACAGATTCTGTGACAATTTTCATAAAGTAAAATTAAAATATTCTGTGCCCATATTTATAGAGATTATAAATTCTATTATAAATTTTCCTTTAGGGAAATTTACAGATCCCGTGAAAAATTTCTTATAGAACAATAAACCAATTCACACAGATGGAAAAATTTACAGATTCTGTGACAATTTTCATATAGAGAAATTCATAGGTTCTGTCACAATTTTCCTATAGATGCTCAGATGCTGTGAGAAAGAATTATAGATTCTGAAAATCTAAATTTTTCTATAGAAAAATTCACTGATTCTCTGGCAATTTTTCATAAAATCTGTGACAATTTTCAATAGGAAAAATTTACAAAATCTGTAATAAATTTTCTGTTAGAACTATGCACAGATTCGGTGACAATTTGCTTATAGAAAAATAGAATTTTCTTTTTAAACATTCACAGATGAAAAAATTCACAGATTTTGTGATAATTGTTCTATAGAAAAATACAAAAATTCTGTGAGAATTTTCCTATAGAAAATTCCCAGACTCTGTGACAATACTCCTATAGAAAAATTCACACTTTTCATATTCAAAAATTCACAGATACGAGACTATTTTCATATAAAAAACCTCATATATGCTTTGACAACTTTTCTATAGAAAAATTCACTTATTTTCTGCCATTTTTTTTTACAGATTCTGTGACAATTTCCCTTTAAATAAATTCTGTGACAATTTTCTTATAGAACAATAAACAAATCCACAAATCCTGGAGCAATTTTCGTTTAGAAACATTCACAGATTAAACATTCACATCTTTCTATAGAAAAAGTAAAAGAATGAATGATAAATTTCTTCACAGATTCTGTACGAATTTTTATATAGAAATATTTACAAATTTTCTATAGGAAAATTTCACAGATTCTGTGAGAATTTTTTTATAGAAAAATTCATAAATTCTGTTAAAAGTTTCATATAGAAAAATTCTGTGACAATTTTCCTTTAGTAAAATCCACGGATTCTGTGCCAAATTTCTTCAGAAAATTTCACAGATTCCGTAAGAATTTTCCTTTAGAAAAATTCCCAGATTGTATGACAATTTTCGTTTAGAAAACTTTACAAATTCTGTTGGTATTTATACCCTATACCACTATGTGGTTTGGGTATAATGACTTTGTGCTGCTGTTTGTAACAACCAAAAATATTTGACCTACACCCATCTTTAATTATACGGATCGAATCAGAATCACTATCTGATTCGATTTAACGATGTCCGTCCGTCCGTCCGTCCGTCTGTGTGTCCATGTAAAGCTTGTAATCAAACTGCAGGTCGCAAATATGAATATATTTTGACGAAATTTGGTATTTGACCTTTTGTCGGCCATGGGATGAACGCTATTGAAATTGGTGAGAATCGGTCCATGTTCAGACCTAGCCCCCATACAAATGACCCCTATGAAATCAACATATATTGCCATAAGATCCAAATTATCATACAAATCTTAGTCAAATTGGGTTTGTATGTGTTTATTACATCCATTAATTAGTAGTCCAAAAATGATCCCTATTGGACAACTCTTAGTCATAGGCCCCATATACAGCTGCTTCCCGATCTTCACTTAAATCTATCAAAAAACAAAAATATTGCACTGATTCTTCTCAAATTTTGTTTGTATATATTTTTGCAAATTTCAAGAGACTTTACCAAACATGGTCAGGATCGGTCCATTTTTGGGCCTAGTCCCCATATAGATATAGCATCCGATATGAACTTTTTCATATCTGCAGCCGAAAAAATTAATAAAAATCCCACTCAAATTTGGTTTATGCTTATTTTCTATCCAGTTAGTTGGGCCTGAGATATAGGGTCTCTAAACGCATGGTATAGGGTATCTTATAGTCGGTCTAGACCGACTATAATTTTCTTACTTGTTTCATATAGAAATATTCATAGATTCTCTGACAATTTATCTTTAAAAAAATTCACTGATGCTCTGATAATTTTTTCACAGATTCTGTATCAATTTTTCATTATAAAAGTTCACTGATTTTGTGACAATTTTCTTTTACAAAAATTCACAGATTCTGCGACAAATTTCCCTTAGAAAAACTCTCAGATTCTGTTCCAATTTTTTTTTTTGATTATGTAATAATTTTCCTTTAAAAAAATTCCAATTTTTGTGACAATTTTTGCTAAAGAAAAATTCACAAGTTCTGTGACAATTTTCTTATAGAAACATTTGCAAATGTAGTGACAATATCCTTTAGAAAAATCCACAGATTATGTCAGTATTTTCGTATAGAAATAATCATAGATTCTCTGAAAATTTTTCTATAAAAAAATTCACTGATTCTCTGAGAATTTTTCACAATTTTCCTTTAGAAAACCTCTCAGATTCTGTGGCAATTTTCCTTTAGAAAAATTCACAGATTATGTGAATTCGTAAATTCTGTGGCAGTTTTTGCTAAAGAAAAATTCAAAGAATCCCTGACAATTTGTTTTTAGAAATATTCGCAGATTCTCTGAAATTTTTTGTAGATTTTGTGAGAAGTTTTCTTTAGAATAATTCACAGATTCTGTGACAATTTTCCTCTAGAAAAATTCACAGATTATGTCAGTATTTTCATATAGAAATATTCGCGGATTCTCTGATAGTTGTTTTATTAAAAAAATGCCCTGATTCTCTGAGATTCTGTGGCAATTTTCCTTTAGAAAAATTCACAGATTATGTGACAGTTTTCCTTTAATGACAATTTTTTTATGAGGAAACAATCACAGATTTTGTAACAAGTTTCCTTTAGAGAACTTCACAGATTCTGTGACAATTTTCCTTTTGAAAAATTCACAGATTATGTCAGTATTTTCATATAGAAATATTCATAGATTTTCTCGAAATTCGTCTATAAAAAAATTCACTGATTCTCTGAGAATTTTTTTTTGATAAAGAAAAATTCAAAGAATCTCTGGCAATTTGTTTATAGAAATAATCGCAGATTCTCTGGCAATTTTTTGTAAGAAAAATTCACAGATTTGGTGACAAGTTTCCTTTAGAAAAA
The DNA here is from genome assembly GCA_963682025.1 of Cordilura impudica. Lineage (NCBI taxonomy): Eukaryota > Metazoa > Arthropoda > Insecta > Diptera > Scathophagidae > Cordilura > Cordilura impudica. The sequence goes on along the minus strand of OY821519.1, from coordinate 42,100,759 downwards.
TTCACAGATTCTGTGAAAATTTTCTTTAGAAAAATTCACAGATTATGTCAGTATTTTCATATAGAAATATTCATAGATTCTCTGAAAATTTTTCTATAAACAAATTCACTGATTCTCTGAGAATTTTCTACAGATTCTGTGACAAGTTTCCTTTAGAAAAATTCACCGATTCTGTGACAATTTTCCTTCAGAAAAATTCACAGATTATGTCAGTATTTTCATATAGAGATATTCATAGATTCTCTGAAAATTTTTCTATAAACAACTCACTGATTCTCTGATTATTTGTTCACAGATTCTGTGACAATTTTGCTTTGGAAAATCTCCTAGATTCTGTAGCAATTCTCCTTTAGAAAAATTCACAGATTATGTGACTATTTTCCTTTAAAAAAATTCGCAAATTCTGTGGCAATTTTTGCTAAAGAAAAATTCAAAGAATCTCTAACAATTTGTTTATAGAAAAATTCGTAGATTCCCTGACAATTTTTTGTAAAGAAAAAATCACAGATTTTTCTGTAACAATTTTCCTTTAAAAAAAATCATGTGAGTCCGATCACAGGGTAGATGTGTAAACACCTAGTAATTAAAGATGCTTTTGTGGCACTTTTTTAAAATCAAACAGAAAGCGTCATCTATGTATCAGCAGCAGCGGCTCTGCTAATATAAAAATATTAATTATTATTTCAACTGGTTGATTTTTAATTTTTTATTTTTCGTTTTTCATTTTTCATTTTTATTTTCCATTTTTTATTTTTAATTTTTTATTTTTCAATTTTCATTTTCATTTTTCATTTTTCATTTTTCATTTTTTTATATTTCATTTTTTGTTTTTCATTTATAATTTTTAATTTTTAATTTTTTATTTTTCATTTTTTATTTTTCATTTTCTATTTTCCATTTTTTATTTTTCAATTTTCATTTTCATTTCTCATTTTCATTTTCATTTTTTATTTTTCATTTTTTATTTTTCATTTCTCATTTTTAATTTCTTATTTCCCATTTTCAATTTTTTATTTTTAATTTTTCACGTTTCATATTTCAAAACGTTTTTATAACGCTATTCGCTCCCTAATTTTATCTCCAAACACTTCCTAATGAAATCGTGCCTTCATTTTTTCTTCAAATACTTTCCAATGAATTGTTCCTCCATTTTATCTCCAAACACTTCCTTTTTACTGTAATTCGTTATTTTTTATTTATGTTTGATTAGCATTAATATTAAATGCAGTGATAATTGTGTTATTTATATGGAATAAATTAAAACGTTAAGAATACTTCTAAATGATTGAGGAAACAAATTATAAATGTTTATAAAAAGTGAAGAAATATACTGCAGAAAACAGAGGCAAAAAGTTATTACATGTCATAATATTTTCACCAATGCAATCTTAAGTCACACCGATATAGTCTTACGTCTTACATCTTACATCTTACGCTGTTTTTGTGATTGTATTGTGAAATAGATTTTTACCCCCTGCGCGTATAGATGTTTACACATCAAACTTCACAGATTCTGTAACAATTTTTCCTAAATAACAATTCGCAGATTCTCTGATAATTTTTGTATAAACAATTCGCTTATTCCCTGTCAATTTTTTTTTAACGAAAAATTCGAAAATTCTCTGTCAGTTTTTTCGAAAGAAAAATTCACAGATTCTCTAATAATTTTTGTATAGGAAAATTCATAAATTCTCTGACAAAAAATCATTTCCTTTGAGCAAAACTAACAGGTTTTGCGGAATTTTCCCTATGAAAAGATCGGATATTCCGAACAATTGATTCTAAATAAAATTTCAAAGGTTCTAAAAGATTTTGCCGATGGACCATAGATGCATTTGTAAATCTAAGTGAGAAGCTCTGTTTTGAAGCTTTATACGGATAAGACGATGATTGTGCTTATTTCTCCCACATCTCTTAAAAGAACAAAGTTGAATTGTTAAAATTGTGTCATATTTTTTTTTCATATTAAAAATTGTCTCTGTTGAGCTCGTTAAATTTATAGACGAGTGAGGTTCTCGACTTTATGTTTATTATATAATATCCAGTTGTCTTTTTTTTTTTTTGTATTCAAACGCACTTAAAACGCATTACTTGTTTCCGTTGTCGTCGTGATTAAAACTCTAGCAACAGTGATAGGAAGTCATAAAATTCAGTGAGTGAAGTCTTCTTTTTCTCGTTTGTAACCAAATAGAAACTTAAAGAGACTCAAACCTTTTTAAAATTGTTTTTATATGTCGTGGCACGTGTTTGTTGCATGTAGGAGTTTTTATATGAACTGTCAGGGAAACTATTGAATATACAACTAACTATGTATGTGGCAATACAGTGTAGTTATTGTCGTCGTTGTCATCTTTGTAAGTAGACATTGTAACATTTTTGTTTTTCTTTAAAATATATTTGTTTTATTGTTTCTTGTTTTTGGTTCCAGAACTTGGTTTTTAGCGGTATTTTTATTTGAATTCTTTGTTACTTTTGTTGCAGTACTCTGTGTCGGTAGTTATATGTATAGTTATATAGTTAGTGTTTACCTTGGTGTGTTCTTTTGATCGGTAGGTGTAAACAAAATATATATTTGTCTCCTACATGCGTTATGCTCGATAAAGTATGTCACCACACTATAGAATTTTCAAATGTAAACAAATTTGTTTACAAAAATGTAAAACTAAAAAAATAAATAGTATCAGCTTCGTATTAGGGAGAACATTAAAGTGTGCAGCAAAAACCATGTGGGTTTTTTATAAAATATTTTAAATATCAAAAGATTTATAATTTTTTTCAAAATAAAATTCTAAAATATTGAAACAGCTAAACAGTATTTTGTTTAACATTATTTGCATCGTGCAACGTGTATCGTCTGTATCAATAGTTTATTAAACTTTAATTGTTCATTGACCATTATGTACGTTTTTAAAAAGTAATAATAATTATTTTATGGAATAACACAACACAGAAATGTTGTGTTTTGAAGCAATGATTTGCATAAATTACTTTAGGCATATGGGATATAAAATACATGTAATAAAAACAGTAAATATAATTATTAAAGAAACACCATTAACAGAATTTTAAAGCAATTTAAGGTTCGAACATAAATCGAATTACCTAATTGGACAAAAATATTGTACAAATAAAATTTGGTTTATTTATTAACCCATCCGATACCCTGTACTTACTGGGTAACTAAAAATCGGGCAACTTTATTAAGCGATATTATTATTATGTTTTATTTGCAATTCCTTCATTAATTTTAATAATTCGTGATGTGAAGAAAGAATGTATGCCAATTGGGATGTTTCACCAAAAAGTTTTTTATTCTTAATTTTGAAACTCTGAAACCGGAATATGAATTCTTATGGACCAAAAGATTTTTGACAATTTTTTCAGATATCGATTTTATCCCAAAAATTCGCCGATGTATTTTTTGCTATGATCTCTCATGCTTTATTTCCACAAAAAAAGATAAATCACTTCTGAAAAGTTGGAGCCAACTAAAAAAAAATCTGCGGTAAAAATTAATAGTGAAATTAATAATGAAACTCTGAAACCGGAATATCAATTCTTATGGACCAAAAGATTTTTGACATTTTTTTCAGAAATCGATTTTATCCTAAAAATAGACTTATAAATTTTTTTACTGTGATCTCTCATGCTATATTTCCACAAAAAAAGATAAATCACTTCTGAATTGTTCTAGACTACTAAAAATCTATCTACAGTAAAAATTAAAAGTGTAAAAGGAGCTTTGATGATCCTAAAATTAAAAAATCAGTATTTTTTAATTTTAAAACTCAATATTTCGAGATATATACAATATTTGGGCATTAAACTAAATCCGTTAGTTGGGTTTTTACTACATGGGGTGAAAAGTACGTGGACTCACATAGAGATGGCGTGATAAGTGCTAATTTTTATTTTGTTTATTCAGTAGGGCAACTATTAGAAACATAGCGTCAAAATTTCATGACATTTTATTAATTAGAAAAAAGATAACGTTACAAAAATGATGCTGCTTGCAAAGTTTGAGGAAAAAATTTATTGCAAAGGGTTTCGTGTTTTGATTAAACATTGGTTTTTGTTTTGAAAAAATATTGTCCAAGCTAAAGAATGGATTGGCAAACATTATGGTGAATCTTCGCCGTCATATTTAATGGTATTCCGAATTTAAACGTGATCATAATAGCAAATTTGGTGCAGATCGTCATGCTCGTCCAGTTGGCAGGTTGCATTGGATGATCGAAAGATTAAAGTGAGTGAGATTGCTGACATCAACAGAGCGAGTTTGGCATATATTACATGATCATTTAAATATCAAAAAGCTTTCTGCTCGATGGATGCCGCGATTTCTAACAGTTGAACAAAAACTGAAACGTGTGCGTGATTCAAAGTATGCTTTGGAGATGTTTGAAGTAAATTGAACTGAATTTTTACGTCAATTTATAACAACTAGCAGATTCCAGGCCTCGAAGTTCGAGTGCAAATTCTAGGAAATTTTATTTTTCATTAAATAAAGACCCTAAAGGTACGTTAATCAATTATAGCCAATACACAAAAGACAAACTCATTTTTGTTACAAACACATTAACAAATTTAATAAACACACACATAGCATTGTATAATTTTATGTATGTATTAGTAGAAACTTTAAATGCAGTGTACTCAAAATAAAGGAAACAATTTAAAAAGCTGTAAATCTGCAAAACGGCTGACAAGAAATACCTTTCAAATAAGATGCGTTTGGTCAAAATCGAGATAAAACGGTATAACAAAACATCGGTCACAAGAAATCGCCTAGCCTATTAATATTATAGATGTATGATGCGTGGATTCATTGTTATACACCGAAGTTCAACAGACAGACTGCGAAGTGGTTTCAAGCTTGCCCAATGCGGCCCAAGACTCAACAATCGGCTGGAAAAGTAAATTCCAGTATTTTTTGGAATGCACGTGTTATAATATTTCTTGATTACTTGGAAAAAGAAAACCAATGACTGCCAAGTACTACCAAGTAGTTATTGCACAGATCGGATGAAAAAAATTTAAAAAAACGACCGCATTTAAATAAAAAAAATCTTGTGCCATCATGACAATGCCTCGACGCATTCATCTGCTCTGGATTCAGAAAAATTGAAGTCTTTATATTAAATTTTCCAGATTTGGAACTCAGCGATTATTATTTGCTTCCAAAGAGTTTTTCCACAAATGAAGAAGTCAAAGTAGAGAAGGAAGCCTGTTTTGAAGAGTTTGACAAATCGTATTTTTTTCAAGGGTATCAATATGTTTGTTGGAAGAAGTGCATTTCACTTAACGGAAATTATGTTGAAGAATAAAATTTTTTTCAAATCTAATAAACTGGTCTTTCTTTGTTAGGCCACGGAGTTTTCACTTCATGTAATAAAAACCTTTCATAGGAAATCAATCTGCCTCTAATCGCTTTAGGAAAAATAAATTAAAAAAAAAATTAAATAAATAAAAAACTATGAAAATTTCATTGCGGGTCACACTAGGCCTGAATTGACGAACTGCTGAAAAAAAAAAAAAATAATCTACAAAAAGTAGGTATAGGAATTGATAGCTCATTATCACCGCTTTCAAGATAATCCATAAAAATAAAGTTTTTATTAAAACTCCTCTTTCCTTGTGCATATGAGTTTTGAATTTCTCCGTGACTGTGCGTGACTTTGCGTGACTATTTTAAAATTAATCTTTGGTTACAACAAGTCTATGGACTAAGTTTCAGATTGATTGGATGAGGGCAAATGGGGTTTAAATCACTCCGTGACTGGGCGTGAGTAAGCGTGACTGTTTGTGACTATCTTAAAATTAATCTTTGCCACAGCAAGTCTATGGACAAAGTTTCAGAGCGATCGGATAAGGGGAAATGGGGTTTAAAGCACTCCGTGACTGTGCGTGACTATGCGTGACTACCCCAAAATTAATATATTGTTACAACAAAACAAGGTGCCAAGTTTCAGATCAATTGGATGAGCGGGAATGGGATTGCCCCATGGCAGGCAGACAGAAAGACAGACAGACAGACAGACAGACAGAGAGTATGAGTTAGAAGAAAGAGTTAAAAAGAGGATACAAATTGCTAAGGAAATTTTCGAGATATGGCAATTTGAGCGATTTTTCGCGAAGACTTGAAGAAATTTCTCTGCGATTTTTAAATTTTTTGCGATTTTTTTTTATTTTTTATTTTTGATAACAAAAAAAAAAATGGGTTTGAAATTACTCAATAAATCCTATTAAAAAAATAGGTAGAGCAGTTTTCGAGTAACGGCCATTTTATTTTTTGTATTTGGGTTTTCCCCAAAATCGCTTGCTAAGACTTGCAACGTCCAAATGGATGACCTTTAATATTCCTCGTGAAAATTTTTGAAAAATGCTGCTTTTCTCGAGGAAATTGTTCCTCTCAAATATTTACTTTTCTTCAAAGTTTTTACCATGTTTTAAATTCATGTTTTAGAGTAAAGTTTACTCAATAGTATTTTCAAGACCATTTTTTTTTATTTTTTTATCGAAAAATCGTTCAAATCGCTATATCTAAAATTTCCTTAGAGATTTTTTGAAATAGGTGATGCGGTGCTATCAAACCATATACTCACTTTTGTGGAGTATTTTTTTAGCAGTTCATCAATTCCGCAAAGGTGTGGGGTCCGAATAAAAAGTATTTGTATACCTATCTAAAGTAACACCCAGATATTGACAATTTGGGATTTGAACTTCGGTAATACTTAATTATTATTCTGTATGTCATCGAAATTACCCTTAAACTAATAATTGCTAACGAGGGTAATTTTTGTTAACAGCTTTATCTGGTTTTGTAAACATAAAGTATCGGCAAAAAAGCATTGGAAAAAGTTATGTTTAATAACCTTTTTTTTTTGAGAAAATCGATTTCAGCGATCCTCAGAATTGATGTTACACTTTAAGAGTTGTAATAATAATAAAAAAAAGTTCTTGATAAAACGCCCTAATGCCCATGATAGCGCAAAAAATATAAAGGTACCTTTTCCAACACTCTTTGGCGCACCATGTTTTGAAATTAACTAATTTTTAGCACTTTTGATTATAATTTTTAATTTATTTTTAATTGTTTGCAGCAAATTTTTTGTGGAAAACTAATTAAAAATAATAAAAAAAACAATGCTTTAAATTTATAATTGAATTAATATTAGTATTTATTAACCCCAAATTGACTTATTTTACTCGCATTGACACAGCTTCAAAGAACAAAAAGATGTACTAATTCTAAGTTAATTTTATTTTTATTTGGAATTTTATATGATAAAACAAGTAAGAAAATTATAGTCGGTCTAGACCGACTATACGATACCCTATAGCATGCGTTTAGAAACCCTATCTCTTAGGCCCAACTAACTGGACATAGAAAATAAGCAAAAACCAAATTTGAATGGGATTTTTATTAATTTATTTGGCTGCAGATATGAAAAAGTTCATATCGGATGCTATATCTATATGGGGACTAGGTCCAAAAATGGACCGATCCTGATCATGTTTGGTAAAGTCTCTTGTATTTTGCAAAAATATATACAAACAAAATTTGAGAAGAATCAGTGCATTATTTTTGTTTTTTAATAGATTTAAGTGAAAATCGGGAAGCAGCTCTATATGGGGCCAAAGGGATAATTTTTGGACTACTCATTAATTGATGTAATGAACGCATATAAACCCAATTTGAGTAAGATCTATATGACAATTTAGATCTTATGACAATTTATGTCGATTTCATAGGGGTAATTTGTATGGGGGCTAGGTCTGAACATGGACCGATTCTCACCAATTTCAATAGCGTTCATCCCATGGCCGATAAAAGCTTATATACCAAATTTCATCAAAATATATTCATATTTGCGACCTGCAGTTTGATTACAAGGTTTACATGGACACACAGACGGACGGACGGACGGACGGACGGACGGACGGACGGACATTGTTAAATCAACTCAGAAAGTGATTCTGATTCGATCGGTATATTTAAAGATGCGTCTAGGTCAAATATTTTTGGTTGTTACAAACAGCAGCACAAAGTCATTATACCCAAACCACATAGTGGTATAGGGTATAAAAAGCAAATATATTTCGGTTAAAGGAGTTTGGGATCTAACGGGTTAACCCATTAACGTCGAATGGGTAGAAAATCGCGAATAATCCAGACCTTTTACCGCTTCGTACCGTAGGGGTACTTTTCACTCGTGTTGGAAGATTGTCAATGTTCACGAAATCCACAAAAAAGGGTGTAGCTACAAACCATGAAAATTACCGTTCAATTGCAATTTCATCTGCGCTTTCAAAGACAATGGGGAGCATGATGAATTATGATTTTGTGAACTAATTAGAGACCAACTAATTGCTTAACGACAGACACTATGGATGGAGTCAGTGCATTCACCGATTCGGTGAAAGTAAGGTTATTACTCTGGATATTTCCAAGGCATTCGATCGGATGTGGCACAGCTCACTCTTGAAAAAACTGATTGTTTTTGCTATTGGTAATGAGTTCTCTCGATTTATATTGAGTTTTCTCAGAGTTCGTATTATACGTGTTGTTTTAGATGGGGTTTCACCCAAAAAGTTTCAATCAAACGCAGATGACAGCACTATCTGTCATTCATACCCCTTCGATCAAAGGCCAAGCCTTAGGGAGATTGCAGGCTTGTGACAATATATGAATCACACACTCTAGACCTTTTGATAATCTCTGAGTGGGGTCAAGCGAATAAGGTCGGTTTTAATGCTCGTAAGAGCCAATGTCTTTATAGACGGGTCATGGAGCAACTTATGGGTAGATATTGAGGAATCAGACGCACTTAATGTTCCTGGCAAAAAAAATTCAGTGTGAGGTCCGTTGCAGAGTTGTAAACGAATCATTAATTTTTAAATTAATTTGCGAATCATTATTATATCAAAGACAGCATTACTCTCATTTCGGATATCACCTAGTACGAGATAATCGTCCAAGGGCATAGAAAATAATAAGAATATAAATGTCAATGATGTACTGTAATTAGCAGGTAACGGCAGAATATGACTTGAATTAGTAGGGAGCTGCGAAAATCTTATCAGCATGGGGATTAATTCTGAATTGTTTATTTGCTTAAAACAAAACTTTAAACGTTTTTTTATATTTTTTATAAAATTGTGTGAAAAACATATCAAATCATGTTTATTTGTAAAATATAATTACATTTTGTTAAATAAATATTACATAAATATTATATAAATATTACATATGTATTAAATTTCATAAATTATTAATAGATTTTAAATATTAAAGATGCGTATGTCAAAAGCGAAATTAGTAGCACTTGAAGAAACAAACTCCAACCACCACGTTTACTTCAATTGATTGCAATTCATTTTTGATTTGATATATGTATATGAATTACAAGTTACTTTTGTAATTCATCTGAATTAATTCAAAATCAATTTAATTCAAATGAATTGGAAATGAATTGCAATTCGTTTTTCTAACTCATTTGAATTAATTCAAAATCAATTCAATTCAAATGAATTTTAAACGAATTGCAATTCATTTTGCCAATTCATTTGAATTAAAAATGAATTGCAATTCATTTTGCCCAATTCGTTTGAATTGAATATGAATTGCAATTCATTTTTGCAAATTTAAATGAATTGATTCAAATTCCATTCAATTCTTTTTTTTGATGAAAAGAATTAATTCAAAATTTAGCTAATTCGTAATGAATTGAAATCAAAAAAGAATTATTAATTTACAACTCTGGTCCGTTGGAATAAATACATTTTTTAATTGTCGAAAGAAGCCTTCAAGTGCTTATGTTTCCTAAAACCCTCTGATCTCCATATATGGGCAGGGGCTTCATAGTCTTTTCTGAGCTTTGGAGCTTATCAACCACAGTAGAGTAACCAACTCTATTGACACATTGGAGCATTGTCGGGATGTTGGTTATGTTACACTGTATTTAAGATATAATGGGAAATGTTCTGCTGAGTTAAGTGAACTCAACCCTAGAGACCATGTTTTGCTATGCACCACTCGCTCATCTAGTAGATCTCATCTATATGTAGTCTATTATCTAGTGGATCGTACTAGGCTAGGCGATTTCTTGTGACCGATGTTTTGTTCTATCGTTTTATCCCGATTTTGACCAAACGAATATTATTTGAAAGTTATTTCTTTTTTTGCCGTTTTGCAGATTTACTGATTTTTAAATTTTTTCCTTTATTTTGAGTAAATTGCATTTAAAGTTGCTACTAACACATACATAAAATTATACAATGCTACGTGTGTATTTATAAAATTTGTTAATGTGTTTGTAATAAAAATTAGTTTGTTTTTTGCGTGTGAATTGGCTTTAATTGATTAGCATACCTTTAGGGTCTTTATTTTATGAAAAAATAAAATTTCCTAGTATTTGCACTCGAATTTCGAGGGCTGGAATCTGCTAGTAACCATAAATACAATTCTCTTTTTCCTTCTACCCATATTTTACTGATATCAACACAATGTACTGTATTAACAGAAGACATCTCCTGAGTGTTGATGTTCATATTTACAGGGTGGAGCACAAATTTAATAACTTTTCCGTGTATATTTACTTATTATTTTTTTTGTTTCAGATTATACCTGGAGATTATAATGGAGAGATTCACAACTGAACAAGGAACCAGAATAATAGAATTTTATTATTTAAATCATCGATCAATTATTTTATTTTTTCGTCGCCATTTTACTCTTAGAAATGTGCGCTCTGAAGCAATGATTCGTTGCTTAGTTAATCGTCACCACCACCGTGGCACGGTAAGAGACCACGTTAAACCACTATTAATTCGCACTGTGGAAAATATTGAACATGTAGAGGAAAGTGTTAACGAAACACCAGAAACATCTGTCATTAGGCGTTCTGCTCAGTTAGAAATGTCTCGTACGTCACTACAGCGCATCGAAAAAAAAAAAGATTTACTGTTATTCCCATATAAGGTGCATTTGGTGTAAGAATTAAAACCCGTAGATCATCGGACACTTGCAGTTAAATTTCAACAGTTGGCCAGAAATTAAATCAACTTTATTGAAAATCTGATTATTAGTAAGCAGAACTGCATGTTCTGAGGTTCTGAAAATCTAAGAGCCATTCAATCAATGCCAATTGCACCCCATTAGGTGTACATTACATCTGAAAATATCATTGGGCCATAATTCTTCGTAAATGAAGATGGAAGTGCTGTAACCGTAAATGGTATCGGCTTATGATAGAACATTTTTTAAGTCCTGCTCCTGAAAAAACAGACCTGAGATGTGGTTTCAGCCCACACTGATACAATGGCAAATTTAAGGAAAATTTTTGGAGAGCGAATAATTTTGAGAAATTCGGAAATTAATTGGCTAGCGCAATTGTCAGATTTGTCAGCACCCGACTATTTTCTTAGGGGTTATTTAAAGGAGCGAGTATATGTGAACAGGCCGAGAGAATCCTTGAACTCAAGGCCATCTCTGTTGCAAAAATTCAAACGCTACAAATTTCAAAAAATGTTATGGAAGATGCTCTAAAACGAGCCCATCATTGCGAAACTGAAAAGGGTCTTTTAAGTGCCATTATTTTCCATACTTATGCCGTTTTCTTTTCTGATAAAAAATGTCGCATTTTATTTGCACTTTTTTCGAAAAGTGTATTTTTTATATATTAAGAGCAACCTTATCTTATATATCAATCGAAAGGTCTCAAAGTGCTGTGTTAATAAAGGCAAAAAATTTTTGATTATTATCCTCTTTGCAGTCTTAGGGAGAAAATATTGAAAAAAGGGGCACAAAGGGGAAATATTCTCACACTATGAGCTGAAAGATGGCAATGGTTGCAATTTTTTTTGCGATTTACGAGGGCTCGACTTTGAGACCTTTCTAGTGATGTATAAGATAAGGTTGCTCTTAATTCCGAATATGTAAAAAATACACTTTTCAAAGAAAGTGCAAATAAAATGCGACATTTTTCATCAGAAACGAAAACGGCATTAGTGTAAACGAATTTCCATTTTGTATATTTTATAATCTAAAAATGTAAAAATTTGTAAATCTTGTATAAAAAGAAAGGAGATGGGTAAGCACCTATGATTAAAAATTGTCTCACCGAAATCTATATTATAATTTAGATCTAATGGAAATTTAAGTAGATCTCATAGGGTTTATTAGCATGGGGATAGGTCTGAACATGCACCGTTTTGCATTAATTTCAATAGCTTTCGTCCAATGGGCAACAACAGATAAATATACAAAATTTGATTAAAATATATTCTAATTTGCGGCTTGATTGCAAGGTTTATGTGGACACACAGACGGATGGTCGGACAGACAAACGGGCACACATCGCTAAATCGACTCAAAAAATGATTCAGAGTCGATCGGTGTAATAAAAGATGTGTCTAGGTCAAATATTTTTGGTAGTTACAAAAATCAACACAAACTCGTTATACCCTGATATACTATAAATATACTTTCCCATATAACAGCTGTTAACATTAAAGGGTTAAATAGCTTTCAAATTTTAATCACAATGAGAAAAATGATTATATTAAAAAAAAAATATATTAAATCATAAAGTTCAAAAGTTTCGGCATTGTAAAAATTTGTGTAATAACTTTTTGTTATAAAACAATGGAAAACAAAAGCACAGATATATTGTACATATTTATGCGTAAACTTTTGATTTTTTAGCAGATCATTATTAAAAATAATAAACTAAAAAAAAGATTAAAATGATTTACAACTTTATTATGTTATAATAGTGATGTGTTTTTTTTTTAATATACTTAGAGTTTGAATGTGGTTAAAAAAAAAAAAAACAACCAACTATTCAAATAATTCCAGAAAATAAATGTTTTTTTCCATTGTGTACATAACAACAGGAAATATTTTAAGCGATTGAGTGCATGTTAATTTGATATGTTTATAATTATGCTAACTATTTGCAATGTTGCATAAAGTACGAGTACTATTTCAAATGGAAATTTCTCATTCATAAGGAAAACTGAAAGTTAATCTCTCCGTTAAGTTATGTGATTGAAAGTGGTTTAATTAATAAAGCATAGACAAATTTATGTAATGTCAAAACGTTCGATTGCATTTCGATTTCCTGCAAAATTTATAAGATTCATTTAGTTAAGTCTCCATAATGCTCAGGTGAAGCATTCAGCCCTGTTCTTGAAACGTTGTTATTTGAATAAGAGTGAATTTAAAATCACTGAAATTGAAATTTTGGGTTTCTTGAAACCACTTTTTTTATTTATTTAATGGAAACATATGTTTTAGTTAAGAACCATATGTTTGAGTTAAGAACATATGTTATCTAGAAACCGAGGTGCCATATGGTTCTTTATTCAGTTTCACAAAAAACTTTTAAGTATTTTGTGCATGCTTTTTCTTAAGTTTATAGAAAAAGTATAAAGAAAAATATTTTCTTTTAAAATAACAACTTATTTGTTCATTTAATTGTTTTTGTTCTTCAATTTCATTCAATTAAAAATGACTTTTCTATTTTTAAAAAGTTAGGCATCACCAAAAAAAATTTCGATATTCAAATAAATTGGATTTGACTGGCATCACTACTTTTTCGAACATATGCAAAAAATTAAAAATATGCGATTTGATGAAAAAATTTTTTTTAACTCCTTTATTTGCAATAATTAGTGCATAAAGAATCTATGTTATAATTGAAAAAATTATAATGGAAAATAGATTTTGTAAATAAAAAGTTTTTATTATAGTTATAGAACAGCATCATCGCAAAAAGTGTGTTTTATTAACATCGACCACTTATTACGAGTTTTTTTTTTAAATCAGCGTAAAATGTAGACGTTTTTTAAAATCGTTTTTTTTTTCATGAAATTAATGTCTAATTTTTTAAAATAATGACAAGGTTCAATAAAAAACATGTTAGACTTTAAATATCAATTAGTTTTTTTTTATCTCCTAAGACCTGCTTAGTATAAAAAAGGGCATTTGTTTTGATTTCACAAAGCCTTTTCTATGTGAATTAAAACGAGAAAAAATATTCTTATTGAAATTAGAGAACAGCAAAAAACTCGTAGATTTAAGAATTTTTTCATTTACGAGTTTTTTTTTTTTTGTGATAGTGGTTTCAAGAACAGGGGGTGATTAAGAAAAGTAATTGAAATAAAGAACAATTTGATAAGTAAAGAAAAGATTTCATGCTTTCAAAATAACCTGTGTGATCTATTTTTAAATTTGTTCTGCTTTGGAAAATGTAACGCTTTTCCGATGTTAAAAAATGCAAAAATTTACAATTATCTGAAAGTAAGAGAAAAAAGTTTACTGTCCAATTATAGAGATATCCACTTTCTTAATGCTACAAAAAGAATTAAGTTGTGTATAAATAAAATGTGAAAAAATGCTTTGAAAGGATTAAGTTCTATTCAATTTTAATTTACAAAAGTTGGACAAAATATTTAATGTTAATAACAAAATAGGCAAAATATAGACCTTTTTTACTTAGAAATATTTACAATTTATAAAATTCTTAATACTGCACAGTTAATATTTATGTATTATTGTATCGCAAAAAGTCACAAAAACTTATAAGCTGAAAAAAAGTTTTTTTGTTAAGTTAAAGCTTAAAGGTGCGTTCAGACTAAGCAAATATTTGACCAAATAAACGTAACCCCTAATTTTATGAAAGTTTTATTCAATCTTACATGATATATAAAAGATAAAATTAAGTTATGTTTTATTATATTAGTAATATTTAATATATTTAACTATATTCTATATCATATATGGTATAACTTAATGAAAATTATACAAGGAAAATTATACATTATTTAGTGGTTACGCTTATTTGGTCAAATATTTGCGTAGTCTGAACGCACCTTAAGACACCATCATTATATTCAGACATTTGGCACCTGAGATCATATATCACATAACTATGAGAGTCAAAATTCTATCTTTAACCATAGCAATGTCGTTAATGGAATGTAATCGACGAGTTTAGAGCTGGCGTGGTAGGTTTTATACAATTTTTAGCAATTTGTGTTGTCATATTTCGAGTTTTTGACAATTAGCTACGTTAAGCCACACTGGGGCTTCGTAGTATAAAATAGTCATAAAAAAAACTTTAAAAATAATGATTTTGTTAACGGGACTTAGGGTGGAATTTCTATATACATTAGCCTTTTTACGTTATTTATTTTATCTGTTACATTGCACAAAGGTCCCAAATTTCAAATTTTTGGCCAAAACTAAATATTTTACATGGGGTACGATTATAATTTTGTTGTTGCAATCTAATAGCAAACACATCAGAGCAACCACAAATGCATTTTGTTTTTGTAAATTGCAATTTACCGTTTAACATTACAGCATTAAAGTTGATAAACTTCAGTTCACTTGAAAAAATAGTTGAGTTCAAGTGTTTTTAACATTTTTAAATATTTTCTAGTTTTTTTTTTTTAAAAAATGGTAATTTCTAAAGTTTAAAATGGAAAATAGAGCTGAAGGTATATGGGCTATTTCAAATTTTTTGAGCACCTGCTGAAACCGACATACTATGGCTCTTATTTCGTTAAGTTTTATGAATTGAAAAAAACGTTGTCAGGGTTTGGATGACTATACTTGATGGATCTGACGTGCAAAGTTTTATGTTGAAAAGTCTTCACCTTAAGAATTGGTTTTTTCATTCATTCCGTTTTCTTTGTAACAGTTTTTAGCTTTCAGATCCAAACCTATATAAAATATAGTCACTAGACTTGGAGGATATATCCACAAAAAAAATGCTGGGTGAAAAGTTGCATGGTGGTTTACAAGTGAAACCAAAATTTTCCGAATTTTGAGCTTTTTGAAGATTTTACATAGGTTTTTTGTGCCGTTTAATAGAAATAAGTTTTGAGTGCAGAATTAAAAAAACAGAGTAATTTTATAATGTTTGAGGTATATCAAGTTGGTCTGAGTGCACCAATGACGTATCACGGACATCACCAACTTAAAAGAAATTAGCGTAAATTTTTTGAAAATGTATCTTTTTTGCGTCTGACAATCTGAATTGTCTTTTAAGCTGGCTAGTGTATTGCGTGCTGTGAATAACTTCGTAAATTGCACCTCCGATGCGAAAACGCACTTTAAAATTTTTAAACGCAAAAATTTTATGAACTTTTGAAAATTTTTGCAAAAAAACAATTTTTGCAACAAAACAACATGGCATGCGAACATGTTTAGGTATCTAAATAGATTCTTCGCGATGGACTAAACTGATAAAGTGCAAAAAAAAAAAATTTTTTTTTTCAATCCTGGCGCGTGCAGCGGCAGTTTTTTCCAAACACATTTCGCTTTGTGACAACTAAAGCGCTGTATCTATTCCGCTCAAACGTACATCGAATGGAAGACTTTACTGAGCTTGATGCTAAAATCGAAAACAAAATGTTTCTAACCTCAAAAAGCATTCTTGTATGAAATATTTGATTTTGAACATTTAAAAGAATTATTTTTGAATTTGGGTTAATAAGTAACCCAGAATGCCAACAAGTATTTTATAATCGGTCCAATATTAATATTTGCAAAAAAAAAAACGCGTGTTTTTTTAACCCCTAGAAAGTGAGACTATATTTTTAAACAATATTCACGAGGGCCACCTTAACAAATTTCAACAAAACAATTGAAATATACTACCGCGAAAACCGCCAAATTACCGCCCATGCAATGACATCTTAAAGAACTTGCTTTATTATAAAAACTCTATGATCACAGTAGCCTTTGCTTTATGAAACAAGGACACAGTGCGGTGAAAAAGCGACTAATGTTTTGTGAGGTTTTAGAAAAACAATTGGTTAAAAATAAACAAAATATAGTAACTCATAAAGAAAAATCTATGAACTCCAAAATCATTTCTGGAAAAGTGTTAAAAAAATATAAAAGCCGTAAAATTTTATATCACATAGTTAATCGTTATCAACAAAATAAAAATAAAAATTTAAATCTCCCAAAGAAAATAGAGGTTGTAAGGAGAATACAATAAAACATAAAACAGCTTTTACAAAAAGATCAAATCTCTAGTATATGTCCAGGAAAAAGGGATATTATAAGGGAAAATGGTAAAGTATTTCGAAAACGATTTCTTCAAGATACTCTTACTAATCTGCACCAAAAGTTTTGCAAATAAATTAAACTCAAAATATCCTTTAATACTTTTGCTAAATACAAGAAATTTTGAATAATTAAAAGTAAAAGGTCTGTTCGAAATACATGTTTGTGTAAAACACACATTAACTTTGATTTAATGCCGCAAAAGTTGTACCGATTAAAGGTTTATCTTCATCTACCTCACATTACTTTATTTCAATGGTAGCATGTAACTTAGATTCGAAATCGTGTATGTATAGAGAATGCAAAATTTGCAATAAAAAAGAAATTCCGGAGGCTGAAAATGGTTTAGAAAAGATTTTTTCCAATAAGTGGTGTCAGAAAACAATTGACCGAAAGGGTGCTAAAGGCTTAACATACCACGTAAAAGTCGCGTACAAAGAAGCCATAAAATGCAATGTTAACAAGTCAGTTGTTCTATTAAATACCCAAACACCTTTTTATTTAAAGCATGTTAATACTATACTAAACTCAGAAAAAACTAAGCATTTTAAAGGTATTACTGAACTTAAATGGTTATATCTCTTAAACCATTAGCGATAAGCAAATATTTTTTTCCCAAAATATTGCAAATTATGTCTAATACTAGCCGTAATTTTGTAAAATGTTTAACAAGATTAAATAAATTTTTATATACATACACGATAAAAAAAAAATTTTTTTATTTTTTTTTTCAGTGTATTTTAAAAAGTATTGAAGCTTTTACAAATATTTTAGTGTGCTAAGAAAGCCCTTAAGGGGTTATATCCACACGCGTTATCCTTTTTCAATTTTAACAAAATTTGTAGTTTTAATATTTTTTTAAAATTTTTAACTTTAAACCGCCGTAAAGTATGCGTCGTTTAATAAAAATAATTAACGCGAACGGATTTCACATACTCATATATCGGTTTATACACACGCAAATGGACAATGATGTCAGACAAAAAAAAAACTTGAAAAAAAAATGTCTAGGTGCCGTAAATATTTGAATTTGCCCATATACATAGTTTATTCAAAACATAAAAAAAAAAATTAAAATATTTAAGGTGAAGTGAATAAATTTCAATATGTTGGTGTATTATAAAATTTGTGAATTTTTTACGATTTTTAAATTTACATAGAGTTTTAAAATTTCGGCTCAATTCGGCTGGCATACGGCTAAAAAAAAAGAAGATATTGATGTATATTTTTCACTTCACCTTAGCTTGAATTGTGGAAATTTGCTATTTTTGAGATATTCATCTTTTTATATGCCGTATACGGTGCTCTTGAAGCAACTTTTGATCGAGGGTCATAGCACATCCGTTTTTTTCTCATTTCAGTTATTTGTGTCCAAATTTTGTGCTAACAATGTTCTACAAAAATATAGCCACGGCATAGGCGAGCAACTTTTGGGAACATAGTGGTACAATCTGAATCCATCTAGGCACACGAAAATCACTTTGTGCCTCAAAAATCGTCTTTTTTTAACTTTTTGAGTATACCTTGCAGGGAATCAAAATTTCTTACTACCAGTATTCTACAAAAATGTAGCCAGGGTATACGTGAATAACTTTGCAAAAATTTTACAAATTTATTTAAAAAAAAAAAATATTTTTAAATTTTTATAAAAAATGTTTGTTAATTTAAAAAAATTTGAATTTTTTTTAGTACTTATAAGGCATAATTTCCGAAATTCTTTTATTGTGGTTCTTGTTTTAGATAACCTCAACCTTAAAAATGTCGAGATTTTTCAAATGTGGATAAAACACAAAGTTATTTTAAAATTATTACGCATTGAAAATATGAAGTTCATAAAATATAAGGAAACTTGGATTTCTATTAAAATTAAACTGTTTTTCTTGATCATTCGATGAAACATCTGAATTAGATTTAAAAAAAGATTGCTTTTCGGATTTTTTCGGACTATATTGGGCCCTAATAAGGAAAAAAAGCACAAATTTTTTTTTTATTTTCGACTTTTTTTGGTGTACCTATTTTTTTTTAATTTTTGTTTACTCAGGTTTGAGCTGGACACAAAACTCATATAATGGCTTTTGACACACTTTGTTTTTATAAATATTTTTTTTTTTCAATTTCTTTACTTGCAATCTATTTCATATAAAAAAAGAAACATTAGGCAAAATTTATAATAATAAAAAGTAACATAGTTAATTGGATTCCAATGAATCCAATAAAAAGCAAAATACAAGATTGTATTATTATTGTTTATAGATACATATTTACAACAATTTTATTTTCTGAAGGGAAGGTCAAGAACATGCAATCTTTTAAGTCTTCGTATTTCTTCTTGTTCATTTAACAAATTTATAGCTAATGTGTTTGAGTGGTAGCTAAGTCTGTTAAGGTATCTTTCAGAACATCTATTAATTTCATCTTTTATTGAAGGAATATCAAGGTCATTTAATGTAGAGTTATTTTTTGTAAACCAAGGCGAGTTTGTTAATATTCTTAATGTTTCAGACTGATATCTTCTTAAAATTTCAATATTCGAATTACTGGAAGTTCCCCAAACTTGTATACCATATGTCCAAACAGGTTTAAGAACAGATTTATACAATATGACTTTGTTTTCTAAGTTTAGCTCGGATTTTGGGCCTAGAAGCCAGTACAACTTCTTGGTTTTTATGTTTAGCTGTTCACGTTTCATTCTTATGTGGTCTTTCCATGTTAACCTTCTATCTAGGGTGAGTCCTAAATACTTAACTTTATTATTTTTTGGTATGCAGGTTCCATTCAAATATATTGGTGAACAATCTTCTTTCCTTAGTGTAAAACTAACATGAACTGACTTTTCTGCATTAACTTTTATGTTCCAGTTTTGTAACTAATCTTGAATTAGATTTATTTCTTGTTGTACGATATCGGATGCTTGAGTTGGTGATTTGTTAGAAGCTAAAATAGCAGTATCATCTGCGTATGTGCAAATATCCGTTCCATCCATTACTGGCATATCAGAAGTAAATATTGTACAAATGACTGGGCCCAATACGCTTCCTTGTGGTACACCTGAATTAATGATTCCAAACTTTGAGTTTTCATAATTAATTTTAACGAAGAAATGTCTTTCAAAAAGATAAGATTTGAAGAAAAAATAAAAAAGGAGCTGGAAGCATTTTTTTAATTTTATATAAGAGTCCTAGATGCCACACTCTATCGAAGGCCTGTTGAACATCCAGAAATATCGCTGAATAATACAATTTTCTTTCCAAAGCGTCGGTGATTACATCAACAATGCGATGACATTGTTCGGGAGTACCGTGTTGGTGTCTGAAACCAAACTGATGTTCCGGAATTATGTTTTTATTTTCTAGCACGGGAAGCAATCTTTTAAGAATTAATTTTTCAAAAATTTTAGCAAACACAGACAACAAGCTTATTGGTCTATATGACGTTACTTCATTTTCACACTTATTAGGTTTTGGTATCATTAT
The DNA here is from genome assembly GCA_963682025.1 of Cordilura impudica. NCBI lineage: Eukaryota > Metazoa > Arthropoda > Insecta > Diptera > Scathophagidae > Cordilura > Cordilura impudica. The sequence continues at coordinate 42,080,197 of OY821519.1, read as the reverse complement.
AATCTTAGCATATTTCCACTGTGTCGGAAAATGGTTAAGCCTTATAATTGAGTTATATATTGTAGTCATAAAAAGTATACCCTTTTTAGGCATCATTTTTAAAACGCTGGCGTTAATGCCGTCATATCCTGGTGACTTCTTTGCATTTAGTTCATTGATAAAAGTTTTAACTTCGGAAAAGGTTACGCGTTTTATTGATAGATCCATTTTTTATAAATATAGCGTTAGAAAATTAAATTTTACGAAAAAAAATTTGTTGTATATATACAACATATGTATGCATGAAAGGGTTGAACGGTTTTTAAACCTTAGAAATTGATCCAAACTTAAGAAGATAAGTAAATGGTGTTTCTTTAAAGAAAGTATAAATATAGCTTTAAAATAATTTTGGCCAAATATTTGTTCTAGCGAGCCCTATGTGCATTGTTAACATAATGACTGAAATTGATTTTTATACCCAATACCACTATGTGGGCATGTTATAATGACTTTGTGCTGATGTTCGTAACTGCCGAATATATTTGACCTAGATCCATCTTTTATTATACCGATCGACTCAGAATCACTTTCTGAGTCGATTTAGCGGTGTCCGTCCGTCCGACCGTCTGTATGTCAATGTACGAGGGCGGCTTCGTAGTTATATGAAATGCAACACTGCTCCCATCGAGTACGACCTGTTAATAGACTACTGTAAAATTTTTTTGCTCATTTACTTTGCTTTTAACAGCTGTTCAAAACATACAACCTCGTGGTTTTTTAATGGAAAAAAGTGAATTTCGAGTGTTCATTGAACATTGTTTTTTTGCGAAAAAAAACCGCCAATCAAACCAAGGAAAAGCTTGATAAATACTATGGGGACTCTGCACCATTGATTTCAGTGGTAAAAAAGTGGTTAAATGAGTTTCGTTGTGGTCGCACAAATACAAATGACGCTGAACGTTCTGGACGGCCAATTGAGGTCAATACACCGGAAAATGTCGAAAAAAGCCACGATATGGTGTTGGCCGACCGTAGAGTAAAAGTGCTTGAGATTGTCGATGCCACAGGCATTTCATATGGCAGTGTGGTTTCGGTTTTAAATGATCGGTTGGGTTTCAGAAAGCTGTCTGCAAGATGGGTGCCGCGTTTGCTCTCAATTGACCATAAACGTAATCGTGTGACATCTGCAGTCTCAATGGCAAAATTCCATGAACTGGACTACGAATTGGTACCTCATCCGCCATATTCTCCCAATTTGCCCCCAGTGACTATTTCCTATTTCAAAACCTAAAGAATAGCTCGGTGGAAAGAGATATAGCTCCAACGGTGAATTATTGATCAAACAAATGCCTATTTTATGAACCCCGAAAAATCCTATTTTTTTGGAAGGGACACAAAAATTGGAGAAACGTTGGATTAAGTGTATGAGCTAAAAGGAGATTATGTTGAAAAATATTTTTTTTTTTTGCAAAAAAAAAAACTGTGTTTCATTCTAAAAGTCATGGACTTATTGATCCGCCCTCGTATCTTGGCATATTTTACTTTAAATTATGGTTTATACATATTTTTTTTTTTTTTTTCAAAATGCTCATTTGCTAAACTTTTTTCATAAATATTTAGTCGAAACGAAAAATTTTATAATCAAATGGCTTCGATTTATAGTTGCATATTCTGCATATTTTTTGCATATTTTCATCAAAATTCTCATGTATTTAACTTTTTTTAAATATATTTAACCGAATCAATAAATTTATAATAGTACATATATTTGCATATTTTTTCTATAAATACACATTCTGGCATATTTTGCTTTAAATGTTCATATATTGAACTTTTTCGCAAATATATGTTCGAAGGAATAAACTTATAATAAAACAAGCAAGAAAATTATAGTTAGTGCAGACCGACATGACCATGAATTTATAGACCCTATCTCTTTGTGCAACTAAGTGGATAGAAAAAGTGAGCATAAACAAAATTTGAGTGGCATCTATTGTGACCCATGTTCTGTTCTAACATTTTATCCCGATTTTGACTAAACGTATGTTATTTGAAAGGTATTTCTTTTTAGCTGTTCACCAGATTTACAGATTTTTTAATTTTTCCTTTATTTTGAATAAATTGCATTTAAAGCTGCTACTAACACATACAACAATTTATACATATGCGGTGTGTGTGTTTACTAAATTGGTTATTGTGTTTGTTAATGAGTTTGTTATCTTCATTCACAATAATAATAAACCAAAAAAGTGTTGGTTCGTGAATTGGCTAAGTTGAGAATTAAAGTTGCCTAAAAATTGCACTCGAATTTCGAGCGCTGGAATCTGCTAGTTGTTATTAATTTTTTTGTCTTCGGATATGAAAAAGTTCATATCGTATGCTATATTTATATGGGGACTACGTCGAAAAATGAACCGATTCTAACCATATGTTTAGTAAGGTCAATTATTTTTTGCAAAAACATTTACAAACCAAATTTGAGCAAAAGCTGTGGAATATTTTTGTTTCTTGATAGATTTAAGTGAAGATCGAGAATCTGCCTTATATGGGGGCTATGACTAAGAATTTTGCTATAGGGTTAATTTTTGGACTACTGATTAAGAAATGCAATTAACATACACAAGCTAAATTTGACCAAGATCTATATGATAATTTTGATATTATGACAATTTAAGTCGATATCATAGGGATCATTTGTATGGGGACTACGTCTAAGCATTAACCGATTCACACCCAATGCAACAATATATCTCCTATGGCCGATAAGAGCTTATATAAAAAATTTCACATAAATATTTTAATATTTGCTATATGGTTTGAGACGATCGGACAGACGGACGGTGAAAGTGATTCTGAGCCGATCAGTAAAATAAAAGATGGGTCGGGGACCAATATATTTTTGGTACCCTGATTACATAGTGGTATAGGGTATAATGGCATTTAATTGTAATTGCATATTTTGGCATATTTTGCTATAAATGCATTTATTACTTTAACTGCCCAGTTAATTAACTTTTGTCATTAATATCTATTAGAATAATTAAATTTACAGTGAAATAGAATCGATTTGTATAGAAATACGAAACTACTTTGCCTTTTTATCAAAAAAACTCATTTATTGAACTTCTTTCATTATTAATAATCTATAATATTAAAAGGCTAGGCGATTTCTTTTTGACCAAACGTATATTATTTGAAAGGTATTTCCTTTTTGGCCGATTTGCAGATTTACAGATTTTTAAATTTTGTCCTCTATTTTGAGTAAATTGCATTTAAAGTTGCTAATAACACATACATAAAATTATACAATGCTATGTGTGTGCTTATTAAATTTCTTAATGTGTTTGCAATAAAAATGAGTTCGTTTATTTGCGAAAAAATAAACTTTTCTAGACTTTGCACTCGAATTTCGAGGGCTGGAATCTGCTAGTAATTATTATTTTGTTCAAATGTGAGGGATTTAAATCGTTGAGTTTAAAAATTAAATAAGTTATAAATGCTGTTTTATTCTTAAAATATATATTTTTTTTTACTTGAATTTGACAAAAAAAAGTTATGAAAATTTTTTATGTATTTTGAAAATTTAAAAAAATGCGACAACCAACAGTCTTCTTTATTGTTTTTAAATGTTTATTAAATCCGCTTTTGTTTAAGTTAAGCTTAGCCATTAGAAAATCAATTGCTTTTTGTAATAGTACCACAATATTGATAACAAGTTTAATTTTTATATTTTCCCATATATTTTTTTTTTATTTAACCAATCAAAAGTCTAAGGTCAACCTATTCATAAAATTAATCTTAAAATTGTGTGTTATAAATTTCAGTTTAATAATATTATTTTAAAGATTACAAAAATGTGAGCCTCCAGCACAAAAAACATATTATAATAAAAATATTATAAACATTAAAGATTAAAGTGTTTAATATTTTTTAATAATATGTTTTCAGTTTTTAAGCAATTTAAAATAAGAGTAATTTACATTAAGCTTCATTATTTTCAGAAATTCTTGACCCTTCGTGTAAAATTAACACTCTGGAAAAATTGTAGCTGCTATGTAATTTTCACATTTCAGGTCAATGAACTGTTTTTAAGGTTTGCATACATAATGTAAAAAAAAATTTAACACAAATTGAGCACAGTAATGTCAAGTTGTAATGAGTTCAAGTTCTGTAAAAGTAAAAGAAAGAAAAATATAAAAAACAACTTGTTGAAAAGATAAAATAATGACCAGTAATTGTGCTTTGTTTTATATTCAAGAGCCTATAAATTTATAATGACCCAAAAAAGGGATGGTTAAATGAAAAAAAGAAAAAAATATGTTAGAAAATCTACCCAAAATAAATTTGGATATGCTCTAATTTAAAACATTAACACTTGAGATGCATAAAAGCTTAAGTGCTAACTTAACTGCCCATAATTTGTTAATGATATTAAGTAGAAATCAGTACAATATATTGAAAAAGGCACAACATTAAAGAGCAGTCAAGTTTCTTAAACTGACGATTATTGTTTTCAACAGTATAATCGATTTTCGTGTTTTGATTAAATTTTTATAGTTCACGTTCATTCGTATTACTCTTAAAAATATAATCATCTATAAAAATCATAACAATTGTGTGAATATTTTAATCATTGAATATTTTATTTATATATTTTTTAATTGTTTTTAAAATAACTTAGATTGTATCAATATGAAATTTTAATCCGCGTACATACATTGCTCTTATCAGCAATGTGGTTTAGAATCTGTTTTATAAAACCATCCAATTTTTCTTTGTAATAAGCGTAGAGGATTTTATAACACCAATTTCCGTTATTTTCATTTTGACAATAAAAACAATATTAAAATACCAAAAATATTTAAATTAATTAACATATAAATTAATTAAAAAATTTTTAATCAAATTTTTAATCAAATTTTTTAGACCAAAAAGGAAAAAAACTTTAGAACTGATGAAAAATTATTTAATTTATTTAAGAAAATTCAAATTTTATAAGAAAATGTACTTTTTAAGAAAGTTTTTTTTAAAAAAATGGTACCTCCACTTTTTTTTAAGAAAATGTGAATTTGTTGAAAACGTTAGTATAAAAAAGGTACCTTATAAAAGATATTTTTTTTTAAAGAAAATATACTTTTTTAAGAATAGTACTTTTTCAAAAAAATCTACTTTTTTAAAGAAAATTTATTTAAAAAAGGTACTTTTATGGAAAAAGTTTTTTTTTTAAAGAAACGTACTTTTAACTTTTGAACTGATGAAAAATTATTTGTGTAAGAAAATTAAAATTTTATAAGAAAATTTACTTTTTAAGAAATGGTACTTTTATGAGGTACATACCTTCTTTTTTTTTTTAAAGAAAATGTACATTTGTTAAAAAAGGTAGTAAAAAAAGGTACCTTAAAAAAATATATTTTATTTAAAGAAAATATACTTTTTTAAGATAATATACTTTTTTAAGAATATATACTTTTTCAAGAAAATATACTTTTTTTAAGAAAATTTATTTTAAAAAAATTTACTTTTATGTAAAATTTATTAAAATTTATTTAAGAAACGTATTTTTGTAAGAAGAGGTTTTTTTTTAAAGGCAGTTTTTCAGAATTGATACTTTTTTCAAAAAAGTCCTTTTCTAAAAATGGCACTTTTTCTGAAAAGGGACACTTATTGAAAGTAAACTATTTGAGGAAAAGGTACTTTTTTTTAAGAAAAAGTACATTCCTAATAAAAGGTACTTTTCTTAAAAGAATTTTTTTTAAGAATACGTATTCCTTTAAGAAAATATAAAATTTTTTTGAAAGAAGGTACTTTTTTTAGGAGCAGGCACTTTCTAAGAAAATGTGCCTTTTTTAAAGAAAAGGGGGGTTTTTTTTTAAAGAAAAATTACTTCTTAAGAAAAAGTATTTTTTTTAAAAAAATTTTTAAGAAAATATACTCTTTTCGTAAAAGGTATTTTTGTTTTTTGAGCAAAATGTACTTTTTTAAGAAAAGGTTTTTTTTTTTTTAAAAAGCCCTTTTAGAAAAAGTACTTTTATGGCAAATTTACTATTTGCGGAAAAGGTGATTTTTTCAGAAGCTGTTTTAAGAAAATGTACTTTCTTAAAAAAATGTACTTTTTTTCAGAAAACGTACTGCTTTCTGAAATGGTACCTTTTTAAGAAAATGTTCTTCTTAATGAAAAGGTACTTTATAAGAAAATGTATTATTTCAAAAGAAAATATTTTTTAAAAGAAAGTAATTTTTAAAAAGATTTTTAATCAAATTTTTTAGACCAAAAAGGAAAAAAAACTTTTTATTATTTTTGTAAGAAAATTCAAATTTTATAAGAAAATTTACTTTTTAAGAAAGTTTTTTTAAAGAAATGGTATTTCCTCTTTTTTTTTAAGAAAATGTAGTATAAAAAAGGTACCTTATAAAAGATATTTTTTTTTTTTAAGAAAAGGTACTTTTTTAAGAATATGTAATTTTTCAATAAAATGTACTTTTTTAAGGAATATGTACTTTACAAAAAGGTACTTTTATGGAAAAATTTTTTTTTGAACTTTTGAACTGATGAAAAATTATTTTTGTAAGAAAATTAAAATTTTATAAGAAAATTTACTTTTTAAGAAAGTTTTTTTTAGAAATGGTACTTTTATGAGAAAAAGTACTTTGTTAGGAATATGTACCTTCCTATTTTTTTTAAGAAAATGTGCATTTGTTAAAAAAAGGTAGTATAAAAAAAGCTACCTCATAAAAGATATTTTTTTATAGATAATATACTTTTTTAAGAAAATATACTTCTTTAGGAATATTTACTTTTTCAAAAAAATTAACTTCTTTAAAGAAAATTTATTTTAAAAAAGGAACTTTTATGGAAAATTTATTATTTAAAAAAACGTAATTATACCCTATACCACTATGTGGTTTGGGTATAATGACTTTGTGCTGCTGTTTGTAACAACCAAAAATATTTGACCTAGACCCATCTTTAATTATACCGATCGAATCAGAATCACTTTCTGAGTTGATTTAACAATGTCCGTCCATCCGTCCGTCCGTCCGTCCGTCCGTCTGTGTGTCCATGTAAAGCTTGTAATCAAACTGCAGGTCGCAAATATGAATATATTTTGATGAAATTTGGTATATAAGCTTTTATCGGCCATGGGATGAACGCTATTGAAATTGGTGAGAATCGGTCCATGTTCAGACCTAGCCCCCATACAAATTACCCATATGAAATCGACATAAATTGCCATAAGATCCAAATTGTCATATAGATCTTATTCAAATTGGGTTTGTATGCCTTCATTACATCCACTAATGAGTAGTCCAAAAATGCTCCCTTTGACCCCATATGGAGCTGCTTCCCGATCTTCACTTAAATCTATTAAAAACAAAAATATTGCACTGATTCTTCACAAATTTTGTTTGTATATATTTTTGCAAAATACAAGAGACTTTACCAAACATGATCAGGAGCGGTCCATTTTTGGACCTAGTCCCTTTATAGATATAGCATCCGATATGAACTTTTTCATATCTGCAGCCAAAAAAATTAATAAAAATCCCACTCAAATTTGATTTTTGCTTATTTTCAATGTCCAGTTAGTTGGGCCTAAGAGATAGGGTTTCTAAACGCATGGTATAGGGTATCATATAGTCGGTCTAGACCGACTATAATTTTCTTACTTGTTTTTACTTGTTGAACTGATGAAAAATTATTTTTGTAAAAAAATTAAAATCTTATAAGAAAATTTACTTTTTAAGAAAGTTTTTTTTTTTAAAGAAATTGTACTTTTATGAGAAAAAAGAGTTTGTTAGGAATATGTATCTTTCTTTTCTTTTTTTTTAAGAAAATGTGCACTTGTTAAAAAAGGTATTATAAAAAAGATACTTCAAAAAAGATATATTTTTTTTAAAGAAAACATATTTTATTAAGAATATATATATTTTTTTAAGAATATGTACTTTTCCAAAAAACTATACTTTTTTTAAGAAAATTTCTTTAAAAAAAGGTACTTTTATGGAAAATTTATTGAAATTTATTTAAAGAAACGTATTTTTGTAAGAAAATGGCTTTTTTAAAGGCAGTTTTTCATAATTGATACTTTTTAAAAAAAAATCCTTTTTGCACTTTTTCAAAAAAGGGAAACTTATTGAAAATTAACTATATGAGGAAAAGGTATTTTTATAAGAAAACGTACATTCCGAATGAAATGTATTTTTTTAAAAAGAATATTTACTTTTTTAAGAATAGGTACTTTTTTAAGAATAGGTACTTTTTTAAGAATAGGTACTTTTTTAAGAATAGGTACTTTTTTAAGAAAATATAACTTTTTTTAAAAGAAGGTACTTTCTTAAGAGAAGGCACTTTCTAAGAAAATGTGCTTTTTTAAAGAAAAGGGTTTTTTTTAAAGAATATTTACTTCTTAAGAAAAAGTATTTGTTTAAACAATTTTTTTAAGAAAATATACTCTGTTCGTAAAAGGTTTTTTTTTGAGCAAAATGTACTTTTTTGAGAAAAGGTACTTTTTAAGAAAAAGTACTTTTTTTTAAGAAAGTACTTTTTTAAAAAGTACTTTTATGGAAAATTTACTATTTGCAAAAAAGGTGATTTTTAAGAAAAATGTACTTTCTTAACAAAAGGTACTTTTTTTAAAGAAAAAGTACTGCTTTAGGAAATGGTACTTTTTTAAGAAAATGTACTTTTTAATGAAAAGGTACTTTATAAGAAAATTTATTATTCCAAAAGAAAGTACTTTTTAAAAGAAAGTTTTTTTTTAAAGAAAGGTACGTAAAAAAAGAATCTTTTTAAAAGATATATACTTTTTTCAAAATATACCCTTTAAGAAAGGGTACTTTTTAAAAAAGGTGCTTAAAAGGAGGTAGTTTTTAAAAAAGATATACTTTTTTAAAAAATATGCTTTTTAAGAAACGGTAGTTTTTTGAAATGAGGTGTTTTCTTTTTGGAAAAAATATACTTTTTTAAAAAAGGAACTTTTTAAAAGAAAGTACCTTTTTTAATTAAAGTACTTTTTTAATAAAAGTACTTTTAAAAGAAGGTACTTTTTTAAAAATATAAAATTTTTTAAAACTATACTTTTTAAAATAAACCTTAAAAACTTTTATTAAGAAATAGTAGTTTTTAAAGATGTGTTTTTTTTTTAGAAAATGTACTTTTTTAAGAAAATTTACTTTTTTAAGAAAATTAACTTTTCTATGCAAATGTGTTTTTTAACTCTTTCTTTTAACTCATACTCCCTGTCTGTCTGTCTGTCTGCCGTGGGGCTACCCCATTCCCCCTCATCCAATTGATCTGAAAATTAGCCCATAGTCTTGTTGTGACTATAGATTACTTTTGGGGTAGTCATGAGTGCTTTAAAACCCATTTCCCTTATCCGATCGATCTGAAACTGGGTCGATAGTTTTGTTGTGGCCAAAGACTAAATTTAAATAGTAGCACACAATCACGCATAGTCGCGCATAGTTATGGAGTGATTTAAAATCCATTTCCCCTAATCCAATCAATCTAAAACTTTGGCCACAGACTTGTTGTCACCAATTATTAACTTAAAGATAGGCACACACAGTCACGGAGTGATTTCAACCCCATTTCCCCTCATCAATTTGAAATTTGATCCATAGACTTGTTGTAGCCAAAGATTAATTTTAAGATAGTCACGCAAATTCACGTACAGTCACGGAGAGATTCAAAACTCATATGCATAAGGAAAGAAAGAGTTTTAATAAAAACTTTGTTTTTATGGGTAAGATTATTTTAAGAAAATGTACTTTTTAAGAAAATCTTTTTAAGAAAGGGATTGTTTATTTAAATGCTTTTTTTTTTGAAAAATTAATGCTACGATGCTAGTTATTATAAGTATAAAACTCAGAAATATGGATCATAGTTTGATGAAATTAGATATTAATTGTAATTATATAATATTGTTTACATGAAAAAATTTAAAACGAATTTCGAAATAATATTAAAGATACAAATATTGAAAAAACCACCAGATCAAACGCTTTTAAACGAATACGAGTAGCATTTGTCTTTTTTTTGTGTCAGACGTGACTTTTTTTTAAAGAGTTTTATTTTATATACATAGAAATTATTCAAATTATTAACAAATCAAGAACTTTAATATGACAATTTATATTAATAAAACAAAAGGAAAAACAATATAATATTTTCAACAAGCTTGATTCAATTTCCGCTACGCTTTTTGTAAGCACATTAAAACAAATACTTTTAACGGATTGAAAAAAACACGAGTTACAAAATTTTAAGTTAAACATAAATAAGGAGAATTCATCACAACATAGATTACCAAAAATTATTAAATAGCAAAAAGATTGTAATTGATTATCGTTAAAAAAAATTTGATTGGTTAATCTGTTCGCAGAAATAAAAAAAGATTTATGAACGACATTTAAGGTCATCATTCTTGTTGATTTCCCCTTTTTTTCAAAAAGATACAGTTCAGAATATGATGACAATGTTACTCGTAATAACTTACCGGCCCGTAAGCGGAACAATAATAAAGGATGATATATAATATCGTTTATCGTTGAAAACTTTGTTTTGAAAACTTACCTGTAAAGAAAAAGAGAATAATATATAAGTTTATGATGTTAAGAGAATGTGTTAAAATCTATATTCTATAAGTTCAAATGAATTTTTTTTTTATTTTCTTAATTATGTACGTTTTATAAGTTATTAAAGATTTGACTTTCAAGGTTAACAAACAAAGAATAAACCTAAAAACCTTATTTAACTTTGACTACCAAGCTTCTCTTAAAATCAATTAAGAAACACTGGGGACTTAAACTAGTTTTATATAGTTTCTTGAAAACAATAAAGGCAGATCTTTTTTTAATTCCCACAAACTTTATTTATTGTATGTAAAATGTGAGTGAGTATAATCTCTTTCACACCTGATTTACGCAGACAGTAATTATATTGCTAGGTTTATACTATTTATAGCTAAAAATAAAAGCAGTTTACTATTTATGTAAATGCGCTATAAAATAAAAAAGTTTAATTAATTTGTTTTTTTATATAATATATTTAACCAACTTAAAAACAATAAATGTTTAATGATCTCTACTTAAAGATACATACATTATGTACATTGGGGTGAGAACGGTTTGTATGAAAAAAAATTTTCGGTCGAATTTTGAGGTGTGCGGGTCGAATTATTGTGACACTGGATCTAAAACTTTAGTGTGCAAAATTTGAGCCAAATCGGACAATGCTTTCTGGACGCGCATTGAGTTCAAAGTTCAAATATGAATTTATATGTGAAAATTATCAAAAAAAAAAAAAAATAATTTTTCACAAAAATTTTGATTTAAAAATTGCGTTTTAATTAAATTAATTAATAAACCATAATCTAGAGTAAATTAACTTTCTAATAAAACAACAAAATCTATTATCCGTTGAAAAACAGCCAAGCTATATCAAGTTCCCCAGGCAATAAATGCGTCGCAGACCACTTGATTAAGAAAATCGAGCTCACATTGTTAAACACATTGAAATAATTTACAACAACAACATTTTTGCCTTGTCCTGATACCAAAATGACCTTATGTAATGTATGTTGATATATCGTCTACTGTTATGCCATTCTAAATTAATGTCAAAACGGTACGTATTTTTTAGCACTATTTCAAAATCTCCAATTTTACCTTTTCAAAAATTTTGTTCAAGAAATTTACCGAAATCAACGATTGGACTCTAAGCTCTTATTAACAAAATATATCTGATTAAAAATGCTAAATATTGTAGGTATCCTGTTCTTAATTTGGCGAGGGCGGCGTTTTTATTTCAGTAGATTTGAAGAAAAATGTGATTTTTCATACTTTTTCAATTGTTAGGCTACATCTTTTTCGTTTTTTCATATTTCAAATACATTTTGTCAAAATATTATACAACATGATACAAGTTCTCAATCCTGGAAATTAAGGTTAATTAGAAACACTATAAATTGTGCCGTTAAAGGCCGAAGTCAAAATTTAAGGATATTTAAATTTTTTTAAAACAAAATATCGAAATAATATATATTTGTGGAAGGATTTCGATAAAACTTGTTGATAATATTTAAGTGATTCCAAGAAATAATATTCTGGACTTATTTTTTCAAATTAACACTTGGGGTACTCAAAATGTGTCCTAATTTTAATTTTTTTTTTTTTCAGAATTATTATTTTCATATATCGAGGGCTTATATTCAAAAAGTGCTTTTACATTTGATAGCAATATTAATTTCTGGTTTCAAACTGTTCTCTGATATAACTGTCAAATATAATATTAATTTTGATATCATACATGAGTAGAACGACTAATTCTTAAAAGATATTGTAGCAAATCAATCTACAATTACTTTCAGATCTTATTAGTAAATAAGTTTTACACGCTCTCTTTAAAATAATTATTGATGCAGATAGCACTTTTTGCATATAAGCCCTCGATATACAAATTTATTTATGCTGTACTAAATAATCTAAATATTTTCATAAAATAACGAATAAATTTGAGGAATTTTATGAATATATTAAATTTGTTTTATTTAAAAAAAAGATCCAGATGAAGAAAATATTTATAGATTTTCATGTAAGAGTCAATTTGACATCAATAGTACCCCACGGGTTAATTTCAGAAAATAAGTCCAGAATATTATTTCTTGGAATAACTTAAATATTATCAACAAGTTTTATCGAAATCCTTCCACAAATATATATCATTTCGATATTTTGTTTAAAAAAATTTAAATCTCCTTAAATTTGACTTTTGGAGTTAAAGGGGGACAGTTTATAGTGTCTTAATTTAACCTTAATTTACAAGATTGAGAAGTTATATCAAGTGGTATAATATTTCGACAAACTATATTTGAAATATGAAAACTCCAAAAAGATGTAGCATAACAGTTGAAAAAGTATGAGAAATCACATTTTTCTTCAAATCCGCTGAAACAAAAACGCTGCTCTTTAATTTCTGATCTTTTCTCCTTTTTAAAGGACTTCAAAGCTTTAAGATCATCATAATCATCAAATCACCAAAATCGGTAAAACATAGCAAAATTTTATTTCCCAGGTCACATTATTTTTTTCAGAAACCCAAGGTTATTTAGATCAAACATAACATTCAAAAGTAGAAAACTGATAAATTTTTCATAAAAATATTTAGAAAGAGTGCATTTACTTAATACTAGCAGATTCCAGCGCTCGAAATTTGAGTGCATTTTCTAGGCATATTTATTTTTCAACTTAGCCAATTCACAAACCTGCACTTTTTTAGTTTATTATTATTGTAAATTAAGATAACAAACTCATTAACAAAAATATAGGAAAAAATTAAAAATCTGTAAATCTGGTGAACAGCTAAAATGGAATACCTTCCAAATAATATATGTTTGGACAAAATCGGGTTAAAACGGTAGAACGAAACATCGGTAACAAAAAATCGCCTAGTCTATTAATATTACAGATTTCACAATAAATTAATTTTTCTCGAAATCTGGAAAAAAAAATTCTTTGTAAAAAAATTCTGGCGGAGGAATTTAGTTGAAAATTCACACAGTTAATCTCTAACATATATTTAACAAAACTTTAAAGTGCCAGATTCAATTTTTGAAATTTTGATTTTGAAAATTTTTAAAACTTAAAAAATAAGTTTTAAAAATTTTATCAAAAAAATTTTCTGTCTCATTTCGCAACAGGTTAATAACGTGGTAATTAAACGATGCTTCATATCTGAGTACTTATAGGTATAGAGCCAAAAAAAAAAAATTATGGCTTTAGTCAATTTGTTAAAGTTGAAAAAATGTTCATCACATTTCATGACCTAGAGTTTTTTGGCACAAAAGTGGCCAGGGACATTTGCTATTTCTTGGCGAGTTTTTATTCGATTTTGAAAAGATAATTAAGTACTGAAATCGATTCATCTATAACAGCTTGTCGAAAAAATTAATCTATGGAACGAAATTTTCATAATATCTGAAAAAAATTAATATTTTCCCCATAATAAGCACACTTGAAATTTTCTGTTGCGTTGAGCCACCTCTAAATTTTTTTTTGATTGGCCCAAAACTTTGAATTTATCAGTTTTTTTGCTATTCGCATATTTCTAGGATGTGAAACTTTATATACGAACACTTTTTTCCCCTCCATATAATGAAGGGCCAACATATTAAACTGATTTGAAGAGTCGCGGAAAAATGGGCTGAATCGGACCAATGGGCATGGCACCCACCATACAAAGTAAATATTTAATGTCATACATCTAGTGTACTGTAATAGAGAAAGGAACTTTGCGTGAGTAAGTTATTAATGTGAATAGCCGGACAATGGGCGTGGCACCTCCCATACAAAAATAAGTACTATGAAAATGACAGTCTTGAAACTTTTGACAAGTTTATTAATTACCAATATGAGCAGAATCGCCATAATCAATAAAAACAAAAATCGCCAAAATCAAAAATCACCAAAAATAAATTAAAGTTTTCTAAAAATGTACTCCCAGTTTTTTATTTCGCATCGGGTTACAGCTAGTTTTTTTTTTATACTTTATATGTGTTTGAAAAGTATTGAAATTAGATATTTTCAATATCTTTTTTATGATTTACAAAAAATAAATTACATAACTTCAATACCTTTCAAATGATATATAATTTATAATAAATATATTGTATACTTAAAAAAAAAATTTACAAAGTTTTCGATACCACGAAATTTTTTTTTTTTAATTTTTCTTTCAAAATTTTGCCTGATTATGCCGTATACTGCTATGTTGTCAGGGTATCATGACTTTGTGCTGGTGTTTGTAACTAACTAAAATGTATTATACCAATCGACTTAGAAAATATAAGCTTTTACCGGCCATAGGACAAACTCTATTAAAATTGCTGTGAAATCGGTGCATGTTCAGACCTAGCCCCCATAAAAATGACCATAAGATCCAAATTATCATATATGTTTATAACACCCATTACTCAGTAGTCTAAAGATAAAACCTGCAGAACCATCTTTAGTCGTAGCCCCCATATAAAGCTTCTTCTCAATCTCCACTTTAAACCATCGAAAAAAAATAAATGTTTTTCAAAACAATATGTTTTTCCTAAAAATTAATTGACTTCGAAATATGGTCATGATCGGTCCATTTTTCGACACAGTCCCCATATAAATATATCACCGATATGAACTTTTTTATATTTGGAGGCAAAAATTAATAACGATGCCATTTCATTTTGATTTATGCTTCTTTTCTATCTACAATTAATTGGATGACGGAGCCTTTCTCTAAAGACATGGTATAGGGTATTGTATAGTCGGTCCAGGCAGACTTTAATTTTCTTACATGTTTTTATATGTATATATAAAAAAATCCACCTTACAAAAATTCACCAAGATCGTACAATAGATAAAGTCAGCCAATAAAGTTTATATGCAAACTGTAAATCAAAATTCAATTCAAAATTTTTCGCACACCCTGTATTATATTGCCGTCTTTAATTTTCTGTTTTGTTGTTTATTATGCTCGCTTCCAGCATCTAATTAGAATAACCAGTTTTTAATGCACCATTAGATTTGCAAGCAATTGTTTTTCTAATTGATGTAAAAATATAGTCAATAAAGTTTGTATGCAAAACGCACACGAGAAAATAGATTAAAAACATACATCAAATAGGACCAATGGCACCACAGAGCAAAGAATTGTCTTCGGATCTCAGAGAAGTGATAATAAAACTCTACCTGGACCACTAAGCTCAAAGACAAATAGCCGAATTGGTTGGAAAAAGTCATGCAATAGTCCAAAAAACAATAGAAAGGTACAGAAGGCAAAGAAATAATAATAACAAGCCAAGATCTGGTCGGCTAACCACATTCACACCCAATGAGAAACGAATTATCGTGCACAATATGCAAAAGAATCCGAAAATTTCTGCACCAACATTACAGATGAAAATTGAAAATGAGGTGGGAAAAGTTTGTATTACAGGAACAATTCGCAAAGTATTCCATTCTGCTGGATATCATAACCGTCAAATTTGCAAAAAGCCGTTTGTAAGCCCAATAAACCGAAAAAAGAGACTCTTATTTAAATATTTTAAAAAATAACTTGCATATAAGTGGTGCTAAACTAGGGATTGCCGAGTCACTTGTGTGCCAGCAAGACAACGATCCACAAACATTTCGCTTATTGTCAAAGAGTGGTTCCTCTATAAAGTAAAAAAAACAACTTAAAAACCCACCCCAGTTGCCCGATATTAATCCTATGGAGCATTTGTGGGTCCATCTGGAGCACCATATCAGAAAACACGACATAAGAGGCAAAGAAGACTTGAAAAAGGTCCTTTTAGAAGAGTGGGAGAAAATACCACCGAGCGTTACCACGAACCTGGTAATCGATGCAAAACCGTCTAAAAGCAGTCATAACAAATAAAGGCTTTCCAACTAAGGATTGAACATTGGATAATTAACTGTTTAACCTATGAAAAAATTAATTACATTTTCTTGACTTGCATACATACTTTTTTGACATATTTTTGAGGATATTATCGCTTAAGTTGTTGTTATTTGAAGATGTTAAGTTTCTCTTTGTTTTTTTTTTTTGTTTCGAAATAAAATTTTTAATATGTGATCACAGGGGAGATGTGTAAACATCCAGTAACTAAAGATTTTTTTATGTATCTCTTATATTTTTCTATGTATCACTTATAGCAAACAACTGCAGGGGCTCTGCTTATATAAAAATGTTAATTATTTCAACTGGTTAATTTTTAATTTTTCTTTTTTCGTTTTTTATTTTTCATTTTTCATTTTTAATATTTTGTTTTTTATTTTTCACTTTTCATTTTTCATTTTTCGTTTTTCGTTTTATATTTTTCGTTTTCAACTTAAAATTTTTTATTATTCATTTTTTATTTTTTATCTTTAATTTTAAAATTTTTATTTTTATTTCTTTTTATTTTTTATTTTAAAATTTTTTATTTTTCATTTTTCGTTTTTCATTTTTTAGTTTTCATTTTTCATTTTCCAAACAGGTTATTACATATCATAGTTTTTTCACCAATACAATCATAAGTCACACCTATTTTGTCTTACGTCTTACATCTTACGCTGTTTTTGTGATTGTATTGTGAAATAGATCCCCCCCCCCCCCCCCCTCACGCGTATAGATGTTTACACATCAAAAATTAGATTTGCTTTCATCGTTGTACAGTGAATATATATTTTTTGATGTTATAAGGCTAAGCTACTCGCTTGCATACAAACTTATTTGACTGACTGTATATAATCTGAGTTTTAGCGCCATTTATCGTCATTTAGCGTAATTTTTCTATAAAGTTTATATATCCTTGTGCTTAATCTCACAGTTACCTTCCAAAGTCCTTTACTTTTTCGACTAGTATTTCCATTGCCAGAACTGTAAGGATAGACATACAGATCAGTCCACAACAAACGTTTAAAATGGTTACTTCAATAAACTACCAATCTGGTATTATGGTAGAGACTTTAACTGCTTACAATAAAATCTAAGATTGTTCCCGCATTCAACAAAGTAAAGTCAAACAAAAGACACCCTCTTGCCCGTAAAATAAAAATTTATTTTAATTTAAATATTATTTTCTCCAAGTGCACATTGAAAACATTGTTATATAAACAACATTTGCATTGGTTTGTTCAACATAAAATTCTAATAAATCAATGTCATTGTTATTTAGTATTTGTACCAACCAAAGTACAGCTAAGAAAAAATAAAAATTCTATAACAAATTTTGAAAATGACAAAAAAAAAAAATAAAAATACAAAACAAAACGATACACTCACTGCCAACAAAACATAAACAAGTGCTTTGATTTAATGGTTATTTTAATGAACAAAAACTCTATTTGCCTGTAGACTCTAACAACTTGTTGAAATGACAATAAATTTGATTTTATACATTTTTATTTTATTTTTGTATTTTTCTTCACAATACAACAATCAGTGCAAAATGTGAATGGAATTATTTTGGTAGCATAAAATCAAAAGACATTGTTAAAAGAGGAGTAAAAGATTTACGATTTCCTTATTATACAAAGGGAATATTTAATACAAAATTTATATATTTAATGTCAGCTACGCAAATTTTATTAATTAAAGTGAAACGTTTAATGAAAATCAGTACCATTGGCGAAGAAACAGTTAAAATTTATTAAAATTAAACGAATCGATTTTATATGCTGATGTGCTCGTAAAAGAGTGTTATTGAAGACCGGCCTTAAGAGGTCTAAGGCTAAAGTAAAAAAAGGGTAAACTTCAAACAAAATCGAAAATGTCTCCGCGGTATTCCTCTTAGAATGTGTTGTAACTTTTATATGTGATAGAAGAGACAAAACTAAAGGCTCAGTATTTCTTCAACGGTGTAGAAAATCGATATTTTGTTTACATATGCTCTAAAGTAACCTATAAAAAATTTATTCTTAAGGCCTGTGACGTGCCAGATATGACTTGCAGAAACCATTTAATTTTTTTTCGTTATTCAATAAGACATATAAATTTTAGGGATTTATCTACGCGGGGACATGTCAAGTTCACATATATTAATCTCTATTATATTTAAGTGAACACATGTCAATAATCTTGCTTGTTTAACTTTTAGCCAAATTTTTTTCCAAGCACCCTTTTTGTTTTGTGGCAGTTTCACAAGCAACATGTTAACAATTTGTGTATCAAAATTTTTATTTGACACTCGAAATTCAAATGTAAATTTTATGAATCTTTATTTGTTCATTAAATTGTTTTCTTTCAATGGTTTTTTAATCTATACATGTATATAAAAAATTTTGGAATATTTAAATAAAATTCATTAAATTTAAAATTTTTAAATACAATTCACTAAATTTCATTATAATTATTTGTTGAACACCCAGGATATATATAAATGATTATGTTAATAAATAATTTTATAAGAGCCTAAAGGTATGCTAATCAGTTTTAAACAATTCATAAACACACATACACCATTGTATAGTTTTTTATTTGAAGCTTAAACATGTGTTACATGTATGTGTTAGTAGCAACTTGAAATGATTAATACTCCAACAAATGTAACAGATGGTGAACACCTACAAAGAAATACCTTTCAAATGGTATATTTTTAGTCAAAATCGGTTAATGACTGAGAAGATGTCACAAGAAATCGCTTTGCCTCTTAATATTATAGATAAATAAAATATATTATTTCACAAGACTCGAACAAAAAAAATTACACCTTTTAAAAATCCTATAAAAAAGTTTATTTAGTTTGATGAAAAAAAAGTTTATTAAAAAAAGTTTATTACAAAAATATGTCAAAGCTTCAAAAGATTAGTAAAAACATTAATGTATGGTTAAAAAGGGCCTTGATCACCCGTACGTCGTAGTGATGTTGTGATACATCTGAAAGACTTTTCGGCAGCCTTTTTGTCTATTTCTTGTTCGAGATTTTGACAGATTTTAGCTCTCCAATTGTTCTTCTATACCAATCTTTGTTTTGACGACATTGAGGTAAGTATGTTTGACTTAGTTTTAGTGGTACAAAATTCACTATTCTCTAATGAAGGAAATCCTGCGCCTTTATGACGTAATACGACATTGCCTTGTCAGGAGGAAAGACATGATTGCCATCAATAGTAATGCTCTTTTAGAAAAGGATAGAAAATTTTAGCCAAACATTCCTTCTGGCATAGTTCTTGATTCATTGCAAGTCTACTTGGTTTGAACCAAGGCTTCGCAAATCCTTTTTCGGATATTGCAATGTTGAGCATAATTTTAAGTTAAAATTTATGCTTGAGCTTTAGTTTCACATAGGAATTATATTTCTAAGCGTCATTTGAGTAAAATAACATTCATCATCTAAAATGTATGATTTTCTGACATAACTTCGAAGCATTCATCGGCATTGTGATTTTATTTGTATTTATTTTGTATAATTTTTTCAATGTTTTTCAGATAAAACTTTGATCGCATTCCATCTCAGAAGCTGTTGATAAATTTACTTTTACAAAACGATAGTGGAATCCTTCAGCTTCCACATTTTCTTTCCACTTCCATACTCTTAAGTATTCTGTATAAGGGAATACTTAACTGTAAAATCTTTGCCAAGCTTTCCATTGTACAGCACGCTCGATATCTTGCTTCGGCGGCAATTTAATGAAAAATAGTGACTATTTAAACAAAAAAGAAAAATTCTCCAATAACATAGGGTGTCCATGGTAGCAATAAAATTCGTTTCACTTTTTTTCTTGATTC
Organism: Cordilura impudica; assembly: GCA_963682025.1. Lineage (NCBI taxonomy): Eukaryota > Metazoa > Arthropoda > Insecta > Diptera > Scathophagidae > Cordilura > Cordilura impudica. Next base: position 42,059,961 of record OY821519.1, on the reverse strand, counting down.
CTCATGGTGTTCAGTTTCAACTGTAAACTCATGTATTTTTAATAAGCTTTTAATATAACATTGTACACAAATAACACCGTGCGACAGTACTTTTTGGACTTGAACAAGACCGCCTTATACACATGAAAGTAGGGATCATATATCTGCGTTCTCAGTTTTTCATTTTCTGATTTCTTCTCCTATTTAAAGGACTTAAAAGTTTTAACGATATAAAAACTTCTAAAAATTTATTTACGTAGCAGTTTATACCAATATGAGTTTCAAATTAAAGAGGACGATCTATGGAAAAATCCTTTCACATTCTTGTGAACTTTTCTTAAATTTCAAATCAGGTTTAGAAAAATCGACTGAACAATGGAAAAAATTTCAATTCATGTAACAAAAAGAAATTAAAACTTATTCGAGAATTAAATTGAGATCATGTTTTTAGAATATAAAAAAAAATGATTTTTCTAAAAAAATGATTTTTAAAAAAAAAAAAAAATCATGTATTTCCGACCGCAGAGAAGATGTGTAAACATCAAGTAATTAAAGACTTTTTATAGCCGTTTTCTTTTCTGACAAAAAATGTCGCATTTTATTTGCAGTTTTTTCGAAAAGTGTATTTTTTTATATATTCTAAATTAAGAGTAACCTAATTTTATACATCAATCGAAAGGTCTCAAAGTGCTGTATTCATAAAATGCAAAAATTTTTGACTATTGTCCTCTTTGAAGCCATGGGGTGAAAATATTCAAAAAAGGGGAACAATGTGGAAATATTCTCACACTATGACCTGAAAGAAGTCAATGGCTACAATTTTTTGCGATTTACGAGCGCTCGACTTTGAGACCTTTCGATGGATGTATAAAATGAGGTTGCTCTTAATTTAGAATATATAAAAAATACACTTCTCGAAAAAAGTGCAAATAAAATGCGACATTTTTTGTCAGAAAAGAAAACGGCTTTATAGCAATCAACTGCAGGCGCTCTGTTAATATAAAAATATTTATTATTATTTATTATTTTAACCGGTAAATTTTTAGTTTTTCGTTTTTTATTTTTAATTTTTCGTTTTTCATTTTTCATTTTTAATTTTTTTTTTTAATTTTTAATTTTTTATTTTTCATTTTTTATTTTCAAGTTTTCATTTTTTAATTTTAATTTTTCATTTTTCATTTTTAATTTTTTCTTCATTTTTCATTTATATTTTTATTTTTCTTTTTTAATTTTTAATTTTTAATTTTTTATTTTTCAATTTTCATTTTTTATTTTTAATTTTTTATTTTTTATATTTAATTTTTTATTTTTCATTTTGTATTTTCAATTTTTAATTTTTTATTTTTCTTATTCATTTTTAATCTTAGTTTTTAATTTTTCATTTCTTATTTTTTCATGTTTCATTTTTTATTTTTCATTTTTTGTTTTTAATTTTTAAGTTTTAATTTTGTATTATTCAGTTTTTTTTTACATTTTTTCTTTTTATTTTTTTTTTAATGTTTTATCTTTCATTTTTCATTTTTCATTTTTTATTTTTTATTTTTCATTTTTATTCTTAATTTTTTATTTTCCATTTTTATTTTTTTCTTTTTTCGTTTTTCATTTTTCATTTTTCGGTTTTCTTTTTTAATTTTTTATTTTTCATTTTTCATTTTTTATTTTTCATTTTTATTCTTAATTTTTTATTTTCCATTTTTATTTTTTTTCATTTTTCTTTTTTCATTTTTCGGTTTTCTTTTTTAATTTTTTATTTTTCATTTTTCGGTTTTCATTTTTTATTTCTTATTCTTAATTTATTTTTCATTTTTAATTTTTTATTTTTAATTTTTCGTTTTTAATTTTTTATTTTTAATTTTTCATTCTTTGTTTATTTTTCATTTTTAATTTTTCGTTTTTCATTTTTTATTTTTCATATTTTATTTTTCATGTTTAATTTTTTATTTTTCATTTTTTATTTTTCATTTTTTATTTTTCATTTTTCATTGTTTATTTTTTATTTTTCATTTTTCATTTTTCATTTTTAATTTTGCATTTTATTTTTCATTTTTCATTTTTCATTGCTTATTTTTTATTTTTCATTTTTCATTTTTAATTTTGCATTTTTTTTTTCATTTTTTATTATTATATACAAAGCTCCAACCTGTATTTCGTTTATGGAGTTACCACCATCGATTACATTGATTGCAGAAACGAAGCATGTTTCGAATCTGGCATAAAAATTGGGCTATCACGTCTTGTTCATTTTTTATCGCATGCTGGCAATACTGTAAAACAGTCAATACTGACACTACAATTTCACAATTATTAATTTCACGGAAGCCCACATTCATTCGAAATCTTAAGAATAGTAGCGTTAAAGCATATCAGGGGAGATCGTGTGTTACCGATTCAAGTTATTTTTGTTTTATGTGTGCTGAATATTTGGTTGAAAAAAAAAAAAAGAATCAGCAAGAAAGAATTAGAATCATTAAAATATGCATATTTACATTATTTTGGTTTTGTTGTCAGAAACTTGGACAAGCAGAACAGTTTTTTACAAGTGGTCAAATGGCAAGAAGATCATTTTTCGATTTTTCAATTCCAGTACCTTGGAGAGAGTCAAGTAACCACCAAACCGATTGTTATTTCTGTTCGAACAAAAGTTGCTGGATTCAATATGAAAAATTGAAAAAATATTATTTACGCGAATGTAGCATCGGTTTCCAAACCAGTTCAACGTCCACCAAATGATACAATACCAGTCATTCCTGTCATGAGGCTGATGATGAACGCCATTTAGTGACTCAAACTGAGCTGAATGATCTAATTAGGGATTTACCTTTAATGAAGCAAGAAGCAGAATTACTGGCTTCACGCATGCAGCAGTGGAAACATCTTGCAGTTGGGACAAAAGTAACAATCTATAGGATAAAAGATTGAAATTGGCTGGATATTTTGAAAAGAAACACTCTATTCTATACTGTACTGATGTTGATGGTTTATTTGTAAAACCAGCCATATGACAAAACTGAATGGACATTATTTATTGATGGCTCTACGTACAGTTTAAAGGCTCTTCTTTTGCATAATGGGAACGAAAAACCATCCATACCAATTGCTCATGCCATTAATACAAAGGAAAATTGCGAATCAATGACTGAAATTTTGACATTATTCAAATACAACGATCATAAATGGAAGATCTGTGGTGACCTTAAGGTGTGTGATTTAAATTTCTTTGTATATATAGTAAAGACCATCGTAAATAACTGTAAATTAATCTGTTTCATGTCGTTGGTTTGTTGACTGGTATGCAAGGAGGTTTCAGAAAATATTGCTGTTTCCTTTGTCTATGGGATAGTTGCGCTACATGTCATCATTAAGTCAGAACAGAGCGGCCAAAAAGAACTGAGTATTCACCAGGAAAACAAAACATTTCAAATAAATCATTAATTGATCCAAATGACGTTCTTCTTCCGCCGCTGCACATAAAATCGGGCCTTTTTAAGAACTTTGTCAGGGCTCTGGACAAAGATGGTGCAGCATTTAAATATTTGTTAGCGGTTTTGCCTAAAATTTCATATGATAAAATCAAAGAAGGCATATTTGTTGGCCCTCAGATCAGAAAGCTATTGAATGATGACAATTTTGCACAATGTTTATTGGAGAAAGAATATACATCCTGGAAATCTTTCAAGAGCATAGTGGACAGTTTTCTTGGAAACAGTAAGAGTGAAAACTACAGACAAATTGTTGCTGAATTATTGAAAAATTGTCACGATTTAGGTGCACGAATGTCACTCAAAATTTATTTTCTTTATTCGCATTTAGATTTTTTTCCACAAAACCAAAATGTGATGAGCGACGAACAAGGGTAGTGTGCTCACCAAGACTTAATGCAAATTAAAAGGAATTATTACGGATTTTGAGACAAAAGCATGCTGGCAGACTATTGCTGGACTCTAATACGTGAAACCGAACCAATAAAATGCAAATGACGTTGAAATAACGCCATTCACTTTTGTAAATTCATTGATCTTTAAATAAACTAATGATTTTTTATGTAAAAAACTGATAAAAACCAGGGACCGTAACGGTTATAAGTGATATCAAAAAAGTTATTTTATGAAAGTTATTTTATGAGTTTAGAAAAAAGACCCATCTTTATTTTCAGTTATTTTCAACGTAAAAATAAAAAGTCGGATGCAACTCTTAAAAAGAGAGTTTTATTTTGCCGTCATAAAATAAAAATCTTTTGAGGAGTTATATTTTTCCATTAGAAAATAAAACTCATTTTATGAAAATTGACTCCCAAATATAAAAATTCGTTATTATTTGATTCGTATTACAAAATTGCCTATTTTTGAGTCTTCTTATTAGTTTTCTAAAAAAAATCGCTTTATATTGTAGTATAGTAAGTAGCGTGACTGCCACACGGATATTTTTAATGAATGTTTATTAATTTTAGTTTTGCAATAAGTTAAAATCGTGAGTAAGAGTCACAATTCCAATAATTTTTTCCCAACGCCCTCATCGATTAATAAACCTCTTTTTGAGTTCCTTATTTATCTATAATATTAATAGGCTAGGTGATTTCTTGTGACCGATGTTTTGTTCTACCGTTTTATCCCGATTTTGACCAAGAGTATATTATTTTGAAGGTATTTCTTTTTAGCCGTTTTTTAGATTTACAGATTTTTAAATTTTTGCTTTTATTTTGAGTAAATTGCATTTAAAGTTGCTACTAACACATACATACAATAATACAATACAATGTGTTTGTTATAAAAATGAGTTTGACTTTTGTGCTGATTTGTGAATTGGCTATAGTTGATGCATACCTTTAGAGACTTCATTTAAGGAAAAAATTAAATTTCCTAGAATTTGCACTCGAATTTCGAGGGCTGGAATCTGCTAGTTAATAAAGTTGGCGAAAACTGTACAGTGTTTTCCTACAACCCAGGTAAGCGTGCATTCTCTGTTCTTAAATTGGTGGTAAGCGACTCGTGCTCAAATCTTTTCGCAGAAAATTTTAAAAAACTTTTGTTCGCAAAATTGAACAAATAAAATTTTATTTAAATAACTACACACACTATAAATAAACAAGATGAGTTTTATTTTAAAGGGAAAAAACAAAACTCATCAAAAGAGTTTTATTTAATTTTATCAGACTAGCTGAGTCCGGTCCGCGTTGCTGGCCCGAAGAAAACATCTGGATTTTATATTGCATCTAAATTTTAATACCGAGTGTCGGGCAAAAGTAAAGCACGATTTAATAATATTATGAATATGACTGAAAAAAAAATATACGTTTTCTTGAGTATTTTAACACCAGCACCACCTACAGGTGGAAAACTTTGTCAGCAACTTTAGTTTTATGTACATAATATATGTTGCGAATTTGAGCTAAATTGGACCGTAAATAAATTTTTTGGGAAAATCTCGACCCCAGCGCCACCTATCAGGTACAAAAAAAAGTTATGCAAATCGGAGAACCAAGGGAACATATGGTATGAATACGAAGTCGCTAGCGTTAGTGGTTCAACAGTTATTAGAGTACCAACATACGCACCAACGTTTTTATATATTAAGATAGACTCAGTAAAAAACAAAAAAATAAACAAAATGAGTTTTATTTTATATGCGGAAAATAAAACTCCTCAAAAATAAAACTCTCTTTTTAAGAGTTTCATCCTATGTTTTATTTTATCGTTAACTGTGGAGTTGAGATCACTTTTGTAAGATCACCATAGATTCTAAAAGAGCACTTCAATACGAATATACTGGTATGCGACAGTATAGGTCTCCGTCGAGTCTAACATGGAGAGTTTAGAGTTTAAATTTTCTGGATTTATTTACGGTCCCTGATAAAAACTTTTTTTTTTGGTATCTCCAAAACCTGACGTGATAGAGAAAAACCAATGACAGATCCGTATTCAGCCCACCAAATTACCCTAGGAAATATATTTCGTTGCTCCAGTCCAAAACCTTGCTGGCTAGTGTAAAATTCGGCTAACGCAAAAAAAAAACTCAGAAATGAGAGTAAACTCACAAGTAAGTTTTGATTTAAAATACATATGTAACGCCCTTCAAAACCAACTAAAATTTAACATCTACGCTTAGTTGTACATAATAGTGGATAGTCCTTGCAAATACCTTTCATATGATGTACAATTTGTATATGGTTTCAGTGGATCAAATGTGACAAATCAGCAAAAAACGATTAACGTGGAAGTTTTAATACCGTTTTGGTTTTGGTAGAATAGGTAATTTTGAAATTTTAAAACAGTAAAATCATACAGAAGTAAATATCGGAGAAATATGTTGATTTTTAAAATTTTGATTGTTATTTTTTCGAGCAAAAATAAAAGTTATTTAATTCCACTTATGAAAAAAGGAATAACTATTACGGTCCTTGTCCTAAATGTGAGATTGGGTAGTATAAAAAAAAATACGGTCACTATTTTTTCGAGTTCTTTAATATATGGAAGTTCCATCGCGATGTGCGATGTTACTTCCTTGAGATAATTTAAAAAGTGGCTAAGGGAAGCGCTTGGCTGTTAAGTCTATAGGAAATGCATGCCAAATGGTAAAAATGCATGTCAAAAATGGCAAAATGTTTGCTAAATTTGGGCAAATTTATGGGAAAATGCATGCTAAAAATGGGAATTTTTCTGTTAAAAATTAGAAAAATTTGCATGCTAAATATAGGGAATTGCATGCTAAATGTAAGGAAATTGCATGCAAAGCTGCAAATAAAGAAAATCTTTCGGAAAAACGAAAACATGCACATGACATGCATTTTTACCATTTAGCATCCATTTCCTATAGACTTAACAGGCGTTTTCCCATAATTTAGCATGAATTTTCCCATTTATGTACAGCAAAACCAGTTCTATCATTTAAAAATCGAGTAAATCGAGTATTTCTACTCAGGAAAAATTTCGTAATAGCAGCTCATTGATTTTTGCATTACCAATAATGACCTACCCCTGCCCACTTCATTACAAATAAAGTGAAAATAAGGCGTTACTAATAATGTGTTATACAGCTACTTATATTTCATGCTAGCTCCTTGCAGACTGCATTACTTTCAAAGTGAAAATAATGAGTTACTAGGCAACTAGCTACCTCCAACGACATCCCCGTGTTAAAATAATGAGCTTATCAGGCAAACTTCAACCAGTTACTCCCCCTTTTAAACCCATTATTTGGTAATGTTTTTTTTTCCTGGGTAGTAAATATGAGTCACCAAATTTGGTTTGATCAAATCATTTGTTTAAAATACACGTCTTATAAAACCTCTAACATTGGAATATTTTGCACCCATTTCATATTAAAATTCTTCTCAGTTATCTCATAATCCTATCTGTATTCAATGACATTAACATTGTCTCACCTTAACTGTTCATACATTGTCTCACCTTACTCTTTATACTGATTTTATGTGAAATCTACCAGATCAAATACACCGAAAGTGAAACCTATGCTCAACCAACAACAAAATACAAAGTGATAAATAGTTCTTCAAAAAATTTATGTGTTTTGAATATCTTAAATTACCAATTTCGCAGTTAAATTGTTGTCAATAAATTTTATGTTGATTTATGCAAGATATTAACGGGTGATTTTTTAAGAGCTTGATAACTTTTTTTTAAAAAAAAACGCATAAAATTTGCAAAATCTCATCGGTTCTTTATTTGAAACGTTAGATTGGTCCATGACATTTACTTTTTGAAGATAATTTCATTTAAATGTTGACCGCGGCTGCGTCTTAGGTGGTCCATTCGGAAAGTCCAATTTTGGGCAACTTTTTCGAGCATTTCGGCCGGAATAGCCCGAATTTCTTCGGAAATGTTGTCTTCCAAAGCTGGAATAGTTGCTGGCTTATTTCTGTAGACTTTAGACTTGACGTAGCCCCACAAAAAATAGTCTAAAGGCGTCAAATCGCATGATCTTGGTGGCCAACTTACCGGTCCATTTCTTGAGATGAATTGTTCTCCGAAGTTTTCCCTCAAAATGGCCATAGAATCGCGAGCTGTGTGGCATGTAGCGCCATCTTGTTGAAACCACATGTCAACCAAGTTCAGTTCTTCCATTTTTGGCAACAAAAAGTTTGTTAGCATCGAACGATAGCGATCGCCATTCACCGTAACGTTGCGTCCAACAGCATCTTTGAAAAAATACGGTCCAATGATTCCACCAGCGTACAAACCACACCAAACAGTGCATTTTTCGGGATGCATGGGCAGTTCTTGAACGGCTTCTGGTTGCTCTTCACTCCAAATACGGCAATTTTGCTTATTTACGAAGCCATTCAACCAGAAATGAGCCTCATCGCTGAACAAAATTTGTCGATAAAAAAGCGGATTTTCTGCCAACTTTTCTAGGGCCCATTCACTGAAAATTAGACGTTGTGGCAGATCGTTCGGCTTCAGTTCTTGCACGAGCTGTATTTTATACGGTTTTACACCAAGATCTTTGCGTAAAATCTTCCATGTGGTCGAATAACACAAACCCAATTGCTGCGAACGGCGACGAATCGACATTTCATGGTCTTCAGTAACACTCTCAGAAACAGACGCAATATTCTCTTCTGTACGCACTGTACGCATTCGTGTGGTTGGTTTAATGTCCAATAAAGTAAACTGAGTGCGAAACTTGGTCACAATCGCATTAATTGTTTGCTCACTTGGTCGATTATGTAGACCATATATCGGACGTAAAGCGCGAAACACATTTCGAACCGAACACTGATTTTGGTAATAAAATTCAATGATTTGCAAGCGTTGCTCGTTAGTAAGTCTATTCATGATGAAATGTCAAAGCATACTGAGCATCTTTCTCTTTGACACCATGTCTGAAATCCCACGTGATCTGTCAAATACTAATGCATGAAAATCCTAACCTCAAAAAAATCACCCGTTAGTTGATATAATTGCTTTTTGGTTTTGCGTGTAGTAACTACACAATATTACCAAATTTTTAGGAACCTTGACGTTAATTGAATTTTAATAAAACAAAAAACTATTGCAATTATTTCACAGTTATCCTAAATTTTGTATATTAATTAATTTTTATTGCTACTTTTACTTTTTAATATCAAGCATCTGTCTGGAATAATATAATATTTTCTTTTTTTTTTACAAATCAAGATTTTCAAATTTCAATTCAATTCTTCTTTATATAAAAACCTATTTAAAGAAATTATTATTATGTTATTAAATATTTTTTTAATGTCTTAATGATTAACAATATAAGCACTTGAAATAATTAGAATTTCTTATTTCTTTTTGCTATTGTTCAAATCAAATTTAGCATTAAATTTTCTTTTAGTTTCTCTTTATTTAATGTGATCTTTTTAATGTAGCCATTGATGATGATGAAGATGATGCTTATTTATATGAATATAACTGCAAAGTCAGCAAAAAAAAAAAAAAAAATACTTGGTCGGCAATAAGCATTGGCATTTGAAGTCCAACAAACGTTTTTTCTTTTTGTCTTAATTATATATTGCGGGAGATTAGTATTTTTTTTTTATAACTGTCATCATTCTTCACTTTGCCTCGTTTTAATAAATTTTTAATTTTAATTTTTAAATAGGTATGCTCAAAAAAGATTCTTAGAATATTCTTTTTGTTACATATTTTTTCGCTGGGACATCGAAAATCAGACATTGAATGTTACTGGCACACCAGTAATTGCAGACAATAGACATAATAATGATACAATAGCCAAACTATAACCATAACTAAACAAACAAGCCATTTCTAAAGAACACAAAAGAGGAAACAAAAACTGAACTTACTTATAAATGCAAATAACAGAAAAAAAAAAATTATGAACATTGCAATCTCAACAAAAATAACAAAAAAATTGGATTTATGCCAATTTAACACTCAAGACGAAAAGTTTGTGAAAAAAAACTACATAAGAACATTTTATTCGGTAATGATGGCTTCCCTATTAAAACATGTTAAAAAAATATATATATATGAACAATAGAGTGGGTCAAATTGTAAGGGGACGCAAAATCTCCCTGGCTCATCGCAATTCTAATTTTATCTGGGGTACCCATATACGACATAAATCGATTTTTTCATTGAAATTTTGGAGGGTTCGAAAATGATTTTAGAGGTATGGTATGGTTATTTGTTATGGCCCATAGTACCAGAATCGCGATAAGCCCATGGAGTAAAAATAATTGACGCACCCTAATGAACAAATATCGGAAGTGAATAAACCATTTTGGGTAAACAAATAAAATTTGCAATTATAAAAAGTTTTTATTTTGTGAATTAATTTTTCGAAGTTTTTATTCAAATTTTAAATTTTTTCAGAAGGTGCCTTTATATTTGTGACCAATGGCTTTAACTAAGTAGGCTCAGAAAGTCATTCTGAGATATGAGGCAAGTTTTTTAGTTACATATATCAAGTAACTGCGGGTGTAAAAATGATATAAGTTAATCCAAAATTAGTCAAAAAACCCTTCCTTGCGTATAAGAATCACTTAGACCGTGTTTTTGGAATATCAGTTAAGCTTAGTGTGACTAATGCCAACTCGTTAGTTAAATAGCTTTAACTTATTAAACCGAGGTTTTGGGTTGTCAAATATACTTTGTTTAGTTAAACTAAGGATTTTGAACGCTTTAGTGAAATGGTTTGGAAGTTATGTTTCATAAAAAACAAGTAAGAAATTTATAGTCGGTCTAGACCGACTATACGATACCCTATACAATGCGTTTAGAGACCCTATCTCTTAGGTCCAACTAATTGGATATAGAAAATAAGCATAAACCAAATTTGAGTGGGATTTTTATTAATTTTTTTGGCAGCAGATATAAAAAAGTTCATATCGGATGCTATATCTATATGGGGACTAGTTCAAAAAATGGACCGATCCTGATCATGTTTGGTAAAGTCTCTTGTATTTTGCAAAAATATATACAAAAAAAAATTTGAGAAGAATCAGTGCAATATTTTTGTTTTTTGATAGATTTAAGTGAAGATCGGTGAGCAGCTCTATATGGGGCTTATGACTAAGAGTTGTCCCATAGGGATCATTTTTGGACTACTATCAACGGATGTAATAAACGCATACAAAACCAATTTGAGTAAGATCTGTATGACAATTTGGATGTTATGGAAATTTATGTCGATTTCATAGGGGTAATTTGTATGGGGGCTAGGTCTGAACATGGATCGATTCTCACCAATTTCAATAGCGTTCATCCTATGGCCGCTAAAAGCTTAAATACCCAATTTTATCAAAATATATTCATAACTGCATCCTGCAGTTTGATTACAAGGTTTACATGGACACGCAGACGGACGGACGGACATCGTTAAATTGAATCAGATAGTGATTCTGATTCGATCGGTATAATAAAAGATGGGTCTAGGTTAAATGTTTTTGGTAGGTATAAACAGCAGCACAAAGTCATTATACCCAAACCACATAGTGGTATAGGGTATAAAAATATATATATACATATAAACAATAGAGTGGGTCAAATTGTAGGGGGCCGCAAAATCTCCCTGGCTCATCGCGATTCTAATTATACCCTATACCACTATGTGGTTTGGGTATAATGACTTTGTGCTGCTGTTTGTAACAACCAAAAATATTTGAACTACACCCATCTTTAATTATACCGATCGAATCAGAATCACTATCTGATTCGATTTAACGATGTCCGTCCGTCCGTCCGTCCGTCTGTGTGTCCATGTAAAGCTTGTAATCAAACTGCAGGTCGCAAATATGAATATATTTTGATGAGATTTGGTATTTGATCTTTTATCGGCCATGGGATGAAAGCTATTGAAATTGGTGAGAATCGGTTCATGTTCAGACCTAGCCCCCATACAAGTGACCCCTATGAAATCAACATATATTGCCATAAGATCCAAATTATCATACAAATCTTAGTCAAATTGGGTTTGTATGTATATATTACATCCATTAATCAGTAGTCCAAAAATGATCCCTATTGGATAACTCTTAGTCATAGGCCCCATATAGAGCTGCTTCCCGATCTTCACTTAAATCTATCAAAAAACAAAAATATTGCACTGATTCTTCTCAAATTTTGTTTGTATATATTTTTGCAAAATACAAGAGACTTTACCAAACAGGGTCAGGATCGGTCCATTTTTGGGCCTAGTCCCCATATAGATATAGCATCCGATATGAACTTTTTCATATCTGCAGCCAAAAAAAATAATAAAAATCCCACTCAAATTTGGTTTATGCTTATTGTCTATATCCAGTTAGTTGGGCCAAAGAGATAGGGTTTCTAAACGCATGGTATAGGGTATCATATAGTCGGTCTCGACCGACTATAATTTTCTTACTTGTTTTATTTGGGGTACCCATATACGACATAAATCGATTTTTCATCGAAATTTTGGAGGTTTCGAAAATGATTTTAGAGGTATGGTATGGTTACTTGTTATGGCCCATAGTACCAGAATCGCGATAAGCCCATGGAGTAAAAATAATTGACCCACCCTAATGAACAAATATCTGAAGTGAATAAACCATTTTGGGTAAATAAATAAAATTTGTAATTATAAATAGTTTTTATTTTTAGGTGACTTAATTTTTCGAAGTTTGTATTCCAATTTTTAATTTTTTCAGAAGGTGCCTTTATATTTGTGACCAATAGATGGATAGCTTTAACTAAATAGACTCAGAAAGTCGTTCTGATATGAAGAAAATTTTTAAACTTTTTCTTTTAACTCATACTCTCTGTCTGTCTGTCGTGGGTGGACCCCATTCCCCCTCATCCAATTGATCTGAAACTTGGCCCATAGTCTTGTTGTGACTAAAGATTATTTTTGGGGCAGTCTCGCACAGTCACGCGCAGTCACGGGGTGATCTAAATGTCATTTCCCCTTATCCGATTGATCTGAAACTTGGTAGATAGACTTGTTGTGAAAAAAGAATAACTTTAACATAGTCACGCACAGTCACGCATAGTCACGCACAGTCACGGAGTGATCTAAATGTCATTTCCCGTCATCCGATCGATCTGAAATTTGTTCCATAAACTTGCTGGGGAAAAAAGATTAACTTTGACTTAGTCATGCACTGTCACGCATAGTCACGCAGAGTCACGGAGTGATCTAAATATCATTTTCCTTCATCCGATCAATCTGAAACTTGCTCCATAAACTTGCTGTGGAAAAAAGATTAACTTTGACTTAGTCACGCACTGTCACGCATGGTCACGCGCAGTCACGTAGTGATCTAAAACCCATTTCCCCTTATCCGATCGATCTGAAACTTGTTCCATAAACTTGCTGTGGAAAAAGATTAACTTTTACTTAGTCACGCACAGTCACGCGTGGTCACGCGCAGTCACGTAGTGATCTAAAACCCATTTCCCCTTATCCGATCGATCTGAAGCTATGTCGATAGACTTGTTGTGAACAAATATTAACATTGACATAGTCGCGCACAGTCACGCACAGTCACGGAGTGATCTAAATGTCATTTTCCTTCATCCGATCGATCTGAAACTTGGTCCATAGTCTTGTTGTGACTATAGATTAATTTTGGGATAGTCATGCATAGTCACGCATAGTCTCGCGCAGTCACGGAGTGATCTAAATGTCATTTCCCCTATCCGATCGATTTGAAACTTGGTCGATAGACTTACTGTGAAAAAAATATTAACTTCGACAGAGTCACGCATAGTCACGCCCAGTCACGGAGTGATTTAAACCCCATTTCCCCTCATCCAGTTAATCTGAAACTTGGTCCATAGACTTGTTGTGACCAAAGATTAATTTTAAAATAGTCATGCAAAGTCACGCACAGTCACGGAGAGATTCAAAACTCATATGCATAAGGAAAGAAAAAGTTTTAATAAAAACTATTTTTATGGATTAGATTATTTAGTTACATTTATCAAGTAGCTGTGGGTGTAAAAATGTTATAAATTAATCCAAAATTAGTCAAAAAACCCTTCCTTGCGTATAAGAATCACTTAGACCGTGTTTTTGGAATATCACACACAGAAAAAATATTTACCAACCGAATTGGTCTAAATTGGAACAACTGTATTTTCGATTGTATCAACAGAAATTTAATATCATCTGCAAATCTTCTATTATGATAAAATATTAAGGCAATAGAATTGTAATCATCGTAAACCCGAAAATCGGTTATTAGCATTATCACAATTCGGTTGGTAATAAATTCGGTAGCCACAATGAATCTGTTTTCTGTGTGCAGTTAAGCTTAGTTTGACTAATGTCAACTCTTTAGTCAAATAGCTTTAACTTATTAAACCGAGGTTTTAGGATGTCAAGTATACTAAGTTTAGTTAAACTAACGATTTTTAACGCTTTAGTGAAATGGTTTAGAAGTTATATTTCAATTCATTAATAGTCCAATAAAAACGAATGCATTGTAATATACATAACATGAGAAAATGACCTACAATTGGGTGAAATGGAAACTTTAAAACCCCACCTTAGTTATAAGCATGTAAGACCGACTATAAGATATCCTATACCATGAGTAAAGAGAAAGGCTCTTAGATCCAACTAATTGGATATAGAAAATAATGGAAGATCCTGACCGTAGTTGGTAAAGGCACTTATTTTTTGCAAAAACATACTTAATCCAAATTTGAGAAAAATTTGTGCAACATTTTAATTTTTGATATATATAAGTGAAGATCGGGAAGCAGCTTTATATTGGGGCTTTGATTAAGAATTGTCCTAAAGGAATTATTTTTTTACTATTGACTAATCGATATAATAAACACACACACACACCCAATTTGACCAAGATCTATATGATAAATTGCATCTTATGGCAAGTCGATCTCATAGAGGTCATTCGTATGGGGACTAGGTCTGACCATGCACAGATTTTCACCAATTTCAATAGCATTATATTACAAATTTAATCAAAATATATTCATATTTGCGATCTGAAGTTCGATTACAAGGTTTACATGGACTGAAAGACGCACGGACAATCAGACGGACGGACGGAAATACATCGCTAAATCTACTCAGAAAGTGATTCCGAGTCGTTCAGTATAAAAAAAAGTAAGAAAATTATAGTCGGTGCAGACCGAATATACGATACCCTATACCATGGTTAAGAGATCCTATCTCTCCGGTCCATCTAACTGGATATAGAAAATAAGCATAAACTAAATTTGAGTGGCATTGCTATTAATTTTTTTGGCTGCAGATATGAAAAAGTTAATATCGGGTGCTATATTTATATTTGTTAAAGTCATTTATATTTTGAAAAAATATATACACACCAAATTTGAGAAAACTCTGTGCAATATTTTTGTTTTTTGATAGATTTAAGTGAAGATCGGGAAGCAGATCTATATGGAGCCTATGACTAAGAATTGTCCTATAGGGATTATTTTTGGACTACTGATCAATGGATGCAATAAATGCCTACAAACCCAATTTGACTGAGATCGATATGACAATTACCAAATTTCATCAAAATATGTTCATATTTGCGACCTGAATTTTGATTACAAAGTTTACATGGATGGACGGACTGACAGACGGACGGACGGACGGACGGACGGACATCGCTACATCGACTCAGAAAATGATTCTGAGTCGATCGGTATAATAAAAGATGGGTCTAGGTCAAATATTTTTGGTTGTTACAAACAGCAGCACAAAGTCATTATACCCAAACCACATAGTGGTATAGGGTATAAAGATGGGTCTAGGTCAAATATTTTTGGTTGTTAGAAATATTACCACTCACCACATAGTAGTATATAGGGTATTAAAATGTTCTTCTTAAAGGTATATATATAAAAGTATATAGGGTATAAAAATGTTCTTCTTAAAGGTTCATAAGTTGCCTATTTTTTCTACAGTAAATTTCATATTCATATTCTGATAATTTGTATTTAAGGAGCTCTTAGTAACAAATTCATATCCTCAGAACTTTTATACAAAAAATATTTCTATAGAACTAAGTACAGATTCCTTTTTTTATAATCCTCATATCAGAACTATTTATTATCTATAATATTTATAGGCAAGGCGGTATCTTGTGACCGATATAAATATTTTAATATTAACCGATTCTGACCAAAAATACCACATTTGAAAGGTATTTATTTTTAGCTGTCCACCATATTTACAGATTTGCACCATCTCGAAAATTTTTTTGGAGTAGTGCTCATTTAAAATTGCTGTTAACACATACGTAAAACACATACTGTGTGTCTTGAATTGTGAATTGGCTAAAATTGATTAGCATACCTTTAGGATCTTAAAAAATTATTAAATGAAAAAAATAAAATTTCCTAGAATTTGCAGTCGAATTTCGAGGGCTGGACTCTGCTAGTTATTTATAACATGAAAATGGAAAAATTGCACTTTCTTTTTATATGGGAGGATTAAGGACTGAAATCGAAAAATCTTAACATAAATAATATGTAATAACAAGGAAACCATGATATATTCAGCCCTGTTCTTGAAACGTTATTTGAATAAGAGTGAATTTAAAATCACATGAAATTGAAATTTTGGGTTTCTTGAAACCACTTTTTTATTTATTTAATGGAAACATATGTTTTAGTTAAGAACATATGTTATCTAGAAACCGAGGTGCTATATGGTTCTTTATTCAGTTTCACAAAAAACTTTTTAGTATTTTGTGCATGTTTTTTCTTAAGTTTATAGAAAAAGTATAAAGAAAAATATTTTCTTTTAAAATAACAACTTTTTTGTTCATTTAATTGTTTTTGTTCTTCAATTTCATTCAATTAAAAATGACTTTTCTATTTTTAAAAAGTTAGGCATCACAAAAAAAAATTTCGATATTCAAATAAATTGGATTTAACTGGCATCACTACTGTTTCGAACATATGCAAAAAATTAAAAATATGCGATTTGATGAAAAAATTTTTTTTAATTCCTTTATTTGCAATAATTAGTGCATAAAGAAACTATGTTATAATTGAAAAAATTATAGTGGAAAATAAATTGTGTAAATAATAAGTTTTCATTAAAGTTATAGAGCAGCATCATCACAAAAAGTGTGTTTTATTAACATCGACCACATATTTCGATTTTTTTTTAAATCAGCGCAAAATGTAAACGTTTTTTAAAATCGTTTTTTTTTTTTCATAAAATTAATGTCTAATTTTATAAAATAATGACAAGGTTCAATAAAAATCATGTTAGAGTTTAAATATCAATTAGTTTTTTTTTTATCTCTTAAGACCTGCTTAGTAGAAAAAAGGGCATTTGTTTTGATTTCACAAAGCCTTTTCTATGTGAATTAAAACGAGAAAAAATATTCTTATTGAAATTAGAGAACAGCAAAGAACTCGTAGATTTAAGAATTTTTTCATTTACGAGTTATTTTTTTGTGATAGTGGTTTCAAGAACAGGGGTGATTAATTTGAAATTATATTAGAGCTTAAAAAAGATAACTTTAATATTTCTAATCACTACTTATGATCTTTTAGGGAGCGCCTTCCATTAGGGCTTTTATAGTGGATTCAGGCACTTTTATCGAACGGGTTGTCCATCTCCGCTTAAAGTCTTCCATATTTTGGGACACCTTTTTTTGTGCATTTTGGAATACCATTTTTGTGCTCTTTAACTCCCTTTTCGCAAGAGCTCAACATCTCTCCACTGGCCTAAGCTCTGGATAGTTTGGGAGGATTTGCCTGCCTTGGTCTAAAAACCTAGTTATTGTTATTGTACCACTCAAGACATTTCTTAGCGCAGTGACAGGATGCCAAATTGGGCCAAAAATATGTGGACACATTGTGTTGGCTTAATATAATTTTCTGTATTTCGGTATGCATATTACTTGCCATACCAGGAACTTGTTTTTGGAAAATTTGTTTGCTTTTGGTTCCTCAAACTTATATTCAACATATCCTGGGCCTTACTAACATAAAAATTTGGCCTGAAAGCTGCTAAAAAAAGACACTTCATACGTTTCGTCGTCAATTACGCAGCATGAGTATTTTTTTTGAAACATGATTTCAATATCCGTGCTCTGTTGTTGGATTCAAAATTTTTTACTGAGTTTCTGTCTTGAACATTTTGCACTTTGTACGTTTTCAAACCTGCATTGGCTTAACTTTTCGCACCAAATAGTACGAGCGCTAACAGAGCTGTTTTTCTACTGCATGTGATGGAATCTTTTTCCATATGCTTTCATCATGTGGGCCTTTCTTCCTTGCCGATCCATGATTCCTAAGAATGGTCAAATTCTTCTGATACTTTCTAATAACATTCGAAACAGTTTAAGGCAGACTTTTGATTTTTTGAGCAACTAGTTGTAGGACTAAGTTTGATTTTGTTAAAAATATTTATTAATTTTTGTACGTATTTCTATTTCATCACTATCTTTAATCCGTCCGTCCGTCTGTCCGTCCGTCCGTCTGTCCGTAATCAAACTACAGGTCGCAAATATGAAGATATTTTGATGAAATTTGGTGTATAAGCTTTAGTCGGCCATAGGATGAACGCTATTGTAATTGGTGAAATTTGGTCCATGTTCAGACCTATACAAATGACCCCCATACAAATGACCCCTACAAAATCGACTTAAATTGCCATAAGATCCAAATTATCACATAGATCTCGGTCAAATTGGGTTTGTATGTGTTTATTACGTCCATTTATCAGTTGTCAAAAAATAAACCCCATATGTCAATTCTTCGTCAGAGCCCCCATATAAAGCTGCTTCCCGATTTTCACTTAAATCTATCAAAAAACAAAAATATTGCACAGATTTTTCTCAAATTTGGTTTGTAGATATTTTTTTGAAGTATAAGTGACTTTACCAAATATGATCAAGATTGGTCCATTTTTCGATCTAGCCGCCATATATATATCTGCAGCCAAAAAAATTAATAAAATGCCACTCAAATTTGGTTTATGCTTATTTTCTCTATCCACTTAGTTGAACCGAAGAGATAGGGTCTCTAAACCACGGTATGGGGTATCGTATAGTCGGTCTAGATTGACTATAATTTTCTTACTGGTGACTTTTCATTTTTATTTACAATGGGGGGTTTTTTTTGAGTGTAATAAGATAACAACAAAAAAAGTGTTTGGATTAAAAATTTTAGCATTAAAAAGATATTATTGTATTTCTTTTTTTTCAGCAGAGGTTGAGATTGTTTTTAATTCTTCAAACCATAAAACATCGTTTCATGCTGTTATTGTTATATTTTTGTTTGTGTTAGATGGTTGCATTTTATTTTTCTTTATGTCAATAAATAAATTTGTTGGCTTCTAGTTTTTTATAGAAATCGTTACGGTTTGTTATTTTGACCGTGCACTTGCTAGTCTAAATATTTTCAAGAGAAAAATAACATGAGGTTTTGTTATTCGAAATAATTAAAGTTGTATTTTCTAGTTTTGATTTCTATTAAAATAGCGTTAGGAAAATCATATGAATATTGTTAGTTGTTTTTATTAGCTGGAAAATAGGAGAAACGTTGAAATATGTGAAAATACGGGCTCATTATCGAAAAGTTTGAGGTTGAAAAATAAAACTGGACATTACAAGTGGAAAAAGCCAGGCTGGTTGTTCTTGAAGCCTCACAAATGCATTTAAAACAATGAGTAACTTTTAAATAAACAATTTAGTGCAATTGAGCCTTAGAGGATATTTGTAAATAATGGAACGAGTAATAATACACTGTGGAACAATTTTGAGAAAAAATTAAAATCCCGTAGGGTTTCATGATGGTTCTTAATGTTTTCGAAGTGGCTGAATCTAAATAAAAAATTATTATTTTCGGGTCACTTCAAAAAATATTTTTGTAGTGTTGGGTGTGAAACACATGCTATTATACCCTATACCATACAATGTGGTCAGGGCATGATGACTTTATGCTGATGTTTGTAACTACCAAAAATATTTAACCCAGGCCCATATTTTATTATACCGATCGACTCAGAATCACTTTCTGAGTCGTTTTAGCAAGGTCCGTCCGTCTGTGTGCCCATGAGAACCTTATAATTAAACTACAGTTCGCAAATATGAATATATTTTGATGAAATTTGGTATATAAGCTTTTGTCGGCCATAACATGAATGCTATTGAAATTGGTGAAAATCAGTTTTTGTTTTTTTTTATTTGTTTTTGTTTTTGACTTAAATTTCCATAATATCCAAATTATCATATATATTTCGGTCAAATTCGTTTGTGTGTTTATAACATACATTTATCAGAAGTCCAAACATAAACCCTATCGGATAATTCTTAATCATAGCCCCTATGTGAAGCTGATTCTCGATCTTCACCTAAATCTATCAAAAAAGAAAAATATTGCACAGATTTTTCTCGAATTTGGTTTGAATATGTTGTTGTAAAAAATAAGTGACCTTATCAAATGTGATCAGGATTAGTTGATTTTTCGACCTAGTCCCCAAATTTGGTACATGCTTATTTTCTATATCTAATTAGTTGGAGATAGAGTCTCTCAACGCATGGTATAAGGAATCATATAGTCGATCTAGATGCATTATAATTTTCCTACTTGTATTTTCTATAAAATTAACATTAAAACATTAAAACCACCATGAAACACTACAGGATTTTAAGATATTTTTTTTCATATATTTCAAATCTGAAATGATTCTAATTAAACACCAAGTAAGATAATTATAGTCAGTCTAGACCGACTATACGATACCCTATACCATGCGTTTAGAGACCCCATCTTATAGGCCCAACTAACTGGAATAGAAAATAAGCATAAACCAAATTTGAGTGGCATTGTTATTAATTTTTTTGGCTGCAGATATGAAAAAGTTCATATCGGGTGCTATATTTATATGGGGACTAGGTCGAGAAATGGACCGATCCTGACCATATTTGGTAAAGTCACTTATATTTTGAAAAAATTTGAGAAAAATCTGAGCAATATTTTTGTTTTTTGATAGATTTAAGTGAAGATCGGGAAGCAGATCTATATGGAGCCTATGACTAAGAATTGTCCTGTAGGGATTTTTTTTGGACTAGTGATTAATGGATATAATAAACATATACAAACCCAATTTGACTGAGATCTATATGATAATTTGGGTCTTATGGAAATTTATGTCAATTTCATAGGGGTCATTTGTATGAGGACTAGGTCTGAACATGGACCGAATTTCACCAATTTCAAAATATAGAAGCTTATGTACCAAATTTTATCAAAATATATTCATATTTGCGAGCTGTAGTGTGATTACAAGGTTTACATGGACACACAGACGGACGGACGGACGGACATCGCTAAATCGACTCGGAAAGTGATCCTGAGTCCATCAGTATAATAAAAAGTGGGTCTAGGTCAAATATTTTTGGTAGTTACAAACAGCAGCACAAAGTCATTATACCCAAACCACATAGTGGTATAGGGTATAAAAAACAATGTTTTCCAATGCTTTGGATTTAATAAATATAACTGAAATTGGAAATAGATGGTGCAATAAAACTATACCACATAGTGGTATAGGATATAATAATTATGAAACAGATGGAGCATAAAATGTTAAAAATAATAACGAAAGTAGTTGGAAACTTAGAAAACAATTCTATTGATTTTTTGGACCATTAAAATATTTATATTATATCCAATTTTTGTACCCTTTACCCCTATGTGGTTTGGGTATAATGACTTTGTGCTGCTGTTTGAAACTACCAAAAATATTTGACCTAGACCCATCTTTTATTATACCGATCTCAGATATCCGTCCGTCTGTGTGTCCATGAAAACCTTATAATCAAACTACAGGTCGCAAATATGAATATATTTTGATCAAATTTGGTATATAAACTTTCATCAGCTATAGGATGAACGCTATTGAAATTGGCGAAATTCGGTCCATGTTCAGATCTGGTTCCCATACAAATGACCCCTATGAAATCGACTTTAATTGCCATAAGATCCAAATTATCATGTAGATCTCGGTCAAATTGGGTTTATGTGTGTTTATACATCAATTTATCAGTTGTCCAAAAATAAACCCCATATGGCAATTCTTTGCCATAGACCCCATATAAAGCTGCTTCCCGATTTTCACTTAAATCTATCAAAAAACAAAAATATTACACATTTTTTTTCTCAAATTTGGTTTGTATATGTCTTCAAAATTTAAGTGACTTTACAAATATGGTCACGATCGGTCCATTTATATATAACTTTCTTACTTGCTTATTTTTTTTTATTGTAATAATCTATAATATTAATAGGCTAGGCGATTTCTTGTGACCGATGTTTTGTTCTACCGTTTTATCCCGATGTTGACCCAGCGTTATTATTTGAAAGGTATTTCTTTTTGTCCATTTTGCAAATTTACAGATTTTTAAATTTTTTTCTTTATTTTGAGTAAATTGCATTTAAAGTTGCTACTAACTCGGAACATACATACATAAAATTATACAAATGCTATGTGTGTTTTATTAAATTTGTTAATGAGTCTGTTATCTTCATTCGCAATCATAATAAACCATAAAAGTGTTGGTTTGTGAATTGGCTAAGTCGAAAAATAAATCTGCCTAGAAATTGCACTCGAATTTTGAGCGCTGGATTCTGCTAGTTATTATTGTAATAATAATTTAATAATTTTATTATTTTTTTTTTATGAAAAACATGTAACAGTGTTAAATTCGTCTATACCGAATCTTTGATAGCCTCCAGCCGCGTTCTCAACACAATATTTTAATAAAGGCTGTCAACACTAATAAACAAAAAAAGGGTAAATTAATAATATAATTATCAAAAGATGATAACAGTTTAACCATCTTGGTTATTCCCTTACTCTCATCGATAAACCATTCGTGCACATGTAAAAAAAAAATGTATATGCATCGCTACTAAATTTATATATACACATTTTTTATTTTTTACATGAAATTCTACCGGAGTATATTTATATTTTCGTACGACATGCCTCCGATATTTTGTCCAAAATTTAATACCAAACTTCTGCAGATAACCCGAAGTAGTGCGACCCACTTGGCGTATTGCGGACAGAAGAATGTTTTCAACACACACAGAGACACACATCTTCAAATGGAATCCTCCTTTCATGAGGCTTAATAATATATATTAAGTTTATTTCGATGACGTAGAAACGGAATGACAAACTATTATACAATAGAAGCCTCGTTATCCGGAATGCTTGGGAATGAGAGCATTCCGGATAATCGTAAATTTCGGATAATTGAATGTTTCATTAAAACTAGAAAATTTTCGAGAATTTTGCTTTATTTCATTATTATTTTGGGGGCTAGTTTATTTATTTTAAAATCGTGTACCAGAAAACAATTATTTATACATCGGTTCATTGAATTTTTTGTTTTCTGTGAATAGAATAATAAAAAAAAATAATTTCTCTTTTGGAAAAAAAAAAACACAAAAATTTCCTAAAAATGCCGGATAATCGGGCTTTGACTTTATACCCTCTACACAGTGGGTTGGATGGAATAATTCAAATAATGTTAAAATAATATTTCTCAAGGCGATTTCTTGTGACCGATGTGTTGTTCTACCGTTTTATCCCGATTTTGACCAAACGTATATTATTTGAAAGGTATTTCTTTTTAGCTATTTTGCAAATTTACAGATTTTTAAATTTTTTCCTTTATTTTATTATAGAAAATTTTATTTTATTATTATAAAATTATACATATGCTATGTGTGTTTTATTCAATTTGTTAATGTGTTTGTTAATGAGTTTGTTATCTTCATTCACAATAATAATAAACGGTTTGTGGATTGGCTAAATTGAAAAATAAAGCTGCCTTGAAATTGCACTCGAATTTCGATCGCTGGAATCTGCTAGTATCTATATAATCCTTAACCTTTAAATGTATGATTCTTCTTTTTCGATTGATTTGTTTTAAGGAATGTTTCGTTTCAAATTCGTAAAATTTAAAGTAGGCTGTGGACCCAGTATGATGTCTTTAAATTTTATAAAATGTAATAAAATAGTAGTGAAGTAAAATATCAATTATATTTTTGTGTGCACTCGCCTCCATTCACCAAATTTTGGAATATCCATTTTCTTTTAAAATCCTTCATGTTGGTTGTTATTAGAGCCCAATATTAATTAATTGGACGACATTGTAGCAAGTTTGGTCATTTTTGTTTAACAAATTCAATATGGTTTTCCCAGAGCAAATGTTATTTTGTTGATCCATAATAAGCTGAAGCATATATATATATATATATATATACATATATTAGGGTGACAGCGGTTTGTAAGAAAAAAAATTTTTAGGTCGGATTATTGACACTGGATAGCATTCAGGATAGGATTTCAATGTATATAAAAATGTGAGCTCGACTTTCTTAATCAAATGGTCTGCGGCGCATTTATTGCCTGGGGAACCTGATATACCTCGCCAGTTTTTCAACCGATAATAGATTTTGTTGTTTTATTAGAAAGATAATTTACTCTAGATTATTATTAATATCAAAATTTTGGTGAAAAAAGCTTTTTTTTTTTTTAAGTAATTTTAACATATAAATTCATATTTGAACTTTGAACTCAATGTGCGTCCAGAAAGCATTGTCCGATTTGGGTCAAATTTTGCGCACTTCTTGAAATTAAAAAAAAAAAAAAATTCGGCTCTCACCCTAATATAAATATATTATGTTCAGTGGTTCCTAAAAGGAGCAAAGGGCTACATGGCCAAAGGAAAATAATCTAATCTCTACATTTTATAAGCCTTCCTCATGGCATGCCCAAAGGGAAATAATTTAATCTAAATTTTTTAAGCCTTCCTCTGTGTACACTTGTGCATTAGTAATTCACTAATAGTATTATAAAGGTCGGCAAATGGCCTTTCAGACAAGATATATTTAACCAAACTTTTCAACGCCAATTGCAGTTTCCGAATCTAGGTACCTCTCCTTCGAAGGCAGTGTAATCTTTAGCACCAGGTAGCGAACGGAAAGCTGCTTTAACATACGTTTCGTCATAGAACAACGCAGCAATTTTTCTTCCCTAAAAGTTCTAACATCCTTCTTTATCTAGTGTTTAAGACTTCTTAAGCTTATTTGAGTTTTTGGGACATTATGAATTTTTTTTAGACATCCCCGATGGACATACTTCTGGTTTTGTTAGCACCTTGAACGATATTCTTTATAAAATTCTTATTTCGCGTTGTATTTTTTTTTTTGTTGCTCCTTACTTCCTCGATATAGACTAGTTGCAAAATTGCATTTCAGAATATTATTTACAATACTTCTAGCCGGTTGCAAGTCTTCTGCAAGCCAAATATTCTGCTGGTTGGTTTGGATGTGCCTTCTATTTCTCAACAATTAATTGTCTTCGCAAAATTCATTAATCTTTGCTCAAAAACAATCAATCAAAACAGTTAACATTTAAACTTAACACAATTTTAAGAGCTTACTTAAAATTTCGGTTTAAAATTTAACTTTAAAATTTTTAGTTCAATTAATACCAATATCTAGCGATATTGTCCATCAAAAGCATTTATTTATTTTTTGGTTTGTTAAAAACAATATGATGCATTTCAGGGTTAAGATATGCTACATTATTTCACAAAATATCAAATCCTTAACATTTTCCTATTGTTTAAACTCAAGCCATGTGTTTCCTTATTAGAAAAACACATGTTAAACATGAAAAACGTAAGATATTAAACACAACATTATCAAGCACATTAACAACTTTGCCATACGTACGAGCACACAATAAATTATGACTTGTTACTAAATTAAAAAAGCATATATACGAGTACAATAGATCTAATGTTGTTGAACTATAAACACTCATAAGACAGAATGAGCATGATATATGACATCAATATACATTTGTTGTTGCTTCCAGCAAAGATACAATACGAGTACATATCAAACACGCAACGCAGCAACTTCATACGACAAAATTAAAAGTTTAATCATATGAACAGTGACAACTGCTACTACGAATACTCTTGTGTGTGTAGAAAAGATTTTACAAGATTTCTATAATAGTTGTATCACAAAACTAAAGACTGGCACTTGTTTTTATGGGATATAAAATAATCTTACTATGGAAATCTATTACCAGGAATTTGAGAATTTCATGTTTTTTTTTGCAAAAAATATATAACTCTGAGGATTATCCAAAGGAAACATTACTCAAAATAAAATAGTAAGTATATTATAATCGGTCGAGACCGACTATACGGAACTCGGTACCATGTGATGTGAGAGAAGTTCTTGGATCTAACATTGCTGAGGCTATAACTGATTATAGAAAATAAGCATATTTGGTTTATGAATGCTATGAATGCTATTGTAATTAATTTGTGGAGTACAGATATGAAAAAGTTCATATCTTTTGTTATTTTATATGGGGACTTCGTCAAAAAAATGGACCGATCATGACTATATTTGGTTAAGTAACTTTTTTTCTCAAAAACATATCTATAATATTAATAGGCTAGGCGATTTCTTGTGACCTATGTTTTGTTCTACTGTTTTATCCCGATTTTGACCGAACGTATATTATTTGAAATGTATTTCTTTTTAGCCGTTTTGCAGATTTTTTAATTTTTTCCTTTATTTTGAATAAAATTATACAATGCTATGTGTGTGTTTATTAAATTTGTTAATGTGTTTGTAATAAAAATTAATTTGTTTTTTGTGTTGATTTGTGAATTGGTTTTAATTGATTAGCATACCTTCAGGGTCTTTATTTAATGAAAAAATAATTTTTCCTAGAATTTGCACTCGAATTTCGAGGGCTGGAATCTGCTAGTGTATATAAAACAAATAAAAAAAAACCTATGGAGTATTTTTGTCTTTTGATAGATTTAAGTAAATAACGGGAGTCACCTTTATGTGGGGACTATGATTAAAAAGGGTCCTACAGGGTTTATTTTTGGACTACTGGTTAGTGGTTATAATTTTATAATTTTTACTGGAGCGCAGAATCTGTCAGTAAAAAAAATCATATGAGTCCAATCACAGGGGAGATGTGTAAACATCCAGTAATTAAAGATTTGTTTATGTCATTTTTTTAAAATCAAACAAAGCGTCATCTATGTATCACCTATAGCAAAAACTGTTTCAGCTAATTCAACAACCCTTTGCTGTAAAACGTTCAATATAAACGTATATAAGTGATACATATGTAGATGACGCTTTTAAAAAGTGGCATAAAAAAACAAATTTATATCATAATTCTTTCACCAATACAATCATAAGTCACACACCGATCTGTGTTACAGCTCTCACCAATTTCTGTTACGCTGTTTTTGTGACTGTGTTGTGAAATAGATATTTACCCCCCTGCGTGTATAGATGTTTACACATCAAAAATAACATTAAAGGAAATGTTGAAAGGCGGCATTTTGGATTGTAAAGACGATATTTTAAAATTTGCTCACCGATGACTAAAAGAGCAAAGGATATCCTACAAGTTACCAACTTAAGGTGCTATTACATGATGTGTTTTTATACCCTATACCACTATGTGGTTTGGGTATAATGACTTTGTGCTGCTGTTTGTAACAACCAAAAATATTTGACCTAGACCCATCTTTAATTATACCGATCGAATCAGAATCACTTTCTGAGTTGATTTAACAATGTCCGTCCGTCCGTCCGTCCGTCTGTGTGTCCATGTAAAGCTTGTAATCAAACTGCAGGTCGCAAATAAGAATATATTTTGACGAAATTTGGTATATAAGCTTTTGCCGGTCATGGGATGAACGCTATTGAAATTGGTGGGAATCGGTCCATGTTCAGACCTAGCCCCCATACAAATTACCCATATGAAATCGACATAAATTGCCATAAGATCCAAATTGTCATATAGATCTTACTCAAATTGGGTTTGTATGCGTTCATTACATCCACTAATTGGTAGTCCAAAAATGATCCCTTTGACCCCATATAGAGCTGCTTCCCGATCTTCACTTAAATCTATTAAAAAACAAAAATATTGCACTGATTCTTCTCAAATTTTGTTTGTACATATTTTTGCAAAATACAAGAGACTTTACCAAACATGATCAGGATCGGTCCATTTTTGGACCTAGTCCCTTTATAGATATAGCATCCGATATGAACTTTTTCATATCTGCAGCCAAAAAAATTAATAAAAATCCCACTCAAATTTGGTTTTTGCTTATTTTCAAAGTCCAGTTAGTTGGGCCTAAGAGAAGGGTTTCTAAACGCATGGTATAGGGTATCGTATAGTCGGTCTAGACCGACTATAATTTTCTTACTTGTTTAGATATGTACTGTCAAATTTTCCCACAACAAAAGTTGTACACATCGTGTGATACACATGAAACATTGTTTATGTACAATAAAAGAAAGTCACATGTACATTTTTCATTAGAACAGGTTCTATTTTTGCATGACAAACATATGAAAATACAACACTGCTTGTGGCGAAAGAAAAACAGAGTAAATTATTAAGATTAATATTGAAAGAAAAATAAATTGTTTAATATTAATTAACAATTAAAAATTATATGAATTTTTTTAACAATAAATTTTTGTAAATTCACAAATTAAATCAGCTGTTGTTTACATTTAGAGGTTATGTCATACGGAAATACATATGCACGTGTGATAGCAAAATTATGAATCGTATGTAAAAGACAATTTTGACAGACATGAGGAATTTCATATGGATAAAAAAGTGGCAGTACATATGTAAAAAACACATCGTGTAATAGCACTTTTAAGCTATATTTAATGTATATTTAGTATTTTTGCATTAATATTGCATATGTGCAAACATTTTTTTTTTCGGCTTTTTACGTTTTTTACTTGCATAAAATTTGTAAAGGGCATAAATTAAAAAACAAACTAATAAATAGCTTAATAATTTAATAAAGGATAAAAATTATTCAGCTTAGTTTTTTCTTATTTTTTTTCGAAGTATGACACATTTAATTTTAGATGTACGGATACTTTTTCTAGCAAGTGTAGATCAAGAAAATTGTATGAACTTATAGCAAAGATAAATTGCTACGATGTTGTGGATGACGAAACATCCGTCAAAGCAAACTTCAGCTGGCTTCCTGATTTCGATTCGTAATATTTTGTCTGAGGCAAAAATAACAGGAACTAATAATGCACTTACGTATAGAGAAGAGTATTTAAAAATATAGTAAATCATTTATGCCAACCCACGATAACGATGGATCCACTCCATATTCAGCAAAGTCCTGCAACCACTGAATGTCCCAGAATGTTGGCCAGTTTAAGGATATTGTGCTCTATAAAAACCAATTTCGAGTAGATTAAACAGACTTAAAATGGAATAAAAGATTCTGAAAGACAACACTGTCAAAAGCTTGATGAAGGACACTTAGGAGTGGATACGAAAATATAATTTAATTCCAAAAATCATTGACACTCTGTATTCTTAATCAGAACGGTTTCTGGCTTTGAGCCTTCATCAGTGATTATATAAAACATTGTTGTTATAATTGATTAAATTATTTTAATATGAAATTTTTCTATTTAGGGCGGCCGTGATGATTGAATCTGCGTCTATCTCAGATACATTCGTACATGCAATTCAAAATACTCTGCTTAAGTCAGGCCTAAGGCTTGTCTGGTTAATCAGTTTTATAACGTAGAGAAGATACAACACTAACACACATATCAATCGTTATTTTTAAATATTTGGATTATTTATGCCTTTCTACTTCAAACTTTTACCATTCTCAATTTTTTAGGAGTTGCCATATGTTATGTATGGGTTGTACATTCTATACAGTGCACAGTACATATTAGAGCTGTTGCCAGTGGGGAAATTGTTAGAACATTTCTCTTTAAAATATAATTTATATTATTTTTGTTAAAGTATACTTCTATGACGTCATTTTATAAAATTAAATAAAAAAATTTTTAGATAACATCATCTTTGGTCCATAAGCTACTATGGATTTTACGAATTCAAAATGAAACATTCCTTATATTTAATTGAGAACAACAAGAAAAACAAGCGGTTTTTCGATTTTGTAATTTTTTCATTTTTGCGCTCCAAAGTAACCACTAACAAATGCAGTGGCAAATAAACTGTATTCTGTGTGTCATGTGTAGCAGCAAAATACTCTAAATGTTTTTACTTATTATGGAATAATGAAAAACCTTCAGATGGTTTGTACCTTCCTGAAAAATAGTGTTCATTTGATATTAAAAAGGTAATTCTCATACCCTACTTGACTCCACTTAAATGTGAGATAAACCTCTAAATTTAATCAAAAATTACGGGACCGTAATAGCTTCTATCACATATTATACAAAATGCGGTGCATTAATGATGACTTTTCTGTATAAAAAACGTCTCAAAATCTGAGCAAATTTTGCAAAAACCACATCTGATCCTATTATTCAGATTTTGAGTTTTCCTCAAAAAGACATATTCAAGAACTACATTTTTTTTTAAAGGAAAAGTTTAAAATTAAAACTATATAAATGATTTATGGCTATAATTTTGATATAAAATCTTTGGCGTAAATTTTTATGTATTTCCAACTATTTTTAAATTTACGATTTTTTTTTTGTTTCGAAAAAAATGCCACACTAATGTTGTTCATGTTAACTTGACTTTGTAATTGTAGTGCTTGCATTTCTCTGCAGCTTTTTTTTATATTGTCTATTTGGTGTTGAAAATTCGATTTGTCTTGTTGTTTTCTATTGTGAGTGAGTAAGTGAGTGAGTGACTTCTCTACTTCTACTTTTATTGTCTGCTTAAATTGGTATATTCATAAGGCAAAGTTAATAGTGCGTAAGCTCCTTCCGCTTTTAACGGCCAAGTTATATCAATTTTCAAATCAAACCATTAATGGTGAAAAGCAAAAGTGTTATCTGTTGGATTTTGTAAAGTGCCGTTAACAGCACATAGCACACAACATCACACGACAAAAAAATAAAAAAAAACAATAATTTTTTTTGGAGTGATATTCAACAGAAATTCTTTTAAGAAAAAGTGAAACTTTTCAAAATTCATTATGTTGCTGCGACCATAGACACTCACTTGCACATGTCTTAAGTTTCATGGGTTATTAAAATGCACAAAAGAAAAATATATGAATCATGTTATAGTTCTTATGCCCTACATCATGTTGGATTGAAGGGTTTTATTTGTAATCTATGCATGTCTGTCAATTGTATGGAAAATTCAGAAAGTTGCTGTGTCTACGTGTTATAGATTTCATTTTAAATGGCATGCAGTATACAGTGCGTTTCATAGTTATAACGGCACAATTGTTTTTATTGTTAATTTCTAAATTATTTCAATCTCTTTGGTCTTTGAAAGAATTACTTCTATATTTACTCTTTAAATAAATAAATTTCTAATTTTTCAGTTGTTATTGCATTTTTTTTTAAATTTTAATTTTATAACGTCGCACTGTGGCTGAAATTTTGATTTCATTGGCCTAATTTTTTTGTCACCGATTTTTAAAATTTTAACGCCTTTTTGTAGCTAATATATCCAGATTAACGTAGACAAAAACTTAGGTTAAACTATTGCTAATTGTGGGCGTGGCATACAGTCAAACTTAACTGTTTTTTTTAATTTCAGAAAAATGTGATTTTTTTTTTCTTTTTTATCAAAAATAAATGGTTAATGATCTGCGGTCTTTTTTATTTTTTATAATGTTGGTAGGATTATAGTCTTTAGTTGTTGTAAGTGGTTACAGCTCCACCATTAGGGGCGTTATGAAATATTTATGAAACTACTATATTGTTCTCAAATTTCAACTTTAGTGGAATAGAACTTATAAGGAGCAAAAGGGAACAAGAAACGTATACTACCCGGAGAAAGGTGAAAGTGTCCCCTTTAACTCTATATATACTTTTGATCCCGTGACGACCCGTGGGTAGAACACATTTTTCATTTTATTGAAGTTAAATTAAAAAAAATTCAAATTACGATAATTTAAACAGCCCTATAAGTACTCGTATACAATGGTGTATTAAATTTGTGCTTTAGGTATTTATACACTATACCCTATAATGACTTTGTGCTGCTGTTTGTAACTACCAAAAATATTTGTCCTAGACCCATCTTTAATTATACCGATCGACTCAGAATCACTTTTTTAATTCGATTTAGCAATGTACGTCCGTCCGTCCGTCCGTCCGTCCGTTCGTCTGTGTGTCCTTGTAAAGCTTGTAATCAAACTACAGGTCGCAAATATGAATATATTTTGATGAAATTTTGTATATAAGCTTGCATCGGCCGTAGGATGAACACTATTGAAATTGGTGAAATTCGGTCCATGTTGAGACCTAGCCCCCATACAAATGACCCCTATGAAACCGACATGAAGTGCCATAAGATCCAAATTCTAATATATATCTCAGTCAAATTGGGTTTGTATGTGTTTATTATAACCATTAATCAGTAGTCCAAAAATAATCCCTATAGCACAATTCTTAGTCATAGGTCCCATATAAGCTGCTTCCCGATCTTCACTTAAACCTATCAAAAAAACAAAAATATTGCACAGATTTTTCTCAAATTTGGTTTGTATATATCTTTTCAACATATAAGTGACTTTAACAAATATGGTCAAGATCGGTCCATTTTTCGACCTAGTCCCCATATAAATATAGCACCCGATATGAACTTTTTCATATTTGCAGCAAAAAAAATTAATAACAATGCCACTCAAATTTGGTTTATTCTTATTTTCGATATCGAATTAGTTGGACCGCAGATATAGGGTCTCTTAACCATGGTATAGGGTATCATATGGTATCATAATGTCAATACACAAAGGATGTAATTCATTAGTAACCTGGGTTTTTTTATTATCATACTTTTTTATACCTTTTTATTTTACCTAACAATGCACTAATACAAGCAGTAAAGAAAATACGCACAGGTAATTTATTTGTATAGTGGGATTTTTATATATTATTTTAGGTAGTAATGCACTAATGCCATTTTCTTACCTTTTTATTTTACCTAGAAAAATAGTATGATAGCTTATGAAAAGGCTTGTAAGAAAGCGACATTTGAATACAAACTCAATTGCTCTAATATATTTCAGCAATAACAGTCGCAAATAAAAATTTTCAGAAAAATATGGAGAGCTTCAGTTATAAAGAACTCGCCGAAGAGTATTTTAGAAACAAAAACCAGAAGATGTTCTTAGTTATGTTAAAATAAAATTAAACTTAAATTCGTGTAGCATCAAGATACAAGAGCAATTATCTAATTTCGTCAAAGCACTTAAAAAACGCTACAAAGAAGTTAGCTACAGTAAACAAAAATTTTATATAAAAAGTGCAAACTGGTTAGAAGGCCAACTTACTGCCGCTGCAGAAACAGCAAAGCAAGATAAGGCTGGAAGACCAGCAAATCATTGGAAAACTGCAGTGAGAGATCTAAGAGGCGGAAACTTAAAGATGTTAATGATGAAATTGGTTGTACAAATATAAAAAAATCTTTCCTACATCAATTATGATCACAGAACCAATTAACAAAAGTGGATATCATTGAAAAATTGTTAAAGCTAGGCCACTGTGTACAAAACGGATTCTTAAATGTATACCAACTCCGAGCGATGCACAACAGTTCACAAATGAGGAGGCATTAGCATTATTTCTGGATTTGAAATTAACAAAACAGCAATATATTCAGCTCAGATTGCGTGCGATTGAAAAAGTCTCAAATATGTATCCAGCATATGGTCACATAACCGCTGCTAAAATGGACTGTTTGCCATCAAAGGACACTATTACAATCACACCAATTTCGGCAGAGGTACAACTACAATCTCTACTTGATCAAACAGCCGAAAGCTTGCTTCAATCAATAAAAGCAAATGAATTAAAGAAATATGGAAACATAAAGTTAATTCTTTTTTGTAAACGGGGATGTGATGGTTCTTCGGGACGGAAACAATACAAACAAGTAGTATGCGAAAATATTTCGGACTCAGATATGTTCATGGTATCATTTGGACCATTGCGATTGAAAAAGATTTTGGAAGATTCAGAGCCTTCGACTAGTACAACGCTAACAATGGATATTTGGGAAAATGAGACACCATCTTCTACGAAATACTGCAGGCCAATTAAATTTGAATTCAAAAAAGAAACTCATGATGCCATTAACAAAGAAGTTAGTGATATCAAGGACCAAATTGCAACTCTACAGCCATTACAATTACAGTTAGATGGGCAGCAAATTGAAGTAAGCTACAATTAGTGCTGACAATGATAGATGGAAAAGTAGGTCAGACTTTGACTAACACGAAGGCTGCATCCAGCTGCATTATATGCCAAGAAACATCAGGCCAATTAAACCAAGTCCCGACAAAATCATTAGATAATACCGATGCATATGAATTTGGATTATCACCACTACATGCAAGAATACGACTTATGGAACACGTACTAAAAATCAGTTAGGATTTGGATTTCGGGTCTTCAGGATCAATAAGAAATAACGAAACCAGCAAAGAGTTAAGAAGTTCAAAACAGAAACATGTTCAAGATGAATATCACAAATTTGGATTGATTATAGATCAGCCAAAACAAGGGTCAGGCAACACAAATGCTGGCAATACCGCAACAACATTCTTTTCAGATCCAGAAACAGCATCTGAAATAACAGGAGTGGATTTAAACTTTATTTTTAGATTTAAAATAATCCTAAAATTACTTGCGTGCATGAAGAAATTGACTATAGAAAATTTGGAGAGTATTCTAAGGAAACTGCAAAAATATACATAACCAACTACCCATGGAGAAATATGTCTGCAACAGTTCACAAAATCCTCTATCATGGAGAAGATGTCATTAAATATCATTTGGTGCCACTTGGAGATCTATCAGAGGAGGCTCAGGAAAAAAGGAATAAGGATTACAGATTTTATAGAGAGCACAATACTAGAAAAATTACACGAAATTCCACAAATGAAGATCTATTTAATATATTATTGGCAACGTCAGATCCGTTCATCTCCAGTATTCGAAATCAATGGAATTTGGAACATTGGGATTTAGATGAAGAAGTAAAAAAACTACTAAAGAACAGAAATAACACAGAACAATATATGGAATATTTGCAATCAATATTTGATTGAGTCAAATGAATAATAATTATAATTGCCTTTCATTATTATTTCAGTACGAAAAACATGGTATTAGTAAAAAAAATAATAATAATCAGAACCTACCATTGTTACAAATGCAATTAAAATCAATTGCAGTTTTTATTTTTAAAATTATCAAATTTGGCAGCAAAATTTAATAAATTTGTCTGTAGTAATAGCAAGATTTTTAGATAATATTATTAACGTTTTTTTAAGTGCAAATATTCTTTGAGTGTAAACAAATTGACAGCAAAAAATTTTTTGTTTGTTAGATTTATAGTCATTTTTCAGACATATTGTAATTACTACTGTAATTAATATTAATTTTTGTTTTAAATGGTGCGTGGTCAAGAAGAAGAAAGCATATATTACAAAAATTCATAATTGCACTGTATTCTTAATCGGACCGGTTTCTGGCATTTCAGCCTTCATCAGCGATTTGTTGAACATTGTGATAATTGTTATGTTTTTAATTGAATAGATTGTTTCTATATGAAAATTTTTTCTACTTTTTAATTTTTCAGTAATAATACCAAAATCTCCAGTTGATTTTACTATTTTTTTTAGTGTAAATATTATTTGAGTGTAACATTAAAAAAAATTCCATTATTACAAAAAATGTTTATAATTATTATTAAAATCCAAAAATTAAATTTTTTTATAAATAAAAAAATAATAAACACATACACATATTTCAATCTAAAAGTTAAAAAGTCCTCAATAAATTTTAATGTAATTAAAACTGAGTCAAGCTGAACTAAATATCTATCCATTAAAAAAAATGACTTAAATATTTTGATCGCTTCAAAAGTTACAGAATTTTGGCCAATAAAAAACGATTTTCAGCCACTGTGCGTCGCTTTGCCAAGAATTGGAATAAAGTTTCAGTTAGTTAATAGAACTTCAGTGAATATATTTTAAATATGCAGGTATAAAAAAGAAGTGCTATGATTAACAAAAATTTTAACCTCGTCTCCATATAACTATTACATCTGATAAGTCCAAAAATGGTCCGATCAAGACCATATTGAGTTTGGCCACTTATGTGTTCAAAAAACATATACAACACAAATTATATTTGTAGGCAGGGAATTATGTCCCACAATCTTTATTTTAATAAAGATCATTCACAAGATCAAGTTATGGGGTGCACAATTATCAAAAATCAACAAGATGTGTTCCGATGGCAAATTTGTGAAAGATTGTGTATTGGCAATTTATGAATTTATCTGCCCTGAAATAATAATGATTTTCAATCGAGAGGTTATCACTGAAAGAATTGAAAAAGTTTATGAAAACTTAACCTCAAATTTATGAAGAAAATCTACAGAATTTATATTTTTCCACAAAAATGGACGAAATTAACAGCTTAGCTTTTAATATTTATTAGAGGTGTAGATGAGCATTTTGAATTTTGCTTTCTCTGCAGTCCATAAAAGGAACTACGACAGGTTTAAATAAATTTACAGAGTTCAAAAAGAGCATATCGAGTGTTTATATTCAAAAAGTGCTATCTGCAATTTAAAACATAATTTATGTTTGGTTTTAAATTATTATCTAAGACAAGTGTTATCTATAATAATGATTTTAATTTTCAACATCAAAAATTTTGTTGGAACAGATAGCATTTTTTGAATATAAGCCCTCGATATCGTCTTTACTTAATAATATTACAACTGACGCTGCAACAAATATGATTGGTAAAATAATATTGGTTTCAAAGGAACTTTCAAGAAATTATGTACAGAAGTTTCAGTTATTTTTCTACATGTATAACTCAGCAATATGCTTTGTACAACGGAGATCTTAATGTAAAACAAGTACTCAAAGTCATTGTATCTGTTGTAAATTTTATACTTTTCAGAAAACTCCATCATAGATAATTTTGAGACTTTCTAAAATCCGTAGATGCTGAATATTCCGATTTAATTTATTATACAAAACTACGATGATTAAGTGCTGGAAAGGTATTCCAAAGCGTTTGGAACTTAAAAAATTAAATATTTATGTTTCTTAAAAAAATTAAAAAAAAATTTTCAATTTCTGCAGATTCCAATTTTGCTTTTCTCACAGATTTCTTTAGTAGTTTAAAAAACCAAAAGGAAAAATCAATTTATTGATGTGCTATGGAGTAATATAAAGTCCTTTAAATTTTAGCTAGTAATTTTAAAAAATCAGTTGCTTAACAGCTTACAAAATTACAGCATTATCTAATTAACCATTTCATAAACTAGCACTCAAAAACAGCACGATTGGTTAACGCCAGATTAAATTTGTTTTTAGATTAATCGCATAGTTAAGCCAGGTATAACTCACATCCCTTAAATTATCCCTAAGTCATTTACTCTAATATACATTTTATAGCCTTAAGTCTAACCATATTTTAAACGTCTTAATTCGAAAATAATCTTGTTCCATTTTATAGTTTTAATAATTCTGAATTATTAACGATTTTATAATGAAGAATAGTCTTAACTCTACGCTGGTCTTGATTCGTTATTAATTAAGCTCAACCCTATTGATGAAGCAACCTGGCAGTTTGGTTTTAATATTGCTCCAGTCTATGGTTTAGAACCTGGACTAGCTTTTAGTGTATATTCTGCTGCCAAACATGGTGTAGTTGGATTTAGCAGATCAATGGCGGTATGGACACTATAAAACCGAGAAAAACTTATTTTACAAAAAATAATGTTTATAAAAAATTTAAGAATAATCATTATTATTAGCAGAGCCCAGCCCTTGAAATTCGAGTGCAAATTCTAGGAAATTTTATTTTTTTATTTAATACTTAATTCTGTAAGAGCCTAAAGGTATGTTAATCAATTTTAGCCAATTCACAATTCAACACGTTTTAAATGGAATTCATTAAATTTCATTATAAATATTTTTTGAACGCACAGAAGATATATAAATGGAGCCTAAAGGTGTGCTACTCAATTTTAGCCGATTCACAATTCAATTTTATGTATGTGTTAGTTGCAACTTTAATTTAGCATTTCTCCATAAAAAAATATTCCAGACGTTTCAAATCTGGAAATTTGGTGGACATCTTAAAAGAAATACCTTTCAAATGAGGTATGTTTGGTCAAAATTGGTCATTAACTACAATTTTTATATCGGTCACAAGAAATTGCCTTGCCTATTAATATTACAGATAAGAAAAATGGAGTAGATTTTATGTGTATTTGTTACGGATTGACTTCAAACGAAGTGATGATGATTAAAAGCGACAAGACTTGGATGAGCTGGGCACCCTATAATGAGGGAATTATGGAATACCTGAAAAATGTGTCATTCATATGATGGGAATTATGGAACAGTAGAAAAATGGTATCATCTATATGTGCAGTGTTGCTTGTATGAAGGAAATTTAAGCCACTGTGTACAAATAATTTCAATAACATTTCGAAGGTTTCAAACAAATAGAAATTTATGTAAATATTTTTAAGGTAAATGTTATAGAAGTGGAACCTAAATATCGAATTGAAACAATCGTTTATAAATGTACCAAAATTAAAATTTTGTAAAAATTTGGAAAGAGCAAATTCCAGACCAATTTAGCATGCATAAAAAATAATGTTTCGTTCAACATACATTTGCAAACAATTGTTCTGACCAATGAAGTTGAACTTCAGTAATAAATAAACTGACTGATAGTAACCTAGGTTCAATATTATGTATAAGTTCTTCCCAAATGGAGCTTCAATTTAATGAAATTTTACAAAACCAATCGCAATGCCATTTTTCAACCAATATATTGTACTAGCATATTTCAGCCCTCGAAATTCGAGTGCAAATTATAGGAAATTTTATTTTTTCATTAAATAAAGACCCTAAAAATGATAATTTTTTTTACAAGTTTGTGTTTACACATTAGCAAATTAAATAAACACACACATCATTGTAAATTTTTATGTATGTGTTAGTAGCAACTTTA
Source organism: Cordilura impudica (assembly GCA_963682025.1). Classification (NCBI taxonomy): domain Eukaryota; kingdom Metazoa; phylum Arthropoda; class Insecta; order Diptera; family Scathophagidae; genus Cordilura; species Cordilura impudica. Next base: position 42,020,983 of record OY821519.1, on the reverse strand, counting down.
AATGCAATTTACTCAAAATGAAGGAAAAAAATTAAAAATCTGTAAATCTGCAAAACGGCTAAAAGGAAATATCTTTCAAACAATATAAGTTTGGCCAAAATCAGGATAAAAAGGTAGAACAAAATTTCATATTCCTTTGAATAAATTGTCTTTTATTAGCTTTATATTTTATTTAGAAAAATATAGATAGTTGTTATACATCAAATAATTTTATACCAAAATTGTTTAAAAGTTGTTTTAATTTATATTCGCGGCAATATGCAGATAATTGCAGCACAGATATATCACAATGGATTATTTTGATCCCAGGAGCACTGAAGGGTTGAATAAATAAAAATTAACCGAATTATTTTTCTTAAATTCTAAATAGTGGTTTCATCGACATTAACAGAAAAACTCGTTTCCGGTTATTTTTATTTAAAAACATCTTAAAATCCAAAGCTGGCCTTGGCAAATAATGGGTTAACGTTCTCGGATTTATCCCATATTTCAGAAACGGAAGTTCTTAACATTTGGTTATTATATTTTAAGCGTCTCATCTAAAAATTCAACAGCACTTACAAAATATTTGAATTTTTTGAATAAATTGTCTTTTATTAGCTTGGGGTCATATGTGACCCCATTTACAAAAGGGTTAATTATGTCATATTATTTTCTTTCGAAACCCTAGGCTATTAAGATAAAATATAACATTTAAAAGTAGAAAAGTGGTGAATTTTTGATACAAAGTATTTAGAAATAGTACATTTACAGAATATTTTACTAAAATCCCATTTTTCTCGAAATCCGCAAGAATGAAATCCTTGTCAAAAAAGATCTGGCATAGGGATTTACTTAAAAGTTCACACAGTTAATCTGTAACATGTATTTAACAAAAACTTATGCCGGTTTTCTCAATGTATCGTTTTCTCAATGCCTGTTACTTAGCCAAGACATAAATTTATTGGACCGATAAACTGCCGGTTAACAATTTTGGTTTTCTCAATGTACCGACAAAAACATTATTTTCAGTTCGCAGTGCCTCACAAAATTGATATGAAAATAATTTATCGGGAAAATAATTTATCGGTACGATAAATAAATAACTGGCAGATGAGTGCCGGTTGGCTTTGCGACAAAATAGAATCAAACCAGATATTGAGAAAACCAAATTTCTTTAATCGACAGTTTCTCGTTAGGATAGAAGATAATCGCCTATTGAGAAAACGGGCATTAAACTTTTAGATTCAGTTTTTAAATTTTGTTTAAGAAAATTTTTTAAAACTTGAAGAATGTGTTTTCAAAATTTTATGAAAAAAATTTCCCATCTTCGGTCTCAATGAGCAATAGCTTAACAAAGTTATAATAAAATAATACTTCATATGTGAGTACTTATAAGTATAGAGACTAAGAAGAAATTATGGCTTTAATCAATTTCTCAAAGTTGAAAAAATTCCATCAAATTTCATAAGCTAGTTTTTTTTTTTTAGCACAAAAGTGGACTGGGGCATTTGCGATTTCTTGGCGAGGCTTAATTCGATTTAGAAGTTTTATAGCTCTTTGAAAGGATAATTTAATACTGACCGCGACTTATATAACAACTTGTCGGAAAAATTTAACTTAGAACGAAATTTTCGTAAAATCTGAAAAAAGTCATATTTTCCCCATATAAACACACTTGAAATTTTAAATCGCGTTGAGGCACGACTTAATGTTTTTGATTGGGCCAAAACTTTGTATTTCTCAGTTTTTTTTGCTATTCGCATATTTCTAGGGGGGGAGACCGAGAGTTTGAACACTTTCTTTATTAAGGGCCACCCTAATATAAATAATAAATTTATGAATATTTAAATGAGCCTAAAGGTATGTTAATCAATTTTAGCAATTCGCAATTCAACACAGAGCGTCCGATATATAATTTAAATAATTCGCATTAACAGGCCGTAACGAATTATTATAAATATTTTATTTTATTTAATTTAATATATTTTTAAGACAGATTAAACATAAATTTAATCATTCTCAGCCTCTCCTCCATATGAACTATAACTATGCCAATTTTTCACACTCCTCCGTGAGCGCATATTGCTTAAAAAGGGAACTACAAAATTTACCTTCACATATTAATATATATATTATACAGGCTGACGACTATATGTCAATGTCTTTTAAAACTTTATTTGTATACCTTTTTTTACTAATAAAGTTCGATTCTATTCAATTCTATTCAGATTTTTCGGACAGCCAGAAAAATCAATAAACCTTTTGTTGTGACAAATATTCAAATATTTTAAGTGTTAAATTATATTTTTATCAATTTAATAAAATATAATATGACTTTAAATTATTTAATGTGTTATACTTAAAAATAGAAATTATACATCATAAGCTATATTTTTGCCCGTTAGACAATAAGTTCCCCCCCATCATTGGTTTAAGTTAAATTTTTTCTCTCATCGGAAAAAAATATCTATAAATTTTCTTTTCCAAAATATGTTGACTAGAGATCGCAAAAAATTACTTATCTTATTCCAGTCCGTACTCATATCATGTTTAGCAAAAAGCAAACGTGCTTTTTTGCCCGAAGCCAGCAATCGTGGCGGATACATCAAGAAAAAAATAGTTGCACTTATAGTGCAAATTCATTGCTGGCATTGTTATTTGGCTTCAGAGTTTTAATGTAACGAATTGAATTAAGTATATAAAAGAAAAAAAAAATTTCCAAATTGCCCTAAATTTAGGTCTTTCGAATATAATAGTAATATTAAGCCCATGTGAAACATATTCATCGAAAAAAATCTCTAAAGTAGATCCTAATAAAAAACGAATTGTAATATCTTGGGTAAAAGTTATTAAACATAAGAAAGTTCCATAGATTGACTTTAAAGTTAATTATATTTCCTTTGTATTTAAAGAATACTGAAGTCTGATTTCATTATGTGATGTGTATTTAAAAACTATATTTTTTAGCTATAAAGTTATTAATAAAACAAATCCCAACATTAAAAATAAGGCGTCTTTTTTAGATTTTTGTTTTTTTATATAAGTATTTATGATTTAACGTTGAAGCATCATGTGTGTGTTAATTATAAAGGAATTTAATTTTTTGTGATTTTTATTGTTGCTTTGGTTAACCTTAAAACAAAGATAAATTCTCTAGATATTATCAAACCTTTTGAATATTTGTGATGCTTTAATTTTAGCCATTTGAAATTATGTTTATTTCAATTTGATATTTTCAAGCTTCTTTTCGACATAAGTTTTTTGATTGATTGATTAAAATACTAACAGCTTATAGTAAAACACAATAGCTTTTGTATAAAAATCATTATATATTAGTATACCCGGAATCACTTTCTGAGCCGTTTTATCAATGTCAACCCGTCTGTCCGTCAATGTGTGTTTATGTAAAATCTTGCAATATTGCAAATTATAGGGCGCCTTTAATTACTCTAAGACACAGATTATTATATATATATATATAAATATTAATATACAAATTTGGTTTGGCGCTTATTATATCTATAAATCATCCATAACAAAATAAATTATGTGGTACCATTTATAGCTATAGGGCCCATATCTAGCTGCTTTGCGACATATGTATGAGTATTTATAAGTCACCTTACTAAGTACTGTTGTAATCGTACCATTTATGGAACTAGTCCTCATATGCGTGACAATCAACCTCAAATTTGGTTTAAGCGGATTTTCTAAGTTTATTAATGATCTCAAAATCGCCAAAAAAAAAAAAAAACCCCCCCAGACTATAAAGTATCGAACAAATCGGCCAATACCTACTACAATTTTCTTACAGATATTTTGGTTATTATGTTGCAATCACTACAATATGTCGTGGGTAAAACTAAAATTTAACTACTCGTATGTACACTCATAAATTCGTTTGTTTCATTCTTATTAATGTATGTATAACAAGTGATTAATGGTTGTTATTTGGAGCTTTAACTGATTTGTTAATACTGAAATTTTAAATAACCAAAAATTAGTTGAAAGTCTAATTTATTAATTTGACACTATAATTGCTGTTTCGTCACAATAATTGTTCATGTATTATTAAGCTAAACAAAATATTAATGCAGACTTATATAAATTTATTAATTAAATATAAATATAGTTTTTATTTTACCATAGCTATTTTTGGATTTTATTTTTGGAAACCATATTTTTTTTTTTTTTTTGATTTTGAAGAAAAACATTTGTAAAGCAAAACAAGCCAATAAAAAATGTGGGATTCTTAACGATTACTAAAGATGAATTCCTAAGATGTACAAAAGTTTTAAGTTATAAAGAAATAAAAGACATCAAGTAGTACACTTGTGAATACCGTATCGTATATTTATAATAACTAGCAGAGCCCAGCCCTCGAAATTCGAGTGCAAATTCTAGGATATTTAATTTTTTAATTTAATAATTTTATAAGACCCTAAAGGTATGATATTTAATTTTAGCCAATTCACAATTCAACAATTTTTAAATTGCGTTCCTGTCGTTATTGGTTTATATCCAAAATTATTCTTCAATTCAACATAGGGCTTTTCATATACATTATACAGGAACACCATCTGCTTGTTTTTTGAGAAATTGCGCTCAAATTCTAAGTGTGCCCCTAACGTGTATTTTTAACAGTCTTTTGCAAATTTTTTATTTTCCTAGTTCGTGGAAAGAATCATTTATTATACCTTTGTATAAGTCAGGTGGTAAGGCGAATGTACTAAAAAAAATTATCTTTCATTATCATTTAAATATGGCTTTTCGAAAACAAGGTCAACAGTTACTAATCTTCTAGAATTATCGAATCGTGTTTTCAAAGGTTTCGTCCGTGGTGAGCAGAGAGATCTGATATACACTGATTTTGGTAAAGCTTTTGATAGGGTGGATCATAATACTTTACTTCTCAAACTAACACTCATTGGCATACATTAGATTAGATTAGATTAAGGAGGCTCCACGCACTGCGACCAATTTGATCTTTTGTGCATGCCATGGTTGTCCTAAAGATTAAGGGTTGTTATAAAGCCAATTACCCTATTTCGCTTGAGATATCACATATCCGGGGGGGAATACAGTGTATCCTCCAAGTGCAAGGGTTCTTTTACCACTTAGTTTTGGACATTCACAGAGAATGTGTTCAGATGTTTCCACAACCTGTACGTAGATGTTATCTAAGATTACAAAGTCCAGTAAGGAATCGCAATATTGAATTATAAGAGTTACTTCTGGCCTTCTCTATGGCAGTCATTTGGGCCCGTTGTTGTTTTTATACCCTCCACACGTCAGTGGCAGATGGTATATATAGGTTTGTCATTCCGTTTGTAACGCATCGAAAAACTAATTTCCGACCCCATAAAGTATATATATTCTTGATCCTTATCACAGCTCGAGCCGATATAGCGATGTCCGTCTGTCCGTCTGTCTGTTGAAATCACGCTCATTCACAAAAAAAGCCATCTCACTGAATAAGGCTACAATAATATCATTTGCCATAATTCCCAGCAGGTTGGTATTGAAAATGGGCTAAATCTGGCATCATCGTGATTAGAAACGAGCAAAAATATGTAGATACCTCTAAAAAAAACATAAAACCCAGTGTGTTTGTTGTAACAGTTTAGTGGTTGAACATAATAATTGTACAACAACATAAAAAAATGCCACAAAAAAATTATGCATATATATTAACAATACCAACAACACATAAACATACCTCTTGTTAGTACTATTGCCACATATATTTTTATAGTTATCCCGTTATAATAAAAAAAATCGCCAATATGAAAGAAAAAAAATGAAAACGAAAAATGGAAAATGAAAAATGGTAGATGAAAAATGAAAAATGAAACTGGAACATGAAAAAGGGAAAATGAAAAACGGAAAATGAAAAATGTAAAATGGAAAATGAAAATGAAAAATGGAAAAAGGAAAATGAAAAAAGAAAATTGAAAAATGGAAAATGGAAAATGAAAAATGGAAAATGAAAATTGCAAAATGAATAATGGAAAATGGAAAAAAAATATTGAAAAATTAAAAATGCAAAATGGAAAATGAAATTCAAAAATGGAAAATGAAAATTAAAAAATAAAAATGAAAAATGAAAATTGAAAAATGGAAAATGGAAAATGGAAAATGAAAAATGAAAAAGGGAAAATGGAAAATGAAAAGTGTAAAATGGAAAATAGAAAATGAAAAATGGAGAATGGAAAATGGAAAATGAAAAATGGAAAATGGAAAATGAAAATTGAAAAATGAAAAATGGAAAGTGGAAAATGGAAAACGAAAACTGAAATATGAAAAATGGAAAATGGAAAATGAAAATTGCAAAATGAATAATGGAAAATGGAAAATGAAAATTGAAAAATGGAAAATAAAAATTGAAAATTGAAAAATTAAAAATGGAAAATGAAAAATAGAAAATGAAAATTGAAAAATTAAAAATGGAAAATGGAAAACGCAAAATGGAAAATGGCAAATGGGAAATGAAAATTGAAAAATTAAAAATGGAAAATGAAAAATGGAAAATGAAAATTGAAAAATGAAAAATGAGACATGGAAAATGGAAAATGGAAAATGAAAATTGAAAATGAAAATTGAAAAAAGAAGAATGAAAAATGGAAAACGCAAAATGGATAGATGGAAAATGGAAAATGAAAAATGAAAAATGGAAAATGAAAATTGAAACGAAAATTGAAAAATGGAAAATGCAAAATGCAAAATGGAAAATTGAAAATGAAAATTGAAAAAGGGGAAATGAAAATTGAAAATTGAAAAATTGAAAATGGAAAATGAAAAATGAAAAATGGAAAATGAAAAATGGAAAATGAAAATTGAAAAATGTAAAATTGAAAATGAAAATTGAAAAATGGACAATGGCAAATGAAAATTAAAAAATGGAAAATGGCAAATGCAAAATGGAAAATGGAAAATGAGAATTGAAAAATGGAAAATTGAAAAATGAAGAATGGAAAACGAAAATTTAAAAATTAAAAATGGAAAATTGAAAAATGAAAAATGGAAAATGAAAATTAAAAATTGAAAAATGAAAAATGGAAAATGAAAATTGAAAAATGAGAAATGGAAAATGAAAATTGAAAAATTAAATTTGAAAAATGAAAAATGGAAAATGGAAAACGCAAAATGGAAAATGGGAAATGGAAAATGAAAATTGAAAAATGGAAACTTGAAAATGAAAAATGAAAATTAAAAATTAAAAATGGAAAATGAAAAATGGAAAATGAAAATTGAAAAATGGAAAATGCAAAATGGAAAACCGAAAATGAAAATCGAAAAATGGAAAATGAAAATTGAAAAATGGAAAATGAAAATTGAAAAATGTAAAATGGAAAATTGAAAAATGGAAAATGGAAAATGAAAATTGAAAAATGAAAAACGGAAAATGGAAAATGAAAAATGGAAAATGAAATAAATAAATATGATAAGTTTAAATTTCTATACTGAGTTTCTTACCTGTTATTATTATGTATTTATAATTCAGATAAACATATTTTAAAATTAGCTTACTTTTAATAATAATAATTTTTAGCCAAGAATCATTTGAATTTTTAAAGTGTAGTCGTACTCAACATTGGGTGTAATATAGAGTTTAAGACTCAGGTGGAGGGTATCAAAAAATTCGGCACAGCCGAATTTATCACTCTTACTTGCTACTATTCGTAAGTGATCTTCCGACTGTAATTTCGAATTGCAACGTCTTTATGTATACTGGTAATGTTATTTCACAGTTTCAATGACATAACTGGTCATATTACTCTTCAGCGTGAGCTTGATTTATTTGTTGAATGATGTAATGTGAACTTGATGGAACTGAATCTTAAGAAAAGTAAACATATGGTCTTTTACAGAAGGGGTATAATTTCTGATGAGTATTGTATTAGTGAAATAGTATTTCATACCGTTTAAACATTTCTGCATCTTGGTTTACTTATGGATAGGAAAATTGACTTCATTGGTCATAATATTATGATTGTTAATAAGGCAAGATCTACTCTTGGTTTCGTTGAAAGATAGGCTAAAAAGTTTTCTGATACATACGTCGCTAAACATCTGTATACGGCACTTGTAAGACTAAATTTGCAATATGCATCAATAATATGGAATCCATGGTATCAATTGAATCCATGCTGATAAAGTTCTTGATATTCTGTCTACGTGGTTAAGATTGGAGTTATAATGACATTACCATCATGTACTAATAGGCTGAGGCTTACCAGACTTCAAACTCTTGAGAGTAGGTGCTGGGTGTTACCTTTGCATTCAACCTTGAGATGTTGCCTCGGAGTTTCTTTAATCAAATTGAAATTTTGACATACCTTGTAGATTCACAAGACATTTTAATCGATTTCATTTGGACTATTTTACGACAAATGCCAATTTTTATCGTTTCCGCAAAGAATTTGTCATGATTATGTATTACACAATTTCTTTGATTTTATCTGTAATGCGTTGAAAGTTATATACAGTGCGTCCATAAATGGAAGCGCATTTGGTAACCTGTGATTCATGTTATATAAAATTTGAACTATGCATGCAATAATTATCATATCTTTCTGGAATTTATATTAATATATTTCTTTCCAAAAATAAACTTATACTACACTAAACTCCGATTAACTAGAAATACCGTTATTAAAATCAATTACATCGCATTATCTAGCATATGAAAAAAGTCCTTGTTCGACAAAAAGTACCATTTTAATACAAAATATTGTATTTAATTTTATTAATTAACATTTTCTTTTTATTAGTGATAACAAAATGCCACTGGGAAATGTACTAAGTGAACTCGAAAAAGGTAAAATTTTGCAAATTGTCAGAAAGTGAGGCCTCAAGAGTGAATATTGCATTTCAAATCAACAGAAGTCGAAAGGTTATTTATAATTATTTGGAAAATATTGCAAATTGTGATAGAAAAAAGGTTGAATGAACGCGAGCGCCGACTTATTTTGAAATTAGCAAACAAAGCTGTACCCAACTTGTTGGATGCATTTCCAACAAAGTGTGTAAAATGAACATACTCAAAGACAAACAATGAAGAAAATTCTCTCTCTTTTGAAAAAACATATTAATGCACGATTGGAATTTTTCAAATATAATATGAGTATAAAATTGGTCAAATGTAAATTGCTTAATGTTGTGTTAGAGAATAATTACTTTATTCGCTTTCTTTTAAAAAAGAATTTTGTCAGATGAAAAAAATTTAAGTTTGATGGCAAGAATTGTAGTTACTGGCGTGACTTACGAAAAGAATTCCAACGTTTCTGTCAAAGACACTTTCGTGGCAGTTCTGTTATGATTTCGGGTGCGTTTTCTGAATAGTGTTGTCTGGAGTTTTAAATCGTGTCTACCAAAATGAACAGTGATAAATGTTGTGAATTACTTCCATCCAGTTAGTTGTCATTTTTACATGTAAATACAGAAAAAAGGTATATTTTCCAGCAACACAATGCAGCTTGTCATGCCAGATAATTCAGAAAAGAATGGTTAGTCTCGAACGATATCGTTGATTCCGAATGGCCTGCTTGCTCTCCTGATATTAACCCCATAGAAAACATATCGGGAATCCTCATCAAGAGAATTTATGCTCACAATCTTTAATTAATGAATGTGAATGACCTAAAAATTTAAATTTTCAAAGAGTGGGAAGCACATGATCAAGGTGTTATGAGAAAATTAATATGTCCTATGAAAAATTTAATATTTTATTGCATTAAAGCAAAAGGTGGTACTGCATATTATTAAGTTGATGCTATTTTTTTTTTTATTTATTTTTATTTCCGTTAATAAATAGAGGCATTGATTGTTTGTTTTTCTCAAACAAAGACCTTTTTTGCATTTGTGCTATACATTTTTTTTTTTTTTTTTAGTTCTATCTTTATTTGCAATCTATTTTACAAAAATAATAGGCAAATCTTATAACATTTACAATTAACTTAAAATAATTGAGTTCCAATGAACTCAATAAAAAATATATATTACATTAATGTATTATTTACATATAAATATATATCATTATTTTTATTTATCGCAAATTCCTAAAAGGTAGATCAAGTATGTGAAATCTTTTTAGCCTATGTATTTCGTCACTGTCATCTAATAGGTTAATGGCTAAAACGTTTGAGTGATTGCTTAGTCTATCAAGATATCTATCACTAAACTTGTCGATTTCGTCTTTTATTGTTGATATACCGAGATCCTTATGTATATTGGTGTTTTTAATATACCACGGCGCATCAGATATTAGTCGTAATGTTTAAGATTGATACCTTTGCAGAATTTCCACATTTGAATTGCTAGTAGTTCCCCATAGTTGCAAACCATAAGTCCAAACTGGCTTGAGAATGGTTTTATATAAAATAACTTTCTTTTCCAGGCTTAATTCAGATTTCGATCCCAGCAGCCAGAGCATTTTTTTTGTTTTGATTTTTAAATGTTCCTTCTTTTTGTCAATATGTTTCCTCCATGTAAGTCTTCTGTCTAAATGCAGCCCCAGATACTTCACATTGTTACTTGTTGGAATAGCGGTTCCATTTAAAGTTAGGCTTACACAATCACCTTTCCTCAGCGTAAATGTAACGTGAACGGACTTTTCCGTGTTAACTCTAATGTTCCATTTTTGCAACCAACTTTGTATAAGATTCAGTTCATTTTGTACCTGTTCAGATGCTTCAACTTTTGACTCATATGATGCTAGTATAGCAGTGTCGTCAGCGTATGTTGCAATGGTTAATCCATCCACTGTTGGCATATCTGATGTAAAAATCGTATAATGTACTGGGCCCAATACACTGCCCTGTGGAATACCAGATTTAATTTGACCAAAATTTGAATAACAATCGTTAACATTAACGAAAAACCATCTTTCATGAAGATATGATTTAAGCAATAGATAAAATGGAGTTGGGATCAGCTTTTTTAGTTTGTATAACAACCCAATATGCCATACTTTATCGAAAGCTTGTTGCACATCCAAGAACACAGCGGAAGAATAAAATTTTTTTTTAAATGTATTTCTAATGACGTTGACAATCCGGTGACACTGTTCTTGCGTGCCGTGTTTATGCCTGAAACCAAACTGATAATCTGGAATAATATGCTGTTTTTCCAGTATAGGCAGTAATCTTTTTAGAAGAAGTCTTCCGAATATCTTGGAAAATGTTGGTAACGAACTTATTGGTCTATAGGACGAAACACAATTTTCAGGTTTATTTGGTTTGTTTATCATTATAATTTTTGCATATTTCCATTGGGATGGGTAGTAGTTTAGTCTTAAAAAAAAGTTAAACACTGTTGAAAGGAAAACATAGCCTTTTTTAGGTAAAGCCTTAACTACTGTAGAGTCAATACTGTCGTAACCTGGTGCTTTTTTCGAATTGAGTTCTTTTATAATATTTTTTACCTCAGAAGGAGTCACATGCTTAATAGGACGATCCATTTGGCATGCTACATCAAGGAATTGTAATACCTCATGTCTATTTAAAGGACTATTTAAATCAAATGGTGTAAAAGTTTGTTCTAAGTGCTCCTTAAATACGTTTGCTTTATCTTTGTCAGATCTACTCCAAACACCATTGACATCCTTGATCGGTATATTCCTTTTAGCAGGACGTTTTAAATATTTGGTTGCCTTCCAAAGACTATATTCGTCATTTTTCGTAACATCCAAATTCTTAAGAAAGTCTTTGACGGAATTATTTTTATATTCTTTGAGGCGTTTTTTTAAGTAATTAGCCGCTCGATTTAAGTTGGTCTTATCCAATGGACTTCTAGTTCTTTGGTAAATTCTCCTCAAGCAACGTTTGTTCATAATAAGTTCTCTTATTTCAGCAGAAATTTTCACATTAGAACCATTCGAATTACATTGTGGTGGGGTAGATAAACAAGCTGCCTCATGAATTAAGCTCGTAAACGATTCTATGGCATCTTGTAATTCGCTTTCAGTTTTAATAGAAATATTCAAATTTAAATTTTGCTCTATCCAATATTCAAAAGATTTCATATCTGTGTTAGCATTAATGATTTTTATGTTTTTTGTTGCAGCTTGAATATTTGTACTAAAGTTAACGATTATAGGACTATGGTCAGAACTCAAATCTGCACTATCTGATATATCCAAAAGTACTCTAGAAATACCTTTATAAACAATGAAATCCAGAAGGTCTGGAATTTTAGTAGGATCACTTGGCTATACAATTTGAACGCTTTAATATTCTAAGCTGCGGACAGTTTGGAGAATTTTCTTCCCTTGGTTCAAAAAAAAAAAAAAACGTTATTTTTTTAGTAACACCCAAGAGATTTCTAACTTTAGTGACAGGATGGGAAATTAGGCCAAAACTATGTGGACACGTTGTGTGTTGACTTATGAAAGGAAGTACTTGCCTTTGCAAACACTTAATATAAATTTCGGTATTTATCGAAGTCGTTGTAACATATGACTTGCTTCTTTTGCCGCAACTGCATTTTGCTTGCCATACCACGAAATTTTTTTTGTGGAAGTTTTGTCTGTTTTTGGGTCCTTAACTTATATTCAACATTTCCTCGAGCTTACTAACATACTCTTGGTCGTTCGTTATGCCGGATGAGTATTTTTTTGATGAAACATCATTTCAATTTCCGTGCTGTGTTTTTGGCCTCTGCATTGTTTGCATAATTTCTGTGTGAAACAATTTATGCTTTGTATGTTTTCAAACCTGCATTGCTTTCAATATTCACACCAAATAGTCCTAGCACTGAGCTAAGCGGATTAGATATGTTAGGAGCTCTTTTCAATATGCATTCTTGGCCTAACAAACATCTAGTGGACCTTTCTTTCTTGCCGCGCCAATTCTTCTATCAAACGTCAAATTCTCCTGACATTTTCTAATAAATAATATTGGAAACAGTTTGAGGGTAGCTCTTTGTTAATTTTGCCAATTTTTTGTTGAAAGTATTTAATAATTTTAGCACGAACTTCTATTTCGTTACTCATATTAATAGAAATACTAAACTAGAAATAATGCTTACGAAAAAAGAGGAAAAGTTAAGATCTTTTCGATCACACACCTTACTTTCATTTTTATTTAATTGTAATATTGATCTTTATTTGCACTTAAATAATTAAATTAGCCACAATATATACAACAAAAGTATAAACATATAGTCGAAAAAAGCTGCAACTGCAAATTATATTTTAAACAAACAACAATTTGATCACATAAAACAAAAAACATTTTTTTTTTTAATTATAGTTTTGAAATGCAAGAATACATATTTACTCTACTCTTTTGGTTTTCTTCCGAAATCCGATTTAATAGATTTTGATGATAATTGGATGATATTATTATTATTATTATTATAATGAAAGCAGAAATAAAAAAATATTTATCTCACGTTTAAAAAAAAAATGTATTTTGCATAAAATTGGCAGATTAGATTTTAAAAGATTGTATTAATCTTTTTACTGTTCAAAATTAAATGTTGCTAATCAAACCATTCAAAGACCAACAAGCAAAAGAAATTTATATTTTCGGGACGGCTAGATGCCTACATGCAATTCAAATCAGTGTACAGATGGTATATATTAGTTTGTCATTCCACTGGTAATAATTAGAAAATAATCTTTACACCCTAATATATATACTTCTAATACTTCTAACAAGTGGAGTTGATACAGCGATGTCCGTCTGTCCGTCTGTGGATATTACGATCACGCCCTCAATAGGTCAGCGGGGTGCCTCATTTTAAGTGACAATGATACATTGATACGCTGAGCAGGTTGCTGTTTAAAATTACCAAAATCGGTTAAATAGATCTCGAGATTTCAATGAAAATGAAGAAAATTCCTGAAATAAATATGATTGTTTTTGTAAGTGCTGCTGTTCTAAATTTTCTTTCTTGTGTGTGATATCTTTCATTGTTGTTATTGTTGTGGTCGTTGTGTTTATATGCTTCATGTGCATGTATCTTTATACTCTACACATATACAGAGGTCTAACGCGTGCTTAGTGCCGCCGTCGTCTCTTTCTTTAGTGCTGGAACAGCCACCGAAATAGGAGGCAGAGTTTGTCCAAAACTTGCTGAATTAACCATAAGTATAAAAAATGGTTAGAAAACAAGACCAAATGTATTTAAACAAAAACATTAAAGTTAAAAATACTGCTAATAACAAAAAAAAAAACATGTGTTTTTCTGAAGCTTTTAACTGCTCAACCAACTTTAAGTTGTCCTGGAAGAATATCTGTCTTTTAATTGTAGTAGGGTGTAGTCGATTTCTATTCTCGTTTTCGCATGACCCAGCAATGGAAAGCCTACTCTAATAATAGAAAAATAATGAAGTTTTTCAGAAAGAAGTTTATTATTTCTATGAAAAAAAAAAAACCAGCAGTGCTTTTATAAAAAGAACAATAAATAAGATATCTATAATATTAATAGGCTAGGCGATTTTTTGTGACTGATGTTTTGTTCTACCGTTTTATCCCGATTTTGACCAAACGTATATTATTTGAAATACCTTTCTAGCCGTTTTGCAGATTTACAGATTTTTAAATTTTTTCCTTTATTTTGAGTAAATTGCATTTAAAGTTGCTACTAACACATACATAAAACAAGTAAGAGTGTTAAATTCGGCTATGCCGAATCTTTGATACCCTCCACCTGGGTTTTACGTTTACATTAATATCTGGACTTCTTGCACTATTTGTAACAAATGTATAAAAAATATTTGAATATGTAAACACTTTTATAAACCTATTACTGAATTATTACAACAAATGCTCTGAATTTTCAGCATTTTATAGAGGTGTCTACATATTTTAGGTCATAAATTGGCAGAATGACTCCCGATTTATCCCATTTTAAATACTAACCTGATCCAGATAATTACAAACAATATTAAGTTTAACCAGGTAAATGGTTTATTTTGTAATTTTCTTTTTAATTTAAATTTTTTAATATAAAGGTGCATTTTATTTTTTACAATCCTTTTCAATTTTCCAGACCTATTAGTATAGGGCACATTTGTGAGTCCGCATAGATCAACTTTCAACTCTTACTTCTTTTTATTGTATTAAATCTATCTTTGTGTCTTTAAATTAATTAAGATAATTAAGATGAAAATATTTAACAAACTGTTTTTTTTTAGTTAATATCTGAACATTTTACTGATACAAGGCAAAACTAAAACTGCCAAAAATTTCAGTCAAAACTATTTTGAATGTATTTGTTAAATATCGCATAATTTTTTTCAATTTTAAACTTTAAAGTCTTTTTAAGTCTGGTAATAACTCCATAATATGAAGGAAGTAAATATGTGGATTCTTTAATAACAATGACAAGTATAAAACACTGTTTTGTGCATAACATTAAAATATTATAAATTTGAGCATAATTAATTTAGAAACATAATTAATTTTAGAAAAATGTCCGATTCGTTTTTCGATGATGCTGAAAACACATCAAAGAAATACAGAACATAAAGATTTTGCTTCAGTTAGTTGAGAGACGAGAAGCTAATGGATGGCTGGAGCAGGTCAAAGGTGACGACTATAAATGCAAATGCAAGGCTTTTGAAAATATATTAAAATGCGATAAATCAGATCTAAGTATACATGCTTATAACCACTGTTATAAAAAATCTTTTAAACCCAACAGTATTGCCATAATTTGAAATTGTAAAGATGCTAAATTGCAAAAAAAGATGCTTAAACGTACTGGATGCTAAATTTTTGTTTTCAAATTTCATTACCTTTATACTGAAAAATTATATACTTATTAATAAATTCTTTGGTTTTTAAATCGAAAAATTAATATAAAACATATGTTTCGATTTATATTTTTTAATTTTTAATTAAAATTATTTTGGATTTCATCTGAAATTTTTATTAACATCAAATTGAGTTTATTTTAAACTTAAATTAAATATTTTTAATTTTAGAGGGATTTTTTTTTTATTTAAAATATAACAGAAATTACATTATCAAAAGATACGATTATATTAGAATAATTGGTTTATGGAATCTAACATTTCTGTGATGTCTTCATCTTCAAGTTCTTCTTGGCTCTGATATATTTCTGACGATCGACTCAATTTTTCAATTTCTATCCTTCTTTTATACGTATTACAGAACATAACAACTCGGATTTTATTCTGTTCGAAGTTTGATTTTAATTAAAGCTATTAAGCTAAACAAACGTTCAACTTCGGCTTTTGAGAAAGACAAAACTAATATAGACAACACAAATATTGATTCCTAAAATGGATTTTCGCCAATAGAATTTTTCAATCCATGAAGAGGTTGTATTCAGTGTTGTATCCCAGTTTTGTTCTGTGATATAACTCCATTGGATTTGAATTTTTTCTGTTTCAGATGATATAAATTTAAACTCTTCTAATATATTGGTTATCTGTTCTTTTACCCGTTTTAATGTGTTTTGTATTGAAAATTTTGGCATTTTTTAATACAATAATATTTTTTGGCAATCGACTTTCAAATTCATTAAAAACTGTTGTTGGTGTTTACATTCTTCTATTTCAAAATGTTTTGTTATATTTGTTGAAAGAAACGAGCAGAGTGGTAAAAGGAGTAGTACACAAAATTACTGTACTACACTTTGAGAAATAAAAACATATCAATACCATTAAAAGATGCTAAAAGCAACATTTTATTAATAAAAGATTCTAAGTTAGCATCTTTTGATAAATTTTGGATGCTAAACGACAAAAAAAGTTGCTAAATCTAGCAACTAAAAAGCTAAAACGGCAACACTGAAAACCAAGAACAAATATTCTGTTTGAGTTGTAACATCTCATTTGCAAGCCATTTTAATTAAGCTGCGTTCACACTATGTGTTTTGCTTGTGTTTTTCTTATTGTTTTAGCACATGCAATTTGTACACATAGTGTGAACCCTTTCAAAAACTGTTTATGTACAACACGTTTGGCAAAACATATGTAAATTTTTCAATTAGAGCAGGTTCTATTTTGGCATGACAACCCTATTAAAATACAATACTGCTTGTGGCGATAGAAAAACAGAGTAAATTATAAAGATAAATATTGAAAGAAATATAAATTGTTTAATATTAATTAACAATTAAAAAATATAAAAAATATATTACTTTATTTTTAACAATAACTTTTTGTAAATTCACAAATTAAATCAGATGTTGTTTACATTTAGAGGTTATGTCATACGGAAATACATATGTACGTTTGATCGCAAAATGATGAATTGTATGTAAAACGCCAATTTTGACACACACGCCGAATTACGTATGGATCGTAAAACTGAATTTACATATGGAAAATACACATAGTGTAAACACACCTTTAATTGTGTAAATTTTAAATGCACATCTAACCATATCAAAAAGATGAATTAAACAGAATTGCAAAAATATTTTTTTTATAATATCTGTATGTTTTTTATATTATTCTTATGTAATTCTCATGATATTTTTATCTTATTTTTTATTTTTACATAATTGAAATTGTACAAATTAAAAATAAATTTAAAAAAAAGTAGTGTAGGGAAAAAAGGGAATTTTTTTCATAAGCGTAGAGATTTCTGAAAAAATCTCCTGGCATCACTAGTACCTATTAAAAAACAATGTAAAAATTCACAAGACAACGCGACATAGACTTACTTTGTTCAAAAGCTTCCATAAGACTGAATGAAATTGTTGCTTACTTTACTCTTTGGTGAGTATTTTCATTTTTGTTCGGCTGTATACATATAAGAAGCCAATTTGAGTTCGGTTTACTCGTGCTGCTATGCATATGTTTGTGTGTTAACAAAAATATACGATAGCCCAGTCATCATTTCGATGATTGTTTTAACAAAAAATACCTTACTGTGTCTTCTTCGAGCACTTTTGATAATTAAAAACTGCTTAATCACATGCGCTATTAGAAAAAGACTAGATAATGATTTTTGCTTTCTCTTAGAAAGTGATTTATAGAAAAATTACATTAAATAAGACTCAAAAATGAGTCGAAACTGATTAGAAAAGCGGATAAAAAGGACTCTCAAGAAGATTCGCGGGTAAGGTAATATTTAATCCCAACAAAAGAATATTTTGTGATCAGCAAAAGGGCGCATTTATAACTGTTTTAATAGCACATATGAGTCAAAAAGACTCTACATGATCATTTATTGCATAAAATGCTTACTGGGATTTTATTCACTATCTGTAGAAACAGGTTTTTTAAGTCGGGGGTCACACAAGGCAATTTTTATTGCGCAACTTTTTGGCAATTCTCTTTTGAAATTGCTTTTATGTCCACACACGACAATTTCTTCGGCAATTTTACTGTTTTGTTGTGTTTTTATTTTCTTATAATTTGACATCGTAAAGAACAATAATAAAATTAAATACATACATACATAAATTAATTTAATTGGTTTTGTTGAAAAATGAATTCAAAAGAAAAAAATTAAGTCCCGATTCCATTTAAAGGCTATTTTAATAAAGTAAACAATAATTACGAATTCTTCACACCAAGAAGCGAAACACCGAATGAAAAGAAATGTCAAATATTCAGCAAAAAAAAAGCGAATGAGAGAATTGCTTGAAATATCCGAGAACCGGCAATTATTTTTCCCTTTTTATTCCCCTCACCGCAAACATCTACAAACTCAAGAATTGCGCAACAAAAGTTGCCTTGTGTGAACTCGGACTAAGTAAAACAAATCTGCATACAATTTCAATTCTATTTCGTTCACAATGATACGATCAGTTTGTTTACTAGCTACTAGTAAAATAAGAAAATAGTATTATAATACAGCGTAATGATGAATTGTACTTCTCAATTAGTTTATTTTTAATGTGCCATAAGAAGTTCGGTTTGTGCTAAGAAAAGCATGAATATATGTTTCCCAGGGCGAAGCTTCATCATTGCACTATGATTGAGTTGAGCTCCGCGACTATTCATAATGGGAATAGCTCGTGTCAAAAATTTTTGGTAGTTGGGAATGGCGTTTGTGTTAAGAAAAGCATAAACGCATGTTTCCCAGGGCAAGGCTCGATCATTGCACATTGATTGAGCTGAGCTCCGCGGTTATTCTTAATGTGGATAACTGTTGAAACAAAATTTTCGGAATGGCGTTTGCCTCCGTCCCGACATTAAATAACAAAGTTTAAAAATTTATTTTAATTAACATCTTTTTTTAACATCTGACAAAAAATAGTATTTTTCTAAACAACAATTTTTTTTACAGGGTAAATAAATATTTTATGGCTTACCTACCTACCTACTACTTTTGAAAGCAAGTATGCAGGGTTTATACATGTACTAAAAATACAACTCTTAAAACCATACTATTTTTTCAACTCTAAAAATTTCAGAATTTTGTAAAAATAAAATAAAATACCGATTTATTTTAATATGCGCTTATTATGGATATACATATACAAAATATATGAATATTATTTATAGTATTTTGATATTGGCAACAGTAGTATGTATCAATTTGTAACATTTTGTGATGTTATAAAAATCGCAGAATATTGATATTGATTTTATATAGTTTCTTTTATTAATTAATTAACTTAAATATTACACCAAAAAATATTGATATTGATGAATTTTTATATTATTAACACAACGACCACAAAAACAACATGCACAGCTATGACAAAATACAAAATTTAGGAAAACAATATAGGAAAACGTCACATTTTTTTTTACCTTTTCAGTGATTTCTCGGCACCTATGAAACCTATTGCCATGATTTAAAAACAGGAACCTTTTCAAGATGTTAGTGAATCATTCTCACTAAAAACAAGCGCCCTATCTGCCCTATTGAGGGCGTTATCACAAGAACACATATTCAAATCATACTTTCTCATGACTTTTTAATTCTTCGCTCAATTCTCGGGACCAGATTAACCGATTTGGACGATTTTAAATAGCAAACTTCTCAGGATGTTAGTGAATCATTTTTTATACCAAGGAGCACCCTAGCTATCCGATTGAAGCCGTCATCGTGATTTCCACAGACGGACAGACGGACAGACGGACAGCCGGACAGACGGACAGACGGACAGACGGACATCGTTATATCAACTTCGCTTGTTATAAGGATCACAAATATATATATTTTATGGGGTCCAGAATTTTTTTTCTAATTATTACAAACGGAATGACAAACTTATATATACCCTCTGCACACTGGAGTGGAGGGTATAATTATACAATGCTGTGTGTTTGTTTATAAAATTTGTTAATGTGTTTGTAATAAAAATGAGTTTGTTTTTTGTGTTGATTTGTGAATTGGCTATAATTCATTAGCATACTTTTAGGGTCTTTATTTAATGAAAAAATAAAATTTCCTAGAATTTGCGCTCGAATTTCGAGGGCTGGAATCTGCTAGTTAAAAAAATTGTGCTTAAAAAGAAAAACAATTAAAATGGCATTCGAATTAAGTATTCGGTTAAGAATTGGCAATTGTGTTAAAATGGAACCGTACCCATTATAATATTGATTTTAAGCCACATGTGAACGGTTCCAAAGATTCGGCAGAGCAGAACTTTATATTCTTACTTACATTAAATATGTATTATATTTTAATAAGAATTAAATAAATTAAAAGTAAATAACTTTTTATATTGAAAATTACAAATTAAAAAAAATATACATATCTATATATTAATATGTGAAGGTAAATTTTTAGTTCCCTTTTTAAGCAATATGCGGGCACGGAGAACTGTTAAAATTGGCATAGTTATAGGTCATATGGAGTAGAAGCTGATAATGATAAAACTTATGTTTAATCTGTCTTAAAAATATATTAAATTAAATAAAATAAAATATTTATAATAATTCGTTACAACCTGTAAATGCGTTGAATTGTTGAATTGTGAATTGCTAAAATTGATTAACATACCTTTAGGCTCATTTAAATATTCATAAATTTTTTATATATATAGATTAAGAAAACATTGGAAGACAAAAATTGAACGAAAAAATAATATTTCCTAGAATTTGCACTCGAATTTCGAGTGCTGGGCTACACTGGTATATATTAAAAAATTAATGAAAAACCAATACCGAATAATCCCAAACCCCGGGATTTTCAATTAATGATTCCGATTGGCATCTTTAATTGTATACATTTCATACGATAGTTAGTAGAACCTTGTGAATACCCTAATTGCGTATATTGTTCGGAATTGTACGTAAAGAATTCCAAAGCTCATAACGTATTAGCTTAGTTGAAACGATTAGAACCGTTTTTTACTTATTCCAGGATTTGTAACATTAAATTTACATTGTTTACGTGAATCATACATCATCAGAAAAAATTCTTGGCTATGCTCTTTTTGATACATTCGTTAAAAGTTTTTTAACATAACTCATCCAATACCTAAGTAATAATTTGTTAATTTAAAACTTTAATCGAAAATGGTAAAGTAATGTACGTGTAATTTTCTAAGAATTCGAGGCAGTTGTTTTTTGCATATATAAGATAATATACCATTAGTAATTATAGGTTAAATAGTTTCGTTGGACACCTATTTAAAATTACTAGCAGATCCCAGCCCTCGAAATTCGAGTGAAAATTCTAGGAAATTTTATTTTTTCGTTTATTAAAGACGCCTTTTAAATATTGGTTGTGTCCAAAATTATTTTTCAGTTCAACGCAATTATTATTGTGAATGCAAACACATCAGCAAATTTAATAAACATACACATAGCATTGTGTTGTTTTATGTATGTGTTAGTAGCAACTTTAAATGCATTTTACTCAAAAAAAAAAAAAAAAAAATGTAAACATATAAAAATCTGTAAATCTGGTGGACAGCTAAAAAGAAATACCTTTTTAATAATATTAGTTCGGTCAAAATCGGGATAAAACTGTTTAACAAAACATCGGTCACAAGAAATCGCCTTACCTATTAATATTATAGATAGGAGTGTCCAGTGTCCCCATTGGGGTGCACCCACTTGGGGATAATTGTCGGTACCGTACAGTTTTAATGTACCATAACAAATCGTGCAGTTTTTAAGGGTCAGGATTGTTAAAACTACAGGAGGCAGTCGATTATGTCTAAAGAAGACGATGACGCAGCTGTATTTTTTCGATATGGAATATGGAATAATGGATTATCAAAAAGCGCTAAATCAACACAAAATTGACATCGCTGCATCAGACCCTCCTCCTGTATGTGAAAATAAGGAAGACTTGATATGCATGTACTCGTACAACAATTGCCAAACGAAGTGCCGAAGACAATATAACTTGTTTCACAATAGCTCGGATTGGGATGTCAGTGATGATGAACGACAGTATATATATCAGAGTTCAGAAAAAAACACACACTGAATAAAAAACTCGTACATATATGTAAACAAACATAACTTAGACCAACACACACATATTTTTATTTTCATACCAATTATGTTTGTTTTTAAATTTTCTTCGGTGCCCAACACAACCATGACTGTGTTCGTTTTAATATTTCGTTATTTACACGAACATTTTTGTATCACATACTTTTTGTTTCAATCACACATAAAGCACACATTTTTGAGTGTTGCTTTATTTGCAGTTCATGTTCTGGTACGTGTAGTGAAAAAAAACACAGAACATGTACAATAAACAGGTTCGAGTTCAGTTATATTTTAAGTCGTGTTGTGGCTCGTGTAGTGAGAAAAAACAGAACATGTACAATAAACAGGTTCGAGTTCAGTTATATTTTAAACACGACTTAAAATATAACTGAACTCGAACCTGTTTATTGTACATGTTCTGTGTTTTTTTCACTACACGTACCAGAACATGAACTTCAAATAAAGCAACACTCAAAAATGTGTGCTTTATGTGTGATTGAAACAAAAAGTATGTGATACAAAAATGTTCGTGTAAATAACGAAATATTAAAACGAACACAGTCATGGTTGTGTTGGGCACCGTAGAAAATTTAGAAACGCACATAATTGATATGAAAATAAAGATATGTGTTGGCTGCTTTTGAACAGAACATTGTGTGTTTCATGTGTGTATTTTCTGAACCTTGATATATATATCTATAATATTAATAGGCTAGGCGATTCCCTGTGACCGATGTTTTGTTCTACCGTTTTGTACTGATTTTGACCAAACGATTATTATTTAAAAGGTATTTCTTTTTAGCCGTTTTGCAGTAAATTGCATTTAAATTTGTGTGTTCTATTAATTTTGTTAATGTGTTTGTTAACTAATTTGTTATCTTCATTCACAATAATAATAAACCATAAATGTGTTGGTTTGTGAATTGGCAACGTTAAAAAATAATGCTGCCTAGAAATTGCACTCGAATTTCGAGCGCTAGAATCTGCTAGTATAATATTAATAGGCTAGGCGATTTCTTGTGGCTGATGTTTTGTTCTACCGTTTTATCCCGATTTTGACCAAGCGTATATTATTTGAAAGGTATTTTGAGTAACCTGCATTTAAAGTTGCTACAAACACATACTTAAAATTATACATATGCTATGTGTGTTTCATTAAATTTTTGTATGTGTTTCTTGATGAGTTTGTTATCTTCATTCACAATAATAATAAACGGTTTGTGGATTGGCTAAGTTGAAAAATAAAGCTGCCTAGAAATTGCACTCGAATTTCGAGAGCTGTAATCTGCCAGTATATATATGTTCCCATAGGAAATTAATCTTCAAATTTAAGATGAGTAGCTGATTGGGCTAAGACATCCGATGCTGGAGCTGGGGCTGAAAGGAGTGCCTTCTCACTCTAACTAGCTATCAGAGGAATCTGAAAAGCCTGGGAAATATTTCGTCTTTGACCGGAAGTAGTGAGCTGCTTGGACAGTCAAATAAAGGAATCGTTTCTGGTCACTCCCAAATGAATGACATTCAGAAGATTTGCCGCACTAAGTACATCTTTGTAGAGAATCCCAAATCCCGATGAACGACAGTGGACTGCATGTTCTACTGAGCAGGATAACATCACAGTAACAGCGCACGTAAACGTAATAATGGGAAGTGAACTTAAAAGCAACATACAATGCTGTTCGAAGTGTCACTGGAGATGTGAATTATACACAAAAACACTCTGGCTGAAGGAAGCTAATTTCGTGAATGTCCACTGTGGGAACAACACTTTTACTGTCAAGTGAATAAGATATTTTTTGTCAGTCGGTTCTTTCTGGACATTAATGCGTTAAAACAACTTATTACCATTTACAACCTCCTAGTTCTGATTTCAAAGAAATAATTCCCCGAACACATTGTATAAGCACGTAAATGAGAAGAAATTTCTCGTTGGGGAGTTTTATGATTTATAAAAAAACGTATGAGCACTATGATTATTGACAGCCAATAATGAGTTCTAGCAGATTCCAGTGCTCGAAATTCGAGTGCAATTTCTAGGCAACTATTTTTCAACTTAGCCAATTCACAAACCAACACTTTTTTGGTTTATTATTGTGAATGAAGAGAACGAACTCATTAACAAACACATTAACAAATTTAATAAACACACACATAGCATATGTATAATTTTATGTATGTGCTAGTAGCAATTTTAAATGCAATTTACTCAAAATAAAGGAAAAAATTTAAAAACCTGTAAATCTGATGAACAGCTAAAAAGAAATACCTTTCAAATAATATACGTTTGGTCAAAATCGGATTAAAACGGTAGAACAAAACGTCGGTAACAAAAAATCGCCTAGCCGATTAATATTATAGATATGTATATGAACATATATATATGCGTACTCATTGCGTACTGATAAGGGTTGGTGAATCCACCTGAAACAGCTGTATAACCTGTCATGCAGAATAAAGGTCAATTTTGGAAACAAATGTGCCAATGTTTTTGCTTTATTTAAAGTAAAAACAATTAACCTTGAGCCTGTTAAATGTCTTTCTTAATAACATGTAAGAGAATTATAGTAGGTCTAGACCGACTATCTGATAACCTATACAATGGTTTAGAGACCCTATATCTTCAACTAATTGGATATAGAAAATAGCCATAAACCAAAATTGAGTTACATTGTTATTAGTTTTTTGGTTGCAGATATGAAAAACTTCATATCAGGTGCTATATTTATATGGGGACTAGGTCGAAAAATGGACCGATCCTGACCAAATTTGGTAAAGTCACTTATATTTTGAAAAAATATATAAAAACCAAATTTGAGAAAAATCTGTGCAATATTTTTGTTTTTTGATAGATTTAAGTGAAGATCAGGAAGCAGCTCTATATGGGGCCTATGACTAGGAATTGTCCTATAGGGATTATTTGTGGACTACTGATAATTGGACTAAATGATAATTTGGATCTTATGGCAATTTGTGCCGATTTCATAGGGGTCATTTGTATGGGGACTAGGTCTGAACATGGACCGAATTTCACCAATTTCAATAGCGTTCATCTTATGACCGACAAAAGCTTATAAAAAAAATTTAATCAAAATATCTTTATATTTGCGACCTGTAGTTTGATTACAAGGTTTACATGAACACACAGACGGACAGACGGGCAAACGGGCAGACATCACCATATCGACTGAGAAAGTGATTCTGAGTCGATCGGTATAACAAATATTTTTGGTAGTTCCAAAGAGCAGCACAAAGTCATTATACCCAAACCACATAGTGGTATAGGGTATAAAAATGATAAAGATCGAAAATAATATTTTTTATTTTTATAAAAAATAATCAAATGTCTTATGTTTAGTTAAAAAGCGAGCAAAACATATTAAATTTGAATAAAACATTCTAACAAATTTCAAAGGTTTCTTACATTTCGCTTCATGAAATGAATCCAACAATGTTAAATTGATGTTATTTTTAGACAGCGGTGGATACAGATTTCTATTCATTGATTTGTTATTCATTCATGTCATCGAGATTTTATTTCGTATAATATTGATACTGATACATTTTTTCTCCACTTATCGTGATGTTCTTTTATAGGTATTCCCTGCAGACTTGTTGACTGTTTCACATAAAAGAGACATATACAAGTTTCTATGAAAATAAAAACGCAAAATAAAACAAAATACTCAGAATATGAATGTTCCTCAGAATTAAAGGCTTTATTGTATACTTCATTAGATTTTGTTTCAGTTTATCCCTCGTAGGATATATGTATTGTGATTGGTTCAACTTGATTATTGGTAAATTTTATTACAATAACTTGATATAAACTTAATTTATATATCTTTCATTTAATTTATATTCATGTATATAGCTTAGACATAAACCGTTTAAAACTTCTTTCATGAAATAGCCATCATCGATTGTGTTAACTTATTTAATTAAAGTGTTAAACTCCCTTCAAACATTTTCTCATACTATTTTCACACATAACTAAAGTTTTCTTATTAAATATCCCTTGAAAAACAAAAGGTTAACTACTTAATTTTTTGTATCTGCTTTATGTTGGAAGATGTTTTTCCCATATGAACATAAAAACTATTATCATTAAACACATAACAAACAGCAGACAAAAAACAAGAGAAAAATATTTGATGTGAAAATTTGTTAGCGATTTACACAGTTGCTAATTTTTTTTTCTTGATGCAGGTACTCTTCCGTAAAGGTCATATTGGAGGAACTACTGAAGCTTTTAATGCAATGTGGTAAATAAGCCAACAAACTGATTCACAAATTGACTTGACTTTCTTTTCTCCAAACATTTATCACACATAACTCACATAAAAACCAAAATAGTTTTGTATAAGAAAAAAAAAAAAAACTTTAACCTGTAAAATTACATTCTTCAATGATGACAAAACTATTTGTAGTTAACTGTTAATTTTTTTTTCGTAAAATGTAGGTTGCAACGTCCGTTTTTCATACATCTGTCATTATTATTTTTTTTTTTTTGTTCAGTTTGAATTGAATAATGTTTTATTTATAACCTTAATGAAAGTATTAACGTAAATAATGGTAATCACTAAATAGAGACGTAATGTAAAGTTAATTGCTTGTAACTATTTTTTGTAAAGATGTATATTTGGTTAACCAATTGTAATTATAATATTGGGAGTTGCTTTTTGATATTTAGTTTAGAACTACAAATTGGTCTTCCCTTAGGTGGTGGATCGAAACGATAAAAAAAATGTGTAATTTACTGGAAGATATGCTGATATTTAGAATGTTCGTTTTGTGGTGGATCTTATAGCCGAGATGCATAGGTTAGAAGATAATGTAATGTGATAATCACAAAAGTTAGCCAAACCAAAAATTTTCTTCAGTTCTTCCCAGTAGCGGTAAGTGTAGAAGTTTAAAAACAACTTTAAGAAATCTCAACACAAAGTTATTATGAATGAACTACTACTTTACAATCCTTACCATATAAAATCGAAATTGAGAGAATTCCAAATTAATATTTGAAAATGAAAATATTTGGGATAATGAAAATTCAAATTGTGACCTACAATACTCGTATATAAAATTTCATAATAAAAAAGTATCTTCTATTTAAAACACCCTTTCATAAAAACAGTATCTTCTATTAAAATAGTACCCTTTATTACTTTCCTACTAAAAACGTATCAAAAGAGTACCTTTTATAAAAAGTACATTTTATTAAAAAAGTGCATATTATTAAAAAACACTTTTTTTTTAGAAAAATATATATTACTATAAAAAAATATATTTCATTCAAAAGAAATATCTTTTATTAATAATCTAACCCATATAAACAAAGTTTTTATTAAAACTCTTTCTTTCCTTATGCATATGAGTTTTGAATATCTCCGTGACTGTGCGTGACTGTGTTTAACTATCTTAAAATTAATCTTTGACCACAATAAGTCTATGGACAAAGTTTCAGATCCATCGGATGAGGGGAATCTATCCGTGATTGTGCGTGACTATGTCAAAGTTAATCTTTTTTCACAGCAAGTCTATCGACCAAGTTTTAGATCGGTTGGATAAGGGAAAATAGGTTTTAAATCACTCCGTGACTGTGCGTGAATAAGTCAAAGTTAATCTTTTTTCACAGCAAGTGTATGGACCAAGTTTCAGATCGATCGGATGAGAGGAAATGATATTTAGATCACTCCGTGACTGTGCGTGACAATGCGTGACTGCGCGTGACTATGTCGAAGTTGATCTTTCTTTACAGCAAGTATATCGACAAAGTTTCAGATCGGTAGGATGAGGGTAAATGACATTTAGATCACTCCGTGACTGTGCGTGACCATGCGTGACTGTGCGTGACTAAGTCAAAGTTAATCTTTTTTCACAGCAAGTGTATGGACCAAGCTTCAGATCGATCGGATGAGGGGAAATGACATTTAGATCACTCCGTGACTGTGCGTGGCCATGGGTGACTGCGCGTGACTAAGTCAAAGTCAATCTTTTTTCACAGCAAGTGTATGGACCAAGTTAGAGATCGATCGGATGAGGGGAAATGACATTTAGATCACACCGTGACTGTGCGTGACCACGCGTGACTGTGCGTAACTACCCCAAAATTAATCTGTAGTCACGGCGAGACTATGGGCCAAGTTTCAGATCAATTGGACAAGTGGCAATGACAGACAGACAGACAGAGAGTATGAGTTATATTTTATTAAAAAGATACCTTTTTAAAAAAAGTATACCTTTATTAAAAAATGACCTTTTAATAAAAAAAAATAAATTTTTTTTAAGTATATATTACTAAAAAAGGTATGTTATGTAAAAAAAAAATACCTTTTATTCCAAATATCTTTTACTAAAAAAGTATATTTTATCAAAAAAAAAAAAAAAAAAAAAATAAAATTATTAAAAAAAACTGCATTTTATTAAAAAAAAGTACCTTTTGTTTAAAAGTAAACTTTATTGAAAAAGTACCTTTTATTAAACAACAGCCTTTTATAAAAAAGAAACTTTTGTAAAAAAAACCTTTTATAAAAAATATTCTTCATTAAAAAAGAACTTTTCATTATAAAATTAGCTCTTATCAAAAGTTTTTTTTTTATTAAAAAAGTGCTTTTCATTAAATAAGTATCTTTATTGAAAAGCATAAAAGTTTTAAAAACAAATGCATTTTATTAAAAAAGTACTTTTTTTAAAAAGTTCCCTACCTTAAAAAAGTAACGTTTTTGAAAGAAGTAAATTTTATTATAAAAAAGTATATTTTTGTAAAAAATTACTTTTTATTTAAAAAGTAGATTTTATTATAAAAGTTCCTATTATTAAAAATATAAAATTTTATTTAAAATGTACGTTTTATTAAAAAAGTACTTTTATTAAAAAAGTACCTCTTATGAAAAAGGTACACTTCATTAAACAGTATAAATGAATAAAAAAGGAGCTTTTATTAAGAAGTCGCTTTCATTTTTAAGAAAATAAAATGGGCCTTTTATAAAAGAAATACCCTTTATTAAAAAAGTTCCTTTACTAAAAAAGTACCATTTATTAAAAAAGTACCATTTGCAAAAAAAGTTAAGTTTATTAAAAAAGTATATTTTGTAAAAAAATTACCTTTTATTAAAAAATTAACTTTTATTAAAAAGTAGTTTTTATTAAGAAAGTACTTTTTATTAAAAAAGAAGCTTTTATTAAATAAGTAAATTTTTATTTAAAAAAGAAAATTTTATTTAAAAGTACGTTTTATTAAAAAAGTAGCTTTTATTAAAAAAGTACACTTTCATTAAAAAAAAAGACATTTTATTAAAAAAAAGATTTTATTAAAAAAGTACGCTTTTATTAAAAAATAACTTTTATTAAAAAAGTACCTTTTATTAAAAAAGTAATTTTTAATAAAAAATACCTTTTATTAAAAAGTACCTTTTATTAAAGAACTACCATATAATAACAAATTACCTTTTATTAAAAAGTAGTTTTTATTACGAAAGTACTTTTTATTAAATAATAAGCTTTTATTAAAAAAGTAAATTTTTATTTAAAAAAGTAAATTTTATTAAAAAGTGTGTTTTATTAAAAAAGTAGCTTTTATTAAAAAATTATACTTTTATTTAAAAAAGTACATTTTATTAAAAAGTAGCTTTTATTAAAAAAGAACGCTTTTATTAAAAAAGCACCTTTTATTAAAAAAGTACCTTTTATTAAAAAAGTATTTTTTGCTAAAAAATACCTTTTATTAAAAAGTACCTTTTATTAAAAAACTACCTTTTATAAAAAAGTACCATATAATAACAAATTACCTTTTATTAAAAAGTAGTTTTTATTAAGAAATTACTTTTTATTAAAAAAGTACCTTCTATTAAATAAGTAATTTTTACTAAAATGTACCTTTTATTAAAAAAGTAACTTTAAATAAAAAAGTACCTTTTATTAAAAAAGTAGCTTTAAATAAAAAAATACCTTTTATTAAAAAAATAACTTTTATTAAAAAATTCCTTTTATTAAAAAGTACCTTTTATTTAAAAAGTTCCTTTCCTTTTGTTAACAAGGTACATTTCATTAATAAAGTACATTTTATTAAAAAAGTCCCTTTTAATAAAAAAGCACCTTTTATTAAAAAATAACCTTTTATTAAAATAGTACCTTATATTAAAAAAGTACCTTTTATTAAAAAAGTACCTTGAATTAAAAAATTATCTTTATTGAGAAGTATAAAAGTATAAAAATAAGTACCTTTAATTAAAAAATACATTTTGTTAAAAAGTACCCTTCATTAAAAAGTAACGTTTGTTAAAAAACTACCTTTTATTAAAAAAAGTACCTTTTATTAAAACAGTACCTTTGATTTAAAATAACACTTTAATTAAAAAGTACCTTTTATATAATAGTACCTTTGACTTAAAAAATATATTTTAATTAAAAGTTTCACAGCAGAAGTATATGAATTAAATTTTTATCAAACAAACTATCTACTGCTTTTGGTTACTGATGAGGATTGTTTTTTTTACTTTATTTAAAGTAAAAACATTTGATCTTGAGCCTGATTTGATTTATAACACAACCATTAATATAAAAGTACTTTTTATTAAAAATACAGCTTATTAAAAAAAAAAATTTTAATTAAAAAGTACATTTTATTAAAAAAGCAAAAAAGTACCTTTTATTAAACAACAAACTTTTATAAAAAGCACCTTTTATAAAAAAAATAACAATATGTACCTTTTATTAAAAAAAAGTGGTATATTAAAGGGACTAAGGGAAGCGCTTGGTAAAAGTGGGAAAATGCATGCTAAATTATGGGAAATTGCCTGTTCAGTCTATAGGAAATGCATGCCAAATGATTTTAAAAGCTGCAAATAAAAAAATCTTTCGAAAAAACAGAAACATGCACATTACATGCATTTTTACCATTAAGTCATTTTCCCATAATTTAGCATGCATTTTCCCATTTCTGTACAGCAAAACCAATTCTCTCTATATCAAACAAGTGCCTTTTATTTCCAAAATACCTTTTATTAAAAAAAGTACCTTTTATTAATGACAAACCTTTTATTAAAAAGTATCTTTTTATTAAAAAGTACCTTTTTATTAAAAAACTACTTTTTATAAAAAAAGTACATTTTATTAAAAAAGTGCCTTTTATTAAAAAGTACATTTTATTTAAAAAGTACCCAAGTACCAAATTACCTTTTATTAAAAAGTAGATTTTATCTTTAATTTTTAAGAAAATATCTTTTATTAAAAAGTACCTATTATTAAAACATTGCTTTAATTAAAAAAATACCTTTTGTTAAGAAGTAGTTTTTATTAAAAATTACCTTTTTGTTAAAAAGGTATATATTATTAAAAAAATACCTTTTATAAAAACACGTTTTCTTAAAAAAGTACATATTATAAAAAGTATATTTTTTAAAAAAAGTAGCATTTATTAAAAAGATACATTTTATTAAAAAATTACCTTTAAAAAAAACGTTCCTTTTATTAAAAAAACTGTTTTTTACTGAAAAGGTACCTTTTATTAAAAATGCACCTTTGATAAGAAAGCAGCTTTTATTAAAAAAGTACCTTTTAATAAAAAATACCTTTTGTAAATAAGGAGCTTTTATAAAATGTTCATTTTATACAAAGAAGGTTATTTTATCAAAAAGTACCTTTTATTAAAAAGTACCTTTTATTAAAAAGTACATTTTTAAAAAAGTGCCTTTTATTAGAAAGCATATTTTATTAAAAAATTATCTTTTCTTAAAAAAGTACCTTTCATTAAAAAGTACATTTTATTACAAAAGTACCTTTTATTAAAAAAGTAAATTTTATTAAAAGAGTATCTTTTTTTTTACAAAAAATACCTTTTATTAAAAAAGTACCTTGTCTTAAAAAGATTCCTTTATTAAAAGAGTACCTTTGATAAAAAAGTTAATTTTATTAAACAAGTAAAAAAGTACCTTTTATTAGAAAATAAACTTTTATTAAAAAGTGGCTTTTATTAAAAAAGTTCCTTTTATTAAAAAAGTATATTTTCTTAGGAAATTACCATTATTAAAGGTACCTTTATTAAAAATTTAAATTCTATTAAAAAAATAACTTGTTTTAAAAAAAAGTATCATTTTATTTAAAAAGTACATTTTCTTCAAAAACTTCCTTTATTAAAAAAGTGCCATTAATGAAAAAGTACATTTTATTAAGAAAGTTCATCTTATTACAACAATAAAGTTAATTTAAAAGTAGCTTTTTAATAAAAGTACCTTTTTATTTAAAAAAAGTCATTTATTAGAAGGTACATTTTCTTAAAAAAGTACATTTTATTATAAAACTACCTTTTATTAAAAAGTGCCTTTTATTAAAAGGCATAATGTATTAAAAAAAACCTTTTATTAAAATATACCATTTTTTAAAAAAGTACCTTTTATGAAAATAGTGCCTTTTATTAAAAAGTACCTTTTATTAAAAAGTACCTTTTATTAAAAAAATACCTTATAATAATAAATTACATTTTATTATAAAAGTATGTTTAGAAAACCACTACTATTATAAAACTAAATTTAAAAAAAATACTTGTTTATGTTTTTTCTTTTTAAAGTTAGCCGAATGTTGTAAAACAAGTATTAAGTAGAAAACATATCACTGAATATCAATATCAATATTATTGATTTATAATGTATACCAAAACATAAAGTTACTAAAATTTAACATTTATAGTTGTATTATAATTAAAGTGTGTTAAACAATTTATATAGCGCCATAAACATTACAAAGTTTTCCAATTAATTTGTTTTTATTTCTGCTATACAAAATATTAATATGATTTTAACATAAAACAACAATAAAAATTTATTTGCCCAAAACATCAGTCTGGAAAAACAAAATTGAAAGATCTTCTTTTGACAAAGTGATGTCATTTCATTTTAAATAAATAAAAACTATATAAAGTGAAAAAGTTGTATCAACAATGTTACAATTTTCTTAATGAACAAATTTTTTTAAACAACATTATCATCAAACGTAATCCCACATCAAGATAGCTCACCTAATTCTTTAAAGTTCTCAAAGGTTATTTTACACTTTATTATTTTATCGTGTTTTTGTTGGAAAAATGACATGATGGAAAGGCGGCAAAGTAACAAAAAAAAAAAAATAAAATATGGTATATATATATGAAGAATATAATATATAATGTGTTTAAGTTTTTAGAACAAATGCCAACCACGCATAATGAGCACAGCTGAAAGAATTTGTTGTAAATATTTGTGAATGAGTGAAGAGAAAGATGAAAAAATTTAAAAATTAAATGCTTACATTGTTAAAAGACAGAGTAGATAATTAACATTTAACATTTAAATGCACTTGTTTTATTTTTAAATTTTCTTTTCATAAGGATGGTAACCCTTTGTGTTAGGTTTTCCTAACAAAACAATGGAAATAAATTTGTGTAAACTACAAATATTTTAGTAATCAATCTAAACGAAATTTTTTTCTTTAATAGGGAGGCACATTTTTTTAACGTAGGATTTTCGAGGAGATCATTGGGACTTTTGGAATTATATTGTTTACTATAGTTTCGTATGTTCTTTTATTTCGGCGTAATAATGAGCGGTTATAAAATGCATTAATAACAAGCTGAGAAAAACCCCTAATTGTTCCAAAAGAATTATTTTTTAACTAAAAAATTAACTTTAAAAGAATTTTCAATTTTCTAATTTTTTACTTAAGTCTTAACTTGGTTGGTTGTAGTCTGTGCAAATTCTAGTTAAAAATTTTCGAAAAAAAACACTAATTGCTAAAAAAAAAAGAAGAAATAGCTTTTACCAAAAATAGTTACATATGCTCTTAAGTACTTAATTTTCTTTTCAAGTCTTAATGAGCGGACATAAAATTGTTTACGGCCGAATGAATGCCTTACTGATTGTAGTCTGTGCAAACTCAGGTTAGAAATTTTAGAGGAAAACCCCAAAATATTAACTTTTACCTGATGTCCCAAAAATATTTATTTTTTCTCTTAAGTATTTAATTTTTACTTAAGTCATAACTTTTAAGTATGGCTCTTAAAATTCAATTAATTTTATGGTTACGTCTCTAAAATACTTAAATTTTCTTAGAATTCCCTAAAAAAAGTTACTATTGACTTCAGGGAAAGAATTTTAATGAATTCCATATCGAATAAATTCAGAAACATTTGAAACATAATCACGAAAAATTTAATAAATTGGAAAAAATCCAATTCGTTAAGTTGAACAATATGTGGTCGGAGAGCAAAAAAAGTGTAATTATAAAATTTATTACAAGTTCATATTTATACATATGTGTTAGATAAATAACTTTGATTAACTTTTAGTACGTAAAAGAATAATTATTCTAGACCTTCCTTATGTTTCACTGAAGCAAACCTCCAAAAGAGGCTTTACATGAGTTCTCAAAATTAATGATGCACCTAATAAGTGTATCCCTAATTTTGCATACAATTTAAGCTGCTACAATTTCATGATATTCTTCTTATTTTGGACATTTTGATTGTTATATATGTAGAAAAGGGTTAACAACCTTAACGCATGTCTGACTTTTGGCAACTTTTTTTTTTTAATCTTAAACAAACTAGTCGTACTTTTGAAATGTTTATTTCTTCAACGTTATTCTTGAATCGTTGTTTAGGGAAACGTGAAAGTATTTGTTTGGTACACAAAATTTGTGTTCTTTATAATATTTAATAGTTTTGGGTGCACGTTTTTTACAGCCATCAGTTGTGATAAATGTTCTACAACAAAATTTTTGATGTTCAAACAAAAATATCTTATATAAACAAAATTCACTTTAAGATGATGGGTAGTGTACTTAGTGTATATGTTTTTTGAACTCTCTTAAGTATAATATATAAATATTTAAACATTCTTTTATAAACATTTTGATAAGACACATTGTGGTAAGAACATTATGCTTGCTAGAGCTTACATAGGTACTTTAAATTAAAATCTTAGTAAAGTTTCGAAATGTAAAACATTTGGAGTGTTTGAAAAGTTTTGATTTTGTTTTGTTTCTTCTGTTGAAGTACTGTCAAAATAGAAATTAAAGCCACTAACAAAAAAGTAGAGCATAACGTTAGGCAGTTTGTAAAGTTTGAAAGTAAAGCATACTTCTTAAAAATAATCTTATTTACTTATTTAATTTATGTAAAAAAAACATAAAACTGTTCAAGTGCTGGCAGTGACTAAATGGCTTCAAAATATTAAGACTGTTATGTCGTATAAAAAAAAAGAAACAAACACACGAATAAACATACTTTTGACACAATAATTTTTTTTAATATATCAATAGCAACACAGTTTGTAATTATTCTATTTATTTTCGAAATAATTTAAGCCAAATAGGCACTACTGAAATTTCCATTAAAGGCCATATTGAGATCAAAAGTGTAAATGGAAATTTGTATCTTCTTTCCATCTATGTATATATTAATACGTGAAGGTAAATTTTTAGTTCCCCTTTTAAGCAATATGCGGGCAAGGATCAGTGTGAAAATTGGCCTAGTTATAGTTCATATGGAGGAGAAGCTGAGAATTATAAAATTAATGTTTAATATGTCTTAAAAATATATTAAATAAAATAAAATATTTCTAATAATTCGTTAACCCTGTTAATGAGAATGATTTAAATTGTATGTGACACGCCCTGTGATGAAGTGTGATCTGCTTAAATTGATTAGCATACCTTTAGGCTCATTTGAATATTTTTAAATTTTTAAATTTTTAAATTGAATGAAAAAATATTTTCTACAACTTTCATTCGAATTTCGAGTGTTGGGCTATACTAGTTCTATATAAATATATCCTTATAGCCCAATTTGAGAAATTTTTGATGTTATTTGAAATAAAAAATATCCGGAGATTTTAGAATTTTTTAAATCTGAAAACAGTACTGTGAAATCAGGGCCGGATTAACCGTGTCGGGGCAGCTATGCATATTTCGGGGCCCTTCACCATTTTCATACTTCCCTAAAAAGATTTTTTTCTACCACAATGTAATTCCAGTGTTATTTACACAGTGCGAAGATAGTAAAAAAAATTTTTTTTTAAATAAACAATATAATTATAATAATAACTTCTTGTGACCGATGTTCTGTTCTACCGTTTTATCCCGATTATGACCAAACGTATATTATTTGAAAGGTATTTCTTTATGGTTTTGCAGATTTACAGATTTTTTAATTTTTTTCTTTACTTTGAGTAAATTGCTACTAACACATACATAATTTTATACAATATGTTACGTGTGTGTTTATTAAATTTGTTAATGTGTTTGTAATAAAAATGAGTTTGTTTTTTGTGTTGATTTGTGAATTGGCTATAATTGATTAGCATACCTTAAGGGTCTTTATTTAATAAAAAAATAAAATTTCCTAGAATTTGCACTCGAATTTCGAGGGCTGGAATCTGCTAGTTTTTATTCAATCGCTAATATATGTAAACATGATCTCTTCCTACATTTTTAGATACAAAATATTTTAAAACATCTTGAAAGTTAACCTTTTGTAATATATCATTTTCAATCGACATTATCGCCAATGAATTTAAACGGTTCTAAGACATTGATGAACGAAGAAAGTTTTGGATTTGTTTTAATTTCTAAAAGTTACGTTTATCCGTGGCATTTATAATCATTAGACTTTTATATATTTGCAAATGCTGTAATTACATTAATTTATACTAGCAGATTCCAGCACTCGAAATTCGAGTGCAAATTCTAGGTAATTTTATTTTTTCATTTAGTAAAGACCCTTAAGGTATGCTTCACAATTCAACTCAATTTAAATGAAGAAAACAAACCCAACACGTTAACACAAACACATTAGCAAATTTAATAAGCACACACATAGCATTGTATAATTTTATGTATATGTTATTAGCAACTTTAAACGACCATAACTCTAAAAAAATATTCCAGACGATAAAAATCTGTAAATCTGGGTAACAGCAGAAAAGAAATACCTTTCAAATGATAAATTTTTTGTCAAAATCGGGGTAAAACTGTGATATTTTCATCGGTCACAAGAAATCGCCTTGCCTATTAATATTATAGATAATTGTCGATTTACATAATTCTTCGGCAGGTACAATTTTCTATTTTCTGGGCTCCCCTAAGTGTAAGATGAAGTACTTAAACTGAAACATCTCTTCTATAAACTCAGGTTTAATGTCCTCGAAATAATGTTCTCTAAATTGAGGACAAACATCCCCAATTTCATCGTTGGACTTGGTCGAGAAGTATGTTTGAAATCCAAAAAAATAATTGATTTTCCGATAAGCTTCTCGTCGCCGCGACAATTCTGTACTCAAAGTGTCTGGTACATACACACGCTAATTTTCATCACTGAATTGGTTATCAGTTTGCTAATTTGCCTTCATCTCGTAATCGTCATATAATTCTCGCTGTGAAAGTAAGAAATCTAAAAGCAATTTTAAGAGTTCGAAGTTCAATAGTGGTTTTTTTCGAAATTAATTTTCGCTCGAAGAAATACACAAAAACAAAACCGGTGCTTCGGCCCCTAGGCATTTGCCTACATTGCCTTAAGGATAATTCGGGCCGGTGTGAAATTGATAATTTAGAGCATAACTGCCCCTAACTACAAATGCTTTGCATTGTGTTGATTTCAGGAAAATTGGTTATGGGAAGGTGTAAAGAGGGAGTAGTGTTTGTGGATATTTGACTTAAATTTTATTAGATTATAACTCTCAGGAAAGACCTCTGCGGGGAGTTTATTCCACATACGGCTAGTTCGACTAATAAACGAATTCTCTCTGTAATGCGTTGTGCGGTCAACTGGACAATATACTACAAACGGATGTGATCTACTAGAGAAGCGGGTAGATTGAAACGAAACTCGGGCACTTGGAATAAGTTCGCTAATCTCAGGAGAACATTTCCCATGATAATATCTATAGAACAGTGCTACACAACCCACATTCCGACGATGTTCCAATGAATCAATAGAGTTGGATACCCTACTGTCATTATAAGTTTGTCATTCTGTTCGTAAATGGAAAAACAAAATCTGGACCTCATTTAAAAGGGAAAACTTTTATATATTTTTGACGACTTAACCGTTTATAATACCAAAAAATTAGATCATAAAATTAAAAATTTAAAAATTTATATGCTTTATTTATATAAAAAAGAAAAAAAATATTAACACAAAATAGCCTAACTTCAGAAAGAAATAACAAAACTTTAGTGTTCATTAAATATTTAAACAACGATTAAATAAGATTAAAAGTTTCCATTGTTTTGGCATCACTTAAAACAAAATTTTTTTGTTTATCTATTTATTTTAATTGTATTTTTTTCTAACAAATTTCTTATCTTTCGATTTAGAGCACACCGAAGAGTGATTATGAAGAAAAAGTATATTATTTTAGAACTGAACGCGAAATTATTAAAAAACATAGGTTGCAAAATTAGAATTTTGTAACAGTTTCCAATGTACTGTCACCTACTGCATATTCCTGATCCTTATAAAAAACCAAGTTGATATAACGATGTCCGTCTGTGTGAATCATGATCACGCGGGGTTACTCCTTTTTAGTGAAATTTATTCATTGATATCCTGAGCAGTTTGCTATTTAAAATCATCAAAATCGGTTCAATATGTTCCGAGATTTCTATGAAAATCTACAAAAAGAACTCTGGGAAAAAATATGATTTTTCCACGTTTTTCTTGTTATAGTTGCTATTCTAAATTTTGTTTCTTGTGTGTGATAGCTGTAATTTTTCGTGTTATTGTGGTCATTCTGTTTGTAGCATTTGATTCACGTGTCAAAAGTTCCAAGCCGTGCAGCTTAAAGCTGGCTTTGCGCCACGGCCGGTGTCAAGACGAGAAGTCCAAACTAATGCTAATAAAAATAACTAAATAACATTTTAAATTTTTTCTCAATCAACAAAAAAAGGTTCGGCACAGTTACCATCAAAAAAGAAAAAAATAATCAACGACGAGTATTATGCAAATTTATTGCTGCATTTAAGTGATAAAATGAAAAAAAAATTTCCTAAATTTGTTGTGTTTTCTTTGTCAGTTCGGATTGTTCTGGGACCGCCCTTGCAGTTACAAACATCAGCACAAACTCATTATACCCTGACCGCATAGTGGTTTAGGGTATAAAAACAGTTAGTCAAAGTAAATGTCTTTCATTAAAATTTGCTTTCAGTTGCAGGCATTTTGCAATTACATATTACATACATAGCCACCAATATGCGTATGTGCAGTCAAATTTCCCGAAGATGGACTGCGAAGGAACTTATCTGTAAGAACTAAGTTTTTAAAAAATAAATCCAAAATCAGCATTTTAAAATTTGATTTAATTTTCATTAATTTTAACTGTTAACCCTTTTCAGCCCCCGGTGATTTCAAATGGAATCAATTCTAATTCAATTGAAGAAAAAAAATCGGGTAATTTAGTTTTATATTAGAGGAAGGGTTTTGCTATACTAGATCGAGTGAAAAGTACGTGGCCTTATATAGAGATGGCGTGACGAGTGCCAATTTTTATACCCTATACCACTATGTGGTTTGGGTATAATGACTTTGTGCTGCTGTTTGTAACAACCAAAAATATTTGACCTAGACCCATCTTTAATTATACCAATCGAATCAGAATCACTTTCTGAGTTGATTTAACAATGTCCGTCCGTCCGTCCGTCCGTCTGTGTGTCCATTTAAACCTTGTAATCAAACTGCAGGTCGCAAATATGAATATATTTTGATGAAATTTGGTATAAAATTGGTAAAAACAAAAATATTGCACTGATTCTTCTCAGATTTTGTTTGTATATATTTTTGCAAAATACAAGAGACTTTACCAAACATGATCAGGATCGGTCCATTTTTGGACCTAGTCCCCATATAGATATAGCATCCGATATGAACTTTTTGAAATCTGCAGCCAAAAAAATTAATAAAAATCCCACTCAGATTTGGTTTTTGCTTATTTTCTATGTCCAGTTAGTTGGGCCTAAGAGATAGGGTTTCTAAACGCATGGTATAGGGTATCGTATAGTCGGTCTAGACCGACTATAATTTTCTTACTTGTTATCTGTTTATTCAGTACAGACAACTGTTGTATAAAAATTTCATGACATTTCATGCTGCTTTTAAAGTTTGAGAAAAATGAATTGCAAAGAGATTCGTGCTTTGGTTAAACATTATTTTTTGGTACGAAAAATACTGTCCAAGCCAAAAAATGGATCGATAAATGTTATGCTGAATCTTCGCCGTCATATTCAATGGCTAAAAGGTGATATTACGAATTTAAACATGGTCTGACGGTCACAAATGATGCAGATCGCCCTGGTCGTCCAAATGAGGCAGTTACCGAAAAAACGTAAGAAAAGTGCATCAGGTTGTATTGCGTGTTGGATGATCGAAAGATTAAAGCAAGTGAGATTGCTGGCATGGTAAAGATATCAACAGAGCGAGTTCGGCAAATATAACATGACCATTTTAATATGAAAAAGATTTCTGCTCGATGGGTGCCGCGATTTTTAACAGCTAAACAGGACCTGAAACGTGTTCATGATTCAAAGTATGCTTTGGAGATGTTTGCAGTAAATAGAACTGAATTTTTACGGCTATTTATAACAACGAATTAAGACGTGGATTTATTATTACTAGCAGATTCCAAATTCTAGGAAATTTTATTTTTTTTTATTTAATATACTTCACAATTCAACTCATTTTAAATGGAGAAATCAAACTCAACACATTAACACAAAGACATTAACAAATTTAATAAACACACACATAGCATTTTATAATTTTACATATGTGTTAGTAGCAACTTTAAATGATCATAACTTCAAAAAAATATTCCAGACGATCAAAATCTGTAAATCTGGGTAACAGTTAAAAAGAAATACCTTTCAAATGATAAATTTTATGTCAAAATCGGGGTAAAACTTTGAAACTTACATTGGTCACAAGAAATCGCCTTACCTATTAATATTATAGATACACCGCATATCAATGTCTGCAGAGCGGTTACAGGCGTGCGAAAACCGACTAAAGACTCAAAAATCAACAGTGTTTTTTGGGACGCACGTTGTATAATAGTAATTAATTACTTGGAGAAAGGAAAAACAATATCTGCCAAGTACTATGTTAAGAAAAAAAAAACGATCCCTCTTAAATTAAAAAAAAAATCATGTGAGTCCGATCACAGGGAACATGTGTAAACATCTAGTAATTAAAGATTTTTATCTCATTTTTTAAAATCAAACAGAAAGCGTCATCTATGTATTACTTATAGCTAAAACTGTTTCAGCTAATTCAACAACCCTTTGCTGTAAAACGTTAAAAATATCCCAATATAAACGTATATAAGTGATACATACATGGCGCTTTTAAAAAGTGGCTCAAAAAACAATGTTATATCATAATTTTTCACCAATACAATCATAAGTCACACAGCGTTATGTGTCAGCTCTCACCTATTACGTGTTACACTGTTTCTTTGATTGTATTGTGAAATAGAAATTTACCCCCCTGCGCGTATAGATGTTGACACATCAAAAATCTTGTACCATCATCTGCTTTTTAAGTGTATCAAGATGTTAGAAGATCGTTGGAAAAAGTGCATTTCACTTAACGGAGATTACGTTTAAGAATAAAATTGATTTCAAATCCAAAAAACAGGTTCTTCATTGTTTGGCCACGGAGTTGTCATGCCATGTAGTATATATATAAGTTATATATAGTTTTTTTTTTAACGAAATTTGGTTGAAACGGGTTAGCGCATCAAAGTTCAATTAAAAAATTGTAACAAAAAATGTTTTTAATAAAATTGTGCATAAAAATAAATATTAAAAAAAATTAGGCTTTAAACATTAAAGCAAATAGAACGATAAAACCATGTTTTTCGGGAAAGGGATAAAAGCCCAAAATCGTCCACCATATGGGGATCCGTCATTTGCGAATTTAGGCACAAACCAAATTTCTGTAAGATTATCGGTTATTTATAACCTGGAATATTTTAAAAATAGTGCGATCACGAACATATTAAATGTGGTCTTCATATGTTTTAAAAACATAAACAAAACCATTTCAATAAAAACAAGTAAGCAAATTATAGTCGGTCTAGACCGACTATATGATACCCTATACCATGCGTTTAGAGACCATATCTCATAGGCCCAACTAACTGGACACAGAAAATAAGCATAAACCAAATCTGAGTGGGATTTTTATTAATTTTTTTGGCTGCAGATATGAAAAAGTTCATATCGGAAGCTATATCTATATGGGGACTAGGCCCAAAAATGGACCGATCCTGACCATGTTCGGTAGAGTCTCTTGTATTTTGCAAAAATATATACAAACAAAATTTGAGAAGAATCAGTGCAATATTTTTGTTTTTTGATAGATTTAAGTGAAGACCGGGAAGCAGCTCTATATGGGGCCTATGACTAAGAGTTGTCCCATAGGGATCATTTTTGGACTACTTATTAATCGATGTAATAAATGCATACAAACCCAATTTGAGTAAGATCTATATGACAATTTGGATCTTATGGCAATTTATGTCGATTTTATAGGGTCATTTGTATGGGGGCTAGGTCTGAACATGGACCGATTCTCATAGATTTCAATAGCGTTCATCCTATGGCCGATAAAAGCTTATATACTAAATTTGATCAAAATATATTCATATTTGCGACCTGCAGTTTGATTACAAGGTTTACATGAACAAACAGACGGACGGACGGACGGACGTACGGACATCGTTAAATCGAATCAGTTAGTGATTCTGATTCGAGCGGTATAATAAAGGATGGGTCTAGGTCAAATATTTTTGGTAGTTACAAACAGCAGCACAAAGTCATTATACCCAAAACACATAGTGGTATAGGGTATAAGAACCTTATTTGGGGCTTAAAAGCAGATTCGAGTTATGCGAAGGCTGCTTTTTTATCCAAATGAAGACTTAACATTAATTAATCTAAAATTAATTATAATTACAATACTAATAATAATATATTCCGTTTCTTAATGCTTTTATTATTTTACTAAAATTCCATGTTCGCTAATGGGAGATTTGCCTGTTCTTACATGAAAGCCACAAACCAACATATCAATATTTTTATTAAATTTTCTCACTGCTTTTGTAGAGCATATTTTTACACACATAAATCCTTGATAATAAAAAACAAAATTAATTAAAATTGCATTTAATATAATAAAATTTCACACTAATGAAAATTTTCGCCACACACCCCAAAGTGATTAATTTGAAAATGGAAACCAACTCGGATGTATCGATAACTTTTTTTTTTAAATAATCCTTTTTTTCTTTGCGGGAATTATAATAATAAACTGCTATCTGCAGTTCAAATAGGAAATTCCTGTTGCTCTCATTTTAACATAAAAACTTTAAATGTTGTTACAAATTTGTAAATATGTTCAATTTGTTAAAATATCTACATTAGGGATATGCT
Organism: Cordilura impudica; assembly: GCA_963682025.1. Lineage (NCBI taxonomy): Eukaryota > Metazoa > Arthropoda > Insecta > Diptera > Scathophagidae > Cordilura > Cordilura impudica. The sequence continues at coordinate 41,977,209 of OY821519.1, read as the reverse complement.
TTTTTTATATTTTTGCAAATATCAAGTTTGGCATAATAAAATAAAATAAACTTATTTCTTCGAGATCGTTAAAAAAGTTCGGGGACCGAATGAAATAAAGTTTTCGTTATCGTTTTTTTTTTTCATAATTGGACAGAAAACAAGATTTTTTCTCAAATCCATTAAATATTTCCTAGCAAATGAGTATTTCTCTTTAGTGATGATTTGTTATTACAATTTGCATTACATAATAATGTAAAGCCCTAATCTTTGCACGTCTTAACATGTTGACTGCCACGGCAAATTTCAGAATTGCGGTCTAGAAAGCCAATAAAAATGCTCTTTTACTTCTTGCTTTTTAATAAATTTTTTATAATTATATTTTCTCTTCATTAATTATTAATTTTCAGTTCATGTAAGCCAGCTTTTATTTTTGTTCTCTTGCCAGAAGCCATCTATCAATATTACCACTGATATACTACGAGTTTAATCGTAGTTGTACGAATATGGCAAGTACACACAGTAAGAGATAACTCGTCGTCGGCCTCCTAGCAAAGAACGCAATCTATGAGTTATCTAGTAATTGGCAGTCAACGCGTTAAAATTAACAAGAACTTCCCTTGTAGTTATATGAAATGCAACACTGCTCCCATCAAGTACCACCTGTGAATAGACTACTGTTAAGTTTTGAGCAATTCCGTCATTTACTTTGCGTTTAACAGCTGTTCAAAACACACAACCTCATGTTTTTTTTTTTTTTTTAATGGAAAAAAGTGAATATCGAGTGCTCATTAAACATTATTTTTTGCGAAAAGAAACGTCAATCAAAAAAGGAAAAGCTTGATAAATACTATGGGTGCCACGTTTGCTCTCAATTGACCATAATAAACGGGTGCAGACGAATGCAGTCTCAATGGCAAAATTCCATGAATTGAGCTACGAACTGGTACCTCATCTGCCATATTCGCCGGATTTAGCCCCCAGTGTCTATTTCCTATTTCCAAACCTAAAGAAATGGCTCGGTGGAAAGAGATTTAGCTCCAACGATGAAATTATTGATCAAAGAAATGCTTATTTCATAGACCTCGAAAAATCCTATTTTTTGGAAGCGATACAAAAATTGGAGAAACGTTGGACTAAGTGTATTGAGCTAAAAGGGGATTATATATATTTTTTTTTTATAATTTTTTTTTTCCAAAAAATATTGTGTTTCATTCTTATTCACGGACTTATTGATCCGCCCTCGTAATATAAAAAAAAACGCTTTTTTAAACTCTTTCTTTTAACTTATACTCCCTGTCAGTCTGTCTGTCGTGGGGCAACCCCATTCCCCCTTATCCAAGTCATCTGAAACTTGGCCTATAGTCCTGATGTGGCTACAGATTAATTTTGGGGTAGTCACGCACAGTCACGCATAGTCACGCACATTCACGGATTGATCTAAATGTCACTTCCCCTCATCCGATCGATCTGAAACTTGGCCCAAACATTTGCTGTGAAAAAAAGAATAACTTTGACTTAGTCACGCACAGTCACGCATGACCACGCACAGTCACGGAGAGATTTAAAATGAATTTCCCCTCATCCAATCAATCTGAAACATGGTTCATACTCTTGCTGTAAAGAAATATAACTTCGGCATAGTCACACACAATCACGCATAGTTACGCATAGTCACGGAGTGATTTAAAACCCATTTCACCTTATCCGATCGATCTGAAACTTGGTCGATAGACTTACTGTGAAAAAAGATGAATTTTGGCATATTCACCCACAGCCACGCATAGTCACGCACAGTCGCGCATTGTCACGCACAGTCGCGGAGAAATTAAAACCTCACTTCCCCTCATTCGATCGATCTGAAACTGTGTCCATAGACTTGTTGTGACCAAAGATTAATTTTAAATTAGTCACGCAAAGTCACGCTCAGTCACGGAGTGATTTAAGCCCCATTTTCCCTCAGCCTATGAATCTGAAACTTGGTCCATAGACTTGTTGTGATCAAAGATTAATTTTAAAATAGTCACGCCCAAACACGCACAGTCACGGATAGATTCAAAACTCATATGCATAAGGAAAGAAACAGTTTTAATAAAAACTTTGTTTTTATGGCTTAGATTATTTCTTCAAAAAATATAACTGTATTATATAGAAATCAAGTTTTTTCTGATCAATTTATTCAAAATTCTATCAGAGAATTAGAGCTTTGTAGAATAATTTGTAAATGTTTTGTATTTTAAGGATATGTGATTTTAAAAATCTTCTATATATAAAATAGCTAAATCGGAAGAAAATCTGGCACGGGCAAGAAATATCGGTTACAAGATGCGAAAGTGCGGAATAAATGAAAAGCTGAAACCATGGGACAAAGTGGAATTTCTTACCGAGAGGTAATTCGAATAAAGTTCGAATGTCACAAATGCAGGATCAAACAAGTAAGAAAATTGTAGTCGGCTAGACCGACTATACAATACTCTATACCATGCGTTTAGAAAAACTGTTTCTTATATCCAACTAATTAGATATAGAAAGCAAGCACAAACCAACTTTAAGTGGCATTGTTATTATTTTTTTTGCCTTCGGATATGAAAAAGTTCATATCGGACTAGGTCGAAAAATGGACCGATCCTGACCATAGTTTGTAAGGTCACTTTTTTTTTCCAAAAACATATACAAACCAAATTTGAGAAAAATTTGTGCAAAATTTTTATTTTTTGATAGATTTAGGTGAAGACTGGGGATCAGTTTCATATGGGAGCTGTGACTAAGAATAATGTTATAGGGTTTATTTTTGGACTACTGATAAATGGATGTATAAAACATACACAAACTCAATTTGACCGAGATCTATATGGTAATTTGAATATTATGGAAATTTAAGTCGATCCCATATGGGTCATTTGTATGGGGACTAGAACTGAACAAGAAACGATTTTCACCAATTGCAATAGCGTTCATCATATGTCCGATAGAAGCTTATATATTAAATTTCATCTAAATATATTCATATTTGCGGCCTGTAGATTGATTACAAGGTTTACATGGACACACAGACGGACGGACAGACGGATGGAGAGACATCGCTAAATCGCCTCAGAAAGTCGATTCCTATAATAAAAGATCGGTATAATAAAAGATGGGTGTAGGTCCAATATTTTTGGTAGTTACAAACATCAGCACAAAGTCATTATACCGTGACCACATTGTGGTATAGACTATAAAAATATCTCCAATCCATGGACATTAAACAAAAAGAAGAAAAAACTGACCCAGCTATCACTGAGAAGTAGCAAAAACTAATAATTGCTTCCTCTTCATCTCAGGTTAAATGTCTAGTGCACGAAGAGTCTAATTTTACCATTAAATGCAACGAATGATAGTTAAAACATTGTTTTTAGTCGTCAAGTCAGGAAGCTGTCAGAAAAGATTCTATTGTGGTCGGCCATAAGTATACGTGGTAACAGTGAACAAGTATTTTTCAGTAAGGGGTCAATGCTCAAATTTGTAAAGTAAAATGTATTCCAGCTCAGTTTTTTTTCGATTTTAAAGTTTTATAGCTTTTTGAAAGATAATAATTTGTCCAAAAAAATTATAGTATTTTTTTTTAATTAACACACTCAGGGATGCCCGGTACAAATGCAGTGCATTGTGTTGGTTTCAGGAAAATAGGTTATGGGAAGGAGGAGAAATGGAGTAGTGTTTGTAGATATTTGGGTTAAATTTTATTAGATTATAACTCTCAGGAAAGACCTCTGCGGGGAGTTTATTCCACATACGACTAGGTCGACTGATAAATGCATTCTCTCTGTAATGCGTTGTGCGGTCAACTGGACAATAGACTACAAACGGATGTGATCTACTAGAGAAGCGGGTAGAGCGTACCGAAACTCGTGCACTTGGAATAAGTTCGCTAATCTTAGAAGAACATTTCCCATGGTTATATCTTTAGAACAGTCCTACACAACCCACATTCCGACGATGTTCCAATGAATCAATTGAGTTGGATACCCTACTATCATTGATGAACGCCAACGCCCATCTTTGTACACGATCCAGTAGCTCCAAAATAGACTTTGAAGCTCCTGCCCATATATGGGAGTTGTGTTCAATTTTCGGTCGGATGTAAGTGGCATAGATTTTAAGGAGATCAGAAGTAATGAAGTAATTTTTACACCGTTTTAGAAAACCGAGACACTTGAAGGCTTCTTTCGATACTTGAAAAACATGCTCGTTCCAATGAACATCACATTGAACTCTCATGCCTAAAACATCAAGAGTGTCCGATTCCTCAATACCTATACCACCCATGTAAACAGATGACATTGCTGATTCTATGGCCCTATGGGTCAACATACAACATTGAGTCTTCAGCGCATTAAAATAGACCCTATTTGTTTTACCCCACTCGGAGATTGTTAACAGGTCTTGATTGAGTGTGTCATTCATTGTCTGCCTTTTGCCCCCAACCTTCAAGAGGCTTGGCCTACAATTAAAGGAAAATGAATGACAAACGCTGCCGTCATCTGTGAAAGAGTATATAAAGGGTCCGCCATCTAACGTTTTTTTTTCAACTAGTGCTTATTTCGTGAATGGTAACACTTAGCTCATGTCTGATTTGACAGATAATTAGTTTTATCCTTCCGCTGAACGAATATGGTTGTGTATACGCTTGAACAACGCTGCGAGATATTGCGACATTACTTTGAAAATCATGGTTATGTTGCAGAATGTGTGCGATAATTGCGTACGGATTTTGGAAGAAGAGAAACACCGTCAGTTCCATATGTTCGTTATCTTGTGAAAAAAGTGAAAGAAACTGGCATCCTCATCGATAAACCAAAGCGTGAAAAGCCAAAAACAGTGCGTACACCCGAGAATATTGCTGCTGTGGCAGAAAGTGTGCGTGAAGCGCCATCAACATCAATTCACCGTCGTTCTCAAGAATTGAACTACTGCATGGCCAGCCGAGGCAGCCATTTGAATGAAATTATTTTCCATTATTAACCGGAAGGATTGTACTTTCAAACAAAAAAAAAATTTTTGAGATAATATTCACTAGTTTTTTTTATAGCATTTTCAAAAAAAAAAAAGCTATTTGGCGGACCCTTTAGAATTAGAAGTTTGACCAAGAAGGTCGTTCAGAAAAATAAGGAAAAGAAAAGGAGAAAGAATGGAACCTTGGAACGAAAAAAGCCTTATTTTCCCCATAGAAACATATTTAAAATTTTCAATCGATTTCCGACGCGACTTTTCTTTATCCGATTGTCCCCAAACTTCACATTTATTAGTTCTATATAGAAAAGAAATAAACTGAACCCAGAAACTTCCCAAAGTTGTCATTTAAAAAATGTCCATATAACGTAGGTCCACGCTATTGGACATAGTAATAGTAATAAAAGTAATTTACTTAAGCTTTGGCTACAATTTTCCTGAAAAGTGATATGAGAAATCATCAATGATTCCTGAGTTGTAGATAAAAAAAAACTAAATCTATAATATTAATAGGCTAGGCTTGTGACCGATGTTTTGTTCTACAGTTTTATTCGATTTTAACCAAGCGTATATTATTTGAAAAGTATTTCTTTGTAGCCGTTTTGCAGATTCACAGATTTTTACATTTTTTCCTTTATTTTGACTAAATTGCATTTAAAGGTGCTACTAACACATACATAAAATTATACATATGCTATGTGTGTTTTATTAAATTTGTTGTTGTGTTTGTAAATGAGTTTGTTATCTGCATTCACAATATTAATAAACTACAAAAGTGTTGGTTTGTGAATTGGCTAAGTTGAAAAATAAAACTGCCTAGAAATTGCACTTGTATTTCGAGCGCTGGAATCTGATAAAATGGCTAGTACTTTCAATATGATTTGGAACTTCTCATCCCCCAGAATGGTTGTTGCACTATGTAATAAATTTGAGAAAGCCATTTTAAGATATGTTTGTGATCTTATGAATATCTATTATCGCTAGAATGTTAACCCATCTTTGTGAGTTTTTATTGAGTTTTTCATTTTTAGCGCTGGCAGTTATATGGCGGGAACTATAAAAGCCAGGAGTCTAGTTTTTCAAATATTTCTTAGTCAATTCTGAAAGAGATGATTGACCCATATATGATTCTTATTTTTTTGCAATTTTAGAAATAGTGTTTAGTGCTCCGAAAAAAGTCTTTTATTATTAAAATACAACTGCTTACAAATTCGAGTGACCCTAATGTACAAATTTCCAACAAAAAAATGAAATTATTACTTTACAAATATGTAATTCATAACGAATGCAAACACATAAAAAGTGAAACTATTTTCACCAAAACACTATTGCAAATTTTTTTTTGTTTTGTTTGTGTAATTCCATGAATTCTTATGGTATAATATTTCAATTATTTAAATGTTAATAATGACTCTCCCAATACCGCAATCCAATTAACAGAGAAAAACAACATGACATTTTTAGCCATCGAACGATTACGTGAGTTAACTGTTTAAAATGGCTCATTTAAGACATACAGTGCAGTTGCCATCCATACTAAACTGCATTGTATTTATATGGCATTGTAATTATTTATAAGTAAACTTTTACTTTTAGCTTTTTTATGTTTGTTTTAACTGAATAAATCAAAAAGTTATATAACTATTCTGAATGCCTTAAAAGGATCTTTTTTTTTATATTAAGAAAAATTTCTTTCAATATCCTTTAAATGATATTAACAGTTGCATCTTTCTTGTTTTATTGTTAAACAACAACAATTTTGTGTTTGAGTATTAATATCTTATGAGACATTGTCCATGATGTAACTGGTAGTTTGTACGTGTGCTAACAACATTTGCAGCAACTACGTTGCACTTGCAAAATTTATATTACTGGCTTTAATAAGATGGATGTTGCTTAGTTGCAAGTTCTTGTTGCGGGTGTGTTGAAACGTATATAATGTTACGTGATTATTTTAAAATGAATAAATTTCTTTTGAAAATACCTTAAGCATACATACACTCTCGAATAAATGCATTGCTGGCTACAAACCATTATCAGTTTGACAGAGCCGTAGTAAATATTTTAATTGGTGCTGAAAAATGTTATGATACTTTCAACAGATTATAATAAATTGATTTATTATATTCTCCTTTACGATTCAGACACTGATATTTTAGTGCTCTTGTAGGACTGCATTCTATTTTGATTGGATTCCAAACAATAGTTCAATAACTATAAAATTTAAAATATTGAATTTTATTTAATGGGTTCTATTAAAAACATGAAATAATTAATTAAATTAAATCATTTAATATGATTGAACTCTTTGCAACTTCATTCAATTTTGTAGCTACATAAGTTCTTGCTAGATTTAACTGTTTGACTTAAGGCTCTTAAATACTTAAATTATCGACTTCAGTTCTTTAGAAACAAAAAAGATTTCAATCTTCTCCAAAGTCGGTAAGATATATTTTTATTTCTACAGAAAACTTTTAATTCGAATTAATTTTTATTCACTTAAATGGCAAACTTCATGACAAACTTCATTTCCGCTCCAAGTTTCTTAAATATTTAACACTTCTATAAGACTGAACTTTTCACCTGAGTATAAAAAACTACATTACTTTATTCTTTTTATTGTTCATTTCACAAAGAAATAGTTATAAAGAATGTTTCTTGTTGCCAATCGTTCGTTATACATTTCCAATTCACATGCATAATATGCATGCATTGCATCCAAATGCCCTCTTAATAAATAATTGTTACATTTTCGTATTCATTGCGAAATGATAAAAATCAGAAAGATGTTTCTTATTACGAGAAATGATACCAGCAGATTATTTAGTTTACGCAACAAAAATCATTGCAAGTAGTGTGAGAATTCATTTTCTTTCATTTTATTGGATTTTAGGAAAATGTTCAATTGATATTTAACAACGTATTTCCAATGGAAATTTTAATTATTTAATGTTAAAGAAAAATTGTCAACTAAATTTTTAATAAGTATTACAGTTCACTTAACAAACTGAATAGGAAATGGTGCTGATTTAATAGAAAAATTGCCAAACTACTCACTCGTCTATGTACGAAGTTCTAGTGCTTCAGCAAGTATCATTGCAAAACTATAATATTAGTAGGAAAGCTATTGTCGGTCATAGAAAACTAGAAAAGCGACTAAGTCGACCGTCGAAAAATTATGAAAATTCTTCTTAAAGAAAAGAACTTTCTTAATAAAATATACCCTCTTACTAAAAGGTACTTTTAGGAAAAGATACTTTTTTAATAAAAAGTGCTTTTTCTAATAAAAGCACTTTTTTAATAAAAGGCACTTTTTTAACAAAAGTAACTTTATTAATAAAAGGTAATTTTTTATAAAAAGTATATCATTAAAAAAAGTTACATCTTAAATAAAAGGCACTTTTTCTATTAAAAAGAACCTTTTTGTAAAAGGTACTTTTTTACAAAAGGTACTTTAAAAAAAATCATTTTTAAGAAGGGGTACAGTTTTAATAAAAGGCACTTGTTTTTGCAAATGTAATTTTTATAGAAGGTTCTTTTCTACAAAAAGTACTTTTTAATAAAAAGGTCCTTTTTTAATAAAATGAACTTTTTTATTGAAAGCTATTTTTTTTATTAAAAGACACATTTTTAAAAGGTACTTTTTTTATTGAAAATTCCTTTTTTAATCAAAGGTACTTTTTAAATAAAAGGTACTCATTAAAAATAAGTATCTTTTTAATGAAAGGTACTTTTTTTAAATAATGAATGATGCTTTTTTAATGAATGATGCTTTTTTAATGAATGATGCTTTTTTTATAAAAGGTACTTTTAATAGATATTTTTTAATAAAACGAACTTTTGTAATAAAAGGAACTTTTTTTTTATTACAAGTCCATTTTTTATTAAAAGTAATTTTTATTTGTCAAAAGATACCTTTTTATTACTAAAAGGTATAGTTTTTAATTAAAGGGTACTTATTTTATTAAAAGCTACCTCTTATTAAAAGGTACTTTGTTTTATTAAAAAGTAATTTTTTATTAAAAGGCCCTTTTTTAAATTAAAATGTACTTTTTTTATTAAAAGGTGATTTTATATTAAAATGTGTCTTTTTATTAAACGGCACTTTTTTATTAAAAGGTAGTTTTTATTAAAAGGTAATTTTTTTATTAGAAGGTACTTTTTTATTAAAAGGTACTTTTTATTAAAAGGTACTTTTTTATTAAAAGGTACTTTTTTATTAAAAGGTACTTTTTTATTTAAGGGTACTTTTATATTAAAATATAATTTTTAATTAAAACTTACTTTTTTTAGTAAGGGGTAAATCTTTAAATAAGCTACTTTTTTAATGAAAGTTACTTTTTAAATCAAAAGTACTTTTTTAATAAAAGGTTCTCATTAATAAAAGTTATCTTTTTAATAAAAGGTACTTTTTAAATAAGTGGTAATTTTTTATTAAAAGGTACTTTTTTGTCAAAAGGTACCTTTTTTAAAAGATAGTTTTTATTACTAAAAGGTACTTTTTAACTAGGGGTACTTTTGTTATTAAAGAGTACTTCATTACTAAAAGTTACTTTCTATAACAAAAAGTACTTTTTTTTATTGATGATGCTTTAAAAGGAACTTTTTTATTGAAAGGTACTTTTTTATTTAAAGCTACTTTTATATTAAAAGGTACTTTTTATTTAACTTACTTTTTTAATAAGAAGTAAATCTTTAAAAAAGCAGCTATTTAATCAAAGGTACTTTTTAAATAAAAGGTACTCATTAATAAAAGGTATCTTTTTAATAAAAGGTACTTTTTTAAATAAGTGGTACTTTTTTAATGAATGATACTTTTTCAATAAAAGGTAGAATTTTCATAAAAGGCACTTTTAAGAGAAGATATTTTTAATAAAGTGTACTTTTTTAATAAAAGGAACTTTTTTTATTTAAAATAAGTTTTTTATTAAAAGGTACTTTTTTTTGTCAAAAGGTACCTTTTTAAAAGGTGTTTTTTTATTACTAAAAGGTACATTTATGTTAAAAGATAGTTTCTAAATAGAGAGTACTTTTTTATTAAAAGGTACTTTATATTAAAAGGTACTTTTTTTTATTAAAAGTACTGTTTTATTAAAAGCTAATTTTTTATTAAAAGGTATTTTTTTATTAAAAGGTACTTTTTTATTAAAAGGTACTTTTTTATTAAAAGGTACTTTTTTATTAAAAGGTACTTTTTTATTAAAAGGTACTTTTTTATTAAAAGGTACTTTTTTATTAAAAGGTACTTTTTTATTAAAAGGTACTTTTTTATTAAAAGGTACTTTTTTATTAAAAGGTATTTTTTATTTAAAGGTACTTTTATATTAAAGGGGTACTTTTTTATTAAAACTTACTTTTTTAGTAAGAGGTAAATCTTTCAAAAAGCTAATTTTTTAATGAAAGGTACTTTTTTAATCGAACGTACTTTTTAAATGAAAGGTGTTCATTAATAAAAGGTAAATTTTTAATAAAAGGTACTTTTTTTTAAATAAGTGGTACTTTTTTAATGAATGATACTTTTTTAATAAAAGGTACAATTTTTATAAAAGGTAATTTTAATAGAAGGTATTTTTTTTAATAAAATCTACTTTTTTAATAAAAGGAACTTTTTTGTTACAAGGAATTGTTTTTTAATTTTAATTTTTTATTAAAAAATACTTTTTTTTTGTCAAAAGGTATATTTTTTAAAAGGTAGTTTTTATTACTAAAAGGTACTTTTATGTTAAAAGGTACTTTTTAATTAAGGGTCACTTTTTAAATTAAAAGGTACCTTTTATTAAAAGGTACTTTTTTACTAAAAGGTACTTTCTTTAATAATAATTACTTCTTTTCTGAAATGAACTTTTTATTAAAAGATAATTATTGGTTAAGAGGTAATTTTTTATTTAAATGTACTTTTTTATTTAGAGGCACTTTTGTATTAAAAGGTATTTTTTAGTTAAAACTTACTATTTTATTAAAAGGCACTTTTTTGTTAAAAGGTACTTTTTTATTATAATATATTTTTTTTAAAAGGCATATTTTTATTGAAATGTACTTTTATTAAAAAGTGTGTTTTAATAAAAGAACTTTCAGATGAAAAGTACTTTTTAAATAAAAATTAATTTAAAAAGAGTACTTTAAAGAACAGTACTTTTTTAATAAAAAATAGGTTTTTTAATAAAAAGTACTTTTATAATGAAAATTAATTTTTTAATAATAAATACTTTTCCAATAAAAAGTACTTTCAGGAAAATTTATTTTTTTTTATTAAAAAGAAAAGGTACTTTTTATAATCCCTTTATTTTACATCGTTTTAATCCTTTTCCCGTGATCCAATCGAACACATTTTAGATCGGATTGGATCGGATAGAATCAAATATCTCAATTTCTATAGCAGGGAGAGTTTGAAAATTGGTGTGAGATCATCTATTATTAATGTGGGTAGTCGCACCGATCAGATCAAGAGGACTGACACCTCACTTACAAGATAATTATTCGATATCAAATATCTCGAACTGTATAATGGGAGAGCCTTGAAAATTGTTGTGAGGGCAGTTAATGTTAATGTGAATAGCCGTACCTAAAGAAAGGGAGTATAAAAAAACTTGGTTTTTATGGGTTATTTTTTTTTTTTTAATAATAAACAATTGTTTTTTAATAAAAATCTTTTTTAATAAAAGATAATTTTTTTTAAAAGAAAAAGCCGTTTTCTTAGAAAAAGAAAGAATATTTTTTTTTAATAAAATAAATTTTTTCTAACAAAGTGTACCTTTTAAGGAAAACTAGCAGATTCCAGCACTCGAAATTCGATTGCAAATTCTAGGCAGCTTTATTTTGCAACTTAGCCAATTCACAAACCAACACTTTTATGGTTTATCATTACTGTGAATGGAGATAACAAACTCATTAACAAACATATTAACAAATTTAATAAAACACACATAGCATATGTATAATTTTATGTATGTGTTAATAGCAACTTTAAATTTTAAAAAATTTTAAAATCTGTAAATCTGCAAAAAGGCTACAAAGAAATACCTTTCAAATAATATACGTTTGGTCAAAATCGGGATAAAACGGTAGAACAAAACATCGGTCACAAAAAATTGCCTAGCCATTAATATTATAGATATAATTTTTAAGCAAAGATATTTTTAAAGAAAAGGAACTTTACCAAAATGTATTTCTTTAAAAGAGATACTTTTTGAATACAGCACTCTTTAAGAATGCCTACTTATTAAAAAATAGTATTTTTTTTAACTATACTTTTTTAAAATGAAGAGATCATTTTTTATACTCTTTTTTATTGAAAGTCCATTTTTTAATAAAAGGTACCTTTTATTAAGAGGTATTTTTTTTTAAATAACATTTACTTTTTTAATAAAATGTACTTTTATAATAAAAAGTATTTTTTAAATAAAGGGTACTTTTATTTTAAATGTATTTTTTTAATGAAAGGCACTTTTTTCATAAAAGGTGCTGTCTTAAAAAAAAAAAAATTTTATATAAAAAGAATTTTTTTTAGTAAAAAGTACTTTATTAATAAAAGGTACTCTTTAATAATAAGTACATGTTGTAACAGAAAGTACTTTCAAAAAAAATTTATTTTTTTCAGAAAAGGTATGTGTAATAAAATGTAATTTTTTTAAGACAAGGTATTTATTTTAGAAAATTTATTTTTTAAAGAAAAAGTACTGTTTTAACAAAATTTTTAAGAAAAGTTAATTCTTCAGAAAAATTTCCTTCTTCAGAAGAGAGACTTTATAAGTACTTTATACAAAAAGGTATTATTTATGAAAAGATACTCTTTTGAGAATGGTGGTAACTTTAAAAAAAGATATTTTTAGAAAAAGTTCATTTTTAGGAAGAGGGGTAGTTTAAAAAAATACTTTTTAAGTAAAGGTACTTTTTAGGAAAATACGCTTTTTAAGAAAATTTACTTTACTGAAAAAGATACTTCTTAAAACGAAAAAAATTATGTAAGAATATAAACATTTTAAAATAGATTTTTAATTAAAATGTTTATAAAAGATCGCGGAGAATAAAATTTGTAAGTTCTTATTATAATGGGTTGAATGAATTTTTTTTTTCGTTTTAAAGATTTTACTTATTACTCGTTTGCAGTTATTTCGTAGCTTTTGAGATCTTTTAATTAATTTCAATTACTGTTTTATAAGTTGTACAAAACTAAATGAGATTTGTCGAAATAATTTCCTTCTAATGCTCTAAGGATATTTCGATATACTTATTAAATACAACATTTGTTCGAAGCAATTATATGTTTCTGCTACATTAACCTTAACATTAAACTGAAGTCACTGCCATATATACAGAGGTCAATAGAACGTACTGACGACTACAAAATAAAATGCTAAACTGCAGAATATTAAACTATAGACACCCAACCCATGAGAATTGGAGCAACTTGTTGGGGCCGTGTCTTTAGTTTGTCCTTTATGAAATAATAAAAACGAAACGAATAAAAACGAAAAGTGGTGGAGGAGGAAGAATACAGCTTATTGGCATTTAGCTTATAATTAATTCATATTGTTGAAACAATTATAATATTCAGTGTAGGAACTTATTGCTAACAAAATGTATGGAAAGTTACTTAAACAATTGTGCGTATAACTTAGTTATTTCATTTGTATTAGAGTTAAATAGAGGGTTTCATATTAAAGGAATTACGAGAATTTTTATCATATGAAAACTCCTCATTACCATATTCTGCCAAAATTAAATAATTAGAATTTCTCCAAATTGAAAGATTTTTGTATATATTTTAAATTAAAGTGTTGGCTCAATTTTAGAAGTAACTTTTTGTTTCGTATTTGTTTTTAATGTGCTCCATGTATCTCAACTATTATTGGTTAACGAGAATACTGTAGGGGTGACTTTTTTAACCATCTTTTGGATTTGCACTTACTTGAACTACAAGTATTATTCGTGTCATCGTTTTGTATTATGAAGACACGTAGTATTCGTTAAGGATAATAATTTTTAATTGAAATGCATTTAATTTAAGATGCGTTAATATTATATAAACTATTTGAATACAAATTTTAATTTATTCATGTTGAGAAATAAGCAATTACTTTTTAAAGCAACAGCCACTGAAAGAGTTAACTTTAACAAGTTTTTAAAATTTTATGTATATGTTTAGATTCTATAAAAAAGATTTTTCTTATAATACTGAAAGAGTTTTATTTACGTTCACCTTGAAAGAATCGACAATTTATAATGTGAAGAACTTACAGTAACGAAAAAGATCAAACACGCAGACAATTAAGACCATTTTTAGTTTTAACTGATAAACTTTATAATTCCATTATCATACAAAATTGAAACTTACTGTTGTAATAACCTAATTGAAAACCCAATATTGGAAACAAAGAAGGTTATAAATTTTAAATTACTCGAACAAAAAAAATACTATGAGAGTCTAAATAAATGACACCTGTTGGAACAGATGTTCCTCAAAAATATATTCTAATGTTCTTTTCGCAGCAAAATATGAATAGCAGATCTACTATATTTCTGTGAAGAAAAAAATCTCTCTTAGATCAACGACATTCATAAAAAAAATTTGAAAAATTTAACAAATTTCAGAGCCTCTATGCTAAAGGCCAATAAGGAGGCTGTATATTAGTTGAGACAACTCATTTTTAACAAAAGACTGGTTAATAATATTTTTAAAATACCTGTATTTTATGGGCATATTTTGGTGATTGGTATCGAAACTTACCTGTAAAGAAATATAAAAAATAAGTTATAAATAAAGTTTCGTTTAATATAAAAAATTAATCAAAAGAAATAGAAGTTTTGTGGTTTAATGTTTTTTTTTATTTTCTGTTTGTCAACAAATTAAAAAGATTCCTGATGATGACTAACGGTGTTATTCGAAATATTGGATATACATAATAATAAAAATCAATATTAAAATTATTTATTTTTCACCTCAAGCCATCATCAAAATATTTATTTATTTATTTTATTTATATTAATTACAATTCAAAGTTAACTTGTATTCTAATTTGGGTCCAGGAATAAGCCGGATAACAAAGACCATTTGGCTGGTTTCATGATATCATCAAAATACAAAAACTATTTTAAAAAAATCCAATTTTATTTATTACAGACTAATATATTTAGTTTATAAAATACATATAACAAATAAAATAATGACGATTTAATTATTTAGATATAGAATAATTTTACGTTTCAAAGATTATTTGCGAACAAATCTATGATGTGGTAAATTGAATTGCTCACATAGCCGACGAAATTGATCATTATTAGCATAGTTAATTCGAAAATTATTAGTATTTAAGAGCTTAAAATTTCCTGTAGATCTCGATGGTATATTAATTTGAATTCTACTTAACAGGTAATTGGAGTCAATGTCGCCATGGAATAAGTAGTAGAAAGGAAATACTAAGCATTGTTCTACGACTTTTCAGTGTCGTTAACTTGATTAACGTAGACAGAATAAAATAAATTGTTTCTGGACAGATTCGACGAAATTTATATGAATAATGTAACACGGATCCCATATTATAAAACCATATTCCAGGATGGGACGAACCAGGGATGTATATAGCTGTTTGGTTACATATTGGTCAGAAAATTCTTTACTCCATCGCTTCACTCGTGACTGTGCGTGACTACCCCAGAATTAATCTATAGTCACAATAAGGCTATGGGCTATGTTTTGGATCAATTGGATGATGGATAATGGGGTTGCCCAATAGCAGACAGACAGCCAGATAGACAGAGAGTATAAGTTTAAAAGAAAGAGTTTAAAAATAATGTCGATTGCAAAATTTCGCAGGAAATGCCGATTGAATAACTCAATATTTCGCCGTAAATTGAAATCTAAACTGTGGGCCGCAGCGCAAAATTTTACCAGAAGTTCGGAAACAAATATCAATGTCACCAAAATACAATTCAACTAAGTAAGAATTTTATAGTTGCTCTAAACCGTCTATGCGATACCCTATATCATGCATTTGAGAGGGGGTCTCAGGTCCAACTAATTGGAATAATATAGAAAATAAGCATAAATCAAATTTGAGTCCCATTGTTATTAATTTGTTGCCTGCAGACATGGGGAATAGGTCAAAAAATGGACCGATCCTGATTATATTTGGTAAAGTCACTTATTTTTTGCAAGAAGAACACATACAATCTAAATATAACAAAAATTTATGAAAAAATTCTGTTTTTTGATAGATTTAAGTGAAGATCAGAAAGTGGCTTTATATGGAGGCTATGACTAAGAAATCTTCTAGAGGAGATTAATTGATTAATCGGTATATTAAACACCGTTTGAACAAGTTCTGTATGATAAGTTGGGTCTTATGGTAGTTTACGTGGATCTTATAGGGGGTCATTTGTATGGGGACTAGATCTGAACATGCAAGGATTTTCAACAAATTCAATAGCATTTGTACTATTATTGATTAGAGTATACATATCAAATTTAGTTAGAACATATTCATATTTGCGACCTGTAGTTTGATTACAAAATTTTCAGGAATACACAGACTGACGGACAGACGAACGGAACTAATGGACGGACGGACATCGCTAAATCGACTCATGAAGTGATTCTGAGTCGATCATTTAGTGGTGTAAGGTATAAGGATCTGGAGTCTATGAGTAATTAGAAGAAAAAGAAAAAACGGAACCAGCAACAACTGAGAGACAAAACAAAATTATTAAATCTAGGTTAAGTCTCATCTGCAACTACTGAGTACAAATGTGTGAAGGATGATCATCTATATGCGCAGGGGGGCAAATTTCTATTTCACAATACAAACACAAAAGCAACGTAACATGTGAGCCGTAATACAAAATCGGTGTGACTTATGATTGTATTGGTGAAAAAATTATGATATGTAATAACCTGTTTGAAAATGAGAAATGAAAAATAAAAAATGAAAAATAAAAAATGTAAAATAAAAATGAAAAATAAAAAATTAAAAATAATAATGAAAAATGAAAAATAAAAATTAAAAATAAAATATGAAAAATAAAAAATGAAAAACGAAAAATAAAAAATGAAAAATGAAAAATAAAAAATGAAAAATATAAAATGAAAAATGAAAAATTAAAAATAAAAAATTAAAAATAAAAATGAAAAATAAAAAATTAAAAATAATAATGAAAAATGAAAAATAAAATATGAAAAATAAAAAATTAAAAACGAAAAATAAAAAATGAAAAACAAAAAATGAAAAATAAAAATGAAAAATAAAAATTAAAAATAAAAAATAAAAAATAAAAAATAAAAAATAAAAAATAAAAATAATAATGAAAAATGAAAAATGAAAAATAAAAAATGAAAAATAAAAAATGAAAAATAAAAAATGAAAAAGGAAAAACGAAAAATTAAAAATGAAACATGAAAAATAAAAAATAAAAAAAAAAAATTAAAAATTAAAAATAAAAAATTCAAAATAAATAAATTCAAAATAAAAAATGAGAAATAAAAAATTAAAAATACAAAATTAAAAAATAAAAAAATAAAAAATGAAAAGTGAAAAAGAAAAATTAAAAACGAAAAATGAAAAAAGAAAAATAAAAAATGAAAAATTAAAAACGAAAAATTTAAAATTAAAAATAAAAAATTAAAAATAAAAAACGAAAAATTAAAAATTAACCGGTTGAAATAATATCAATAAATATTTTTATATTAGCAGAGCCCCTGCAGTTGATTGCTATAAATGATACATAGATGACACTTTCTGTTTGATTTTAAAAAAGTGCCATAAAAAATTTTAAATTACTAGATGTTTATATATTTCCCTTGTGATCGGACTCATTATAATTCAAAGTTTTTTTTATCCTGTCCCACTATGTGGTTTGGGTATAATGACTTTGTTCTGTTGTTTGCAACTACCAAAAATATTTCACTTAGACTCATCATTTATTCCGATCGACAGAATTCTGAGTCGATTTAGCGATGTACGTCCGTCCATTCGTTCCGTCTGCCCGTCTGTCCGTCCGTCTGTGTGTCCAAACCTTGTAATCAACCTACAGGTCGCAAATATGAATATATTTTGATGAAATTTGGTATATAAGATTTTATCGGCCATAGGATGAATGCTATTGAACTTGGTGAAAATCGGTCCATGTTCAGACCTCGTCCCCATACAAATTACCCTTTGAAATCGACATAAATTGCTATAAGATCCTAATTATCATATAGATCTCAGTCAAATTGGGTTTGTATGTATTTATTATATACATTAATCAGTAGTCGAAAAAAATACCTATAGGACAATTCGTAGTCATAGGCTTCGCATAGAGCTGCTTCCCGATCTTCACTTAAATCTATAAAAACACAACAAGTAAGAAAATTATAGTCGGTCTAGCCCGACTATACGATACCCTATACCACCCTATCTTTCCGTTCCAACTAATTGAATATACGAAATAAGCATTAACTAAATTTGAGTGGCATTGTTATTAATTTGTTTGGTTGCAGAAATGAAAAAGTTCATATCGGGTGCTATAGTTATATGGGGACTAGGTAGGACAATTTACCAATCCTGACCATATTTGGTAAAGTCACTTATATTTTGAAAAAATGTATACAAACTAAATTTGAGAAAAATCTGTGCAATATTTTTGTTTTTTGATAGATTTAAGTAAAGATGGGGAAGCATCTCTATATGGGGCCCATGACTAAGAATTGTCCTATAGGGATTATTTTTGGACTACTAATTAATGGATACAATAAATGCATATAAAAATAATTTGACTGAGATCTATATGATAATTTGGATCTTATGGCAATTTATGTCGATTTCATAGGGATCATTTGTATGGGGACTAGGTCTGAGCATAGACCGAATTTCACCAATTTCAACAGCGTTCATCCTATAGCTGATAAAAGCTTATATGCCAAGTTTCATCAAAATATATTCATATTTGCGACCTGTAGTCTAGGTCAAATATTTTTGGTAGTTACAAACAGCAGCACAAAGTCATTATACCCAAACCACATAGTGGTATATGGTATAAAAATATTCCACAGAATTTTTTCAAATTTGGTTTATATATATATATTTTTTCAAAATAAAAGTGACTTTACCAAATATAGTCAGGATCGGTCCATTTTACGACCTAGTCCCCATATAAATATAGCATCCGATATGAACTTTTTTATATCTGCAGCCAAAAAAATTAATAACAATGCAACTCAAATTTGGTTTAAGCTTATTCTCTATATCGAATTAGTTGGACCCAAGAGATAGGGTCTCTAAACCATGGTACAGGGTATCGCCCGTCTAGACCGACTATAATTTTCTTACTTATTTTTCTTTTTTTGCTTTTTAAATTTGCTTTTTCTTAAATATGTATTATATTGTTATCTAATCAGTGGTCTAAATAGTTTTTGCTTATCTTTTTCTGCACCACTGCTACGCGACATTACGTGCTGAGCTAGACAGGCAGACTGGCGGGCCAGCAAACAGCCAGACACTTGTTGTTAAGCACGAGATGGTATGAAATGCCCTGTTTACTTGCTTATGATTTCTTTTTGCATATTTGCAGTAAAATGATTATGAAATATTTGTTCTATTTATCAATCGCTTGTAGTCCGTTTGTTTAGGCTCTGGCATGTAACGCAAACAACATTTATTTTTTTATAATAGAAGAAGGCCTAAACTCTAATTATATTTTAAGAGAATTTTTTTATATTTAAGTTATCCATATTAAAATAAATATTTAGTTAAATCCTTCGTACTAGATAAAGAAAATTGAAATGTTTAGTAGAAAAAAAGAATGTTCAAAATAATCACAATCACAAAAAAAAAAAATTAACTCGTATACATGAATTGTGGAACAAAAGTAGCTTCAGTACCTATTTTAGGAAAGTAGGAAGAGAAAAAACGGTACATTGAGATAACTTAAAGTATTTTGACAGTATTGCTGCCTCTAGAATTCTAATTCGTTAATTATACCCTATACCACTATGTGGTTTGGGTATAATGACTTTGTGCTGCTGTTTGTAAGTACCAAAAATATTTGACCTAGAGCCACCTTTTATTATAACGATCACTTTCTGAGTCGAATTAGCGATGTCCGTCCGTCCGTCTGTGTGTCCATGTAAACCTTGTAATCAAACTACAGGACGCAAATATGAATATATTTTGATGAAATTTGTTATATAAGCCTTTATTGGCCATAGGATGAATGCTATTGAAATTGGTGAAATTCGGTCCATATTCATACTTAGCACCCATACAAATGACCCCCATGCAATGGTTTTTTTACTTATTTTTTTGCTATATTTTTTTCTCATCGTCGCACGAATCTGCCTGTTCAAATTTAGAGGTCTTAAAAGAAAAACTGTTTAGATCTAAAGTGAAGAAAAAAAATATGCATCACATATTGTTTTATTTTTATTAAAATCTCTAAATAGTTATTCAATTTTGTATAAATAATTCAGTACTTCTTTAAGAAAATATACTTTCTATTATTATTTTATCCCATATTGGACATTTTTCGTACTAATTCCGGGATAGAATTAAGAAAAGTGTGGCAATACCAACTTTAACTCAGATGACACATGGGATATAATAATACATACACAGTCATTAAGCAAATGCTACAAACACAACGTCCCAAAGAACAACAACGACACTAACAATTACAGCTATGACACACATATAACAAAATTTAGAATAACCACAACAACAAGAGCAACATAGAAAAATCATATTTTTATTTTAATTAATATCTCTGGACCTTTTCAACCGATTTTCATGATTTTAAATAGCAACCTGCTCAGAATGTCAGTGAATCATTTTAACTATCAATAAGCAACCCAGCTCACCTATTGAGGGAATGGTCGTGATTTCCATAAACGGACAGACGGACATCGCTATATCAACTCCGGTTGTTATAAGGATTAAGAATATATAAATCTTATGGGGTCGAATTTTTTTTTCTTCTAATTATTACCAGATAGGATGACAAACTTGTACATACGCTCTGCACCCTGGTGTGGAGGGCATAAAAACAGCATCAAGGCAACTTGTGTGCTGTTTTTAAGATAAAGATAATATAAATATCCTTGAAATATCTAAGGAGTCTATTTAGAGCCGAGTTTAGTTTTTGTGCCAGTGTATTTCAGTTAACACACTAAATCTTAACGAGCAGATGGAAATATATTTTTCTTTTTGTCATTCCATAACACATTTGACAATTCATTCATTTTGCACATAAATCTATAATTGATTTATAGTAAAACAGTTTGTTGTAATTAAAAATTAATTACGAATATTACAAACAGTAACACTTGTAAACGAAATTAAAACATCAAGAAAGCCAAACAGAAGATAACAACAATGATAAATGAACAATTAATAACATTAAAACAAACAAGTAAGAGAATTATAGTCGGTCTAGACCGACTATACGATAGACTATATACAATGAGTTTCGAGAAAGAGCCCTAGATCAAACTGTGTTAAGGTCATAATCGAATATAGAAACTTTATTTATATGTAGGCTACAGGCATGCCAAATTTTATATTGGATGCTAGGCGACTAGGTCAAAACCTGGACCAATATGATTATATTTCGTAAAATCATGTATTTTTCGAAAATTGAAATAAACTAGATAACTTTGTGAAACATTTTTTATATATTCTTTCTTAATATAAACGAGTGAAGATCACAAAGCAGCTAAGCATATATATGGGCTTTATGTTGGGCTACTGATTAGTTAAACAAACATAAACCATAATTTGAGCGATATCTATGGCAACTTAAGTCGACAAGGCCGGAATATTTGAAGCCTTAATATGCACCGATTTTCCTATGGCAGAAAAGAGCTTACATACTAAATTTCATCAAAATTTGTAGTTTGATTACAAGGTTAACATGGACAGACAGACAGGCAGACAGACGGACGGATGGACTTTGTAAAACCGATTCAGAAAGTTATTCTGAGTTGATCAGCCTAATTAAAGGTTTTAATTATTTTCGGTAGCTTCAAACTCATTATATCCTGACTATAGATTGGTGTAGGGTATAAAACGTGTGTTAAGTATTTGACTTGTATTTCTGTATCTTTTACCGTGTAAATATTTGCAATTATTTGCCAATTAGTTAGCATTGAATTGTCAAAGCAGATAATTGGAGTTGTAACAACAGAATTCGGCTTATATGTTGCAGGTCGATTAAACAGCAGACGTGTAGTTATATTTATATATGAGTATATACATATAAAAAACATATATAAGTAAAAAATTTTGTATTAAATATTTAAGAATAAATTTGTAATTTTTTTTTGCAAACACCGCACATAAAAACCAAACCAAACATAAAAAACTAAAATTTTGTAGTGTCTCCATAAAAAAAGGAAAGTTATGCTTTCGTTATGTTAATATTTCTGGGCCAAACTATATCTAGCAACAGATAACCCATAAATTTGTTTTTTTTTCACATATGACCTTACCACAGATCAATTTGAAATTCTATCACAATGTTTGCACAGGCTTAAGGACATGTTGCTTAGAAGCAGTTTTTGGTACCTTAGGCATGAATGCGACTGCATTAAGTGTTAAATTTTTTTTTATCTGTCAATATCAAAACAGCTGTCAAGATTTACATTTTTGTCATGGCCAACGGACACGCTACGTTTGAGAGTTATTAAAAATTACATCTGAAATTATGAATCGGTTACAACTTTAAAAATGCTTACTAAACCTTTTGGTGGTAATTTTCAATCTACCAGACTCACAGTGAAACGTTTAAGTCTACAAAACTCGATGTTAGAATATATTAATAAAATACTAGCAAATTCCAGCCCTCGAAATTCGAGTGCAAATTCTAGAAAATTTTATTTTTTCAATAAACAAAGACCCTCAATGTATACTAATCAATTATAGCCAACTCATAAATCAACACAAAAAACAAACTCATTTTTATTACAAACACATTAACAAATTTACTAAACACACACTTTACTCAAAATAAAGGAAAAAATTTAACAATCTGCAAAACGGCTAAAAAGAAATACCTTTCAAATAATATACGTTTGGTCAAAATCGGGATAAAACGGTAAAACAAAACATCGTTCACAAGAAATCGCCTAGCCTACTAATATTGTAGATATGCCAATTGAAAGCGTAGATCCTGAGTATATCGAATATGTTAAGGACAATGTGATAACATTATTTCCAAAAGAATTTATGATAACTTTTCGTTATTTTTTAGCTAATACTATAAAAATTAGTGAAAAAAAACCAATTTTCAATTTTCAGACGCATGTTCAGACCTAGTCCCCATACAAATGACCCTTACGAGATCGACTTACATTGCCATAATATCCAAATTATCATATAGATCTCGGTCAAATTGGAGTTGTGTATGTTTATTACATCCATTTATTATTAGTCCAAAACTTAACCCTATAGGACAGTTCTTAGTCATAGCCCCATAAGAAGCTGATTCCCGATCTTCACTTAAATCTATCAAAAAAACAAAAATATAGCACAAATGTTTCTCAAATTTGGTTTGTATGTGTTTTTGCAATAAAATAAGTGATCTTACTGAATATGGTCAGGATCGGTCCCTTTTTCAACCTAGTTCACATATAAATATAGCATCCGGTATAAACTTTTTCATATCCGAAGGTAAAAAATTAATAACAATACCACTCAAATGTGGTTTATGCTTAGTTTCTATATCTAATTAGTTAGTTCTAAGAGATAGGGTCCCTAAACGCATGGTATATAGTAGATATCGTATAGTTAGTCTAGACTGACTATAATTACTTGCTTTATATTGATATGACAACCATATTCAAAGTTGCATAAAGTAACTACTAGTTAAGTTATCATTCAAGTAAAAACAAGTAAGAGTGATAAATTTGGCTATGTCGATTCTAAGACACCCTCGACCCGTGTTCTGAATAGAATATTATAAAAAAGGTTGTCAACACTTGGAGACAAAAAGGTTTAAAATTAATGATGTTTAAAATTAATAAGATAATTAACAAAAATTTTTGATATTTTCATACTTTTTTCTAATTGAAAACAATTATTAAGTGCAATCAGGATAAATGTAAATCATACAACTACATTTTTGTTGGTTTAAAGAGAGTAAGAGCCTAATCATCATAGCTATTCTCTTACTCTCATCATGTTTTCGAATTATAATACCATGTTATTTAAGCTCAATAAAATTATAAATTAAAAAGCTAAAAATCCGGATTTTCAATTTCATAAAAAAGTTTAAAATTTGTATGGGGACCACCTTTAGGGTTCAAGATCGAGGGTCGGTATGTTCTGAGAAAATGTTGCGGTTGAAAAAATTTTGGGCGTCGGTCAAACATTTGACCACCTTAGGGTCACCCTTGGGACCGTTAGAGCGGTGGGAGTAAATTTTTTTAAAATGCCATTTTTGTATGGGAACACCCTTACGGATTAGGGATAGGGGGTAGGTGTGTTTGGAAAAAAAAATCGGAGGGCGAAAATAATGTGGGTAGATCTTACATTTTTCCCCTCTAGGGGCAACTCCGGGGAAGTTGTTGGTCTATTTGTGTTTTTTTCAGCTCTTTTTTTTTTGGGCACCCCTTGGGATGTGAAAATAGGGAGTAGGTATATTCTGTAAAACTATTTGGGCTAAAAAATAAATGAGAGTCGGTCATACATCTGGTCATTTCCTAAAATCTTCAAATTTGTATGGGAGACCCTTTAACGGATGAAGATAGGGCATAGGTATGTTCGGAAAAAATATTGGGTAAAAAACATTAATGAAAGTCCGTCTTGCATTTTAACCCCTTAGGAGCGACTCCGGGGCAGTTTTGGGCATCTTTATGAATTTTTTTCCCTGCCCACCCAACTTTGACCCCGATGAGAGTCACTCAAAATTTTCCATTTTTTGCCTCATGCATTTTTTTACGGACCTCACAAAATAAGAGGTTCTAGCATGTTCAAATCAAAAAGTCGTATCCCACCCCTTGTCTTCATACATGCACATAAGATAAGATAAGGAAGGCTAAACGCACTGCGACCAATTTGATCTTTTGTGCAGGAATGCACATGCATGCACATGCTCTGTTAGGTATAAATACTTTTGCCCACTTTTTTTTGTTTAAAATTTCATTGGAGCATCTTTACATTTTCGTGCGTCGTTCCTCGGCTATTGGGCCTAGAGACTCTAAATTTAATTCCAATTCCTACTCGAAATAATTACAAACAAGTAAGAAAATTATAGTCGGTCTAGACCGACTATATGATACCCTATACCATGGTTTAGAGACCCTATCTTTCGGTCCAACTACTTTGATATAGAAAATAAGCATAAACCAAATTTGTGTGGGATTTTTATTAATTTTTTTGACTGCAGATATGAAAAAGTTCATATCGGATGCTATATCTATAAAGGGACTAGGTCCAAAAATGGACCGATCCTGATCATGTTTGGTAAAGTCTCTTGTATTTTGCAAAAATATGTACAAACAAAATTTGAGAAGAATCAGTGCAATATTTTTGTTTTTTAATAGATTTAAGTGAAGATCGGGAAGCAGCTCTATATGGGGTCAAAGGGATCATTTTTGGACTACTCATTAGTGGATGTAATGAACGCATACAAACCCAATTTGGGTAAGATCTATATGACAATTTGGATCTTATGGCAATTTATGTCGATTTCATATGGGTAATTTGTATGGGGGCTAGGTCTGAACATGGACCGATTCTCACCAATTTCAATAGCGTTCATCCCATGGCCGATAAAAGCTCATATACCAAATTTCATCAAAATATATTCATATTTGCGACCTGCAGTTTGATTACAAGCTTTACATGGACACACAGACGGACGGACGGACGGACGGACGGACGGACGGACGGACGGACATTGTTAAATCAACTCAGAAAGTGATTCTGATTCGATCGGTATAATTAAAGATGGGTCTAGGTCAAATATTTTTGGTTGTTACAAACAGCAGCACAAAGTCATTATACCCAAACCACATAGTGGTATAGGGTATAAAAATGGTTTATTTTGTGAATGAACGTGATTTCAACGGACAGGGCCATCACTACATCGACTCGAGTTGCTATAAGCAATAACAACCTGATATATGTATGTATGCTCTGCACAGTGGTGTTTAATGCAATAAAAAAATTGCCCAGTGGTGCATTTGTTCTCTTAAATAAAGCAACCCTGTTTAATTAAAAAACAAAAATTATTATAAGTGAAAAACAAACCATCTTCTTAAAACTAAAGTCAGTCCGTCTGGCCGCTCTATCCGGCCGATTTCCTTTATTTTTTTAATGAAAGGTATTTAGACACAGATATGTCATCAATCATTGAAATTTACTCAACTCCCACCTTACCCTAGTTATACTCAAACGCTATTCTTCACTATACATTTCTTATGGACTCAAGCGATTCGAATTGTCATAGCTCCTCTTCTAATGAATGGATCTTGATCGTTTCAATCTCAGAACACTCAGCGGATCAACCTCTTTTTTAACTGTTTAAATTCGTTGAGCTTGAGGAAAGTTATGCGTGCACAATCAACTTTACATTCAATTTTTTCAAGATTTATTCAATATTTTCCTTCACACAAACCTCCATAACTAGAGTTCTAATTAACGTAGGCTGTTGACACAAGTCTAAGATTACTCAGTGGATCAAGCTCTTTCTTTTGAGCTATTTAAATTCGTTGAGTTTGAGGAAAGTTATGGGTGCACAATCAACTTTACATTATGCAACACGCAAGTTAACGTATAGATTTCATTACAATAATTGCATAACACATACCCTGTGTTGAATTATGAATTGCCAAAAATTTGAACACCTTTAGGTGACATACAAGGTGGCCTTTATTTTTGTGTGTTCAACAAATATTTTTAATGAAATAAACTTAATGAATTAAATTGATTAGAAAACATTAAAATAAATAAACTGAATGATAAAATAAAATTTCCTAGAATTTGCACTCGAATTTCGAGGGCTGGGCTCTGCTAGTTAAATTTGAAAAATTAGATGACAAATATTGAAAAATGAAAAAAATGGGATTTTTACACCCCATACCGCCAAGTTGTCAGGGTATAATGACTTTGACCTGGACCCATATCTTGTTATACAGATCGGCTCGCAATCACTTTTTGAGTCGATTTAGCGATGTTCGTCCGTCCGTCTGTGTGTCCATGTAAACCTTGTAATAAAATACAGGACGCAAATATGAATATTTTTTCAGGAAATTTGGTATATAAACTTCTATCGGCTATAGGAGACACTCTATTGAAATTGGTGGAAATCGGTACATGTTCAGACTTAGTCCCCATACAAATGACTTCTATAAGATCGACTTTAATTGTCATAAGATCCAAATTAACATATAGATAAAAGTCAAATTGGGTTTGTATGTGTTTATTATATCCATTAATAAGTAGTCCAAAAATAAACTCTATAGGACAATTCTTAGTCTTAGCCACCATATAAAGCTGCTTCCCGATCTTCACTTAAACCTATCAAAAACAAATTTTAAATTTGGTTTCTATATGTTTTTGCAAAAAATAAGTGACCTTCCCAAATATGGTCAGGATCGGTCCACTGTTCAGCCCCTTCACCATATAAACATGTAGCATCCGATATGACCTTTTTCAGATCTACAGGCAAAAAAATAAAAATTCCACTCAGATTTTTTTTATGCTTATTTTTTATACCCAATTAGTTGGACCTAAGACCAATATATAATTTTCTTACTTGTTTACCATGTTTTCGGCCAAGCTATTGCTACTTAGCTTATAGTTTTGAAAAGGTCTGTTTTGAAAAAAAATATTGAAGAATCGAACAAAAAATTAATTAAGCGTACAAAATGGCTTACTTACAAGCTGAGAGCTAAATTGCCATTAAATTTTTAAACGTAAAAAGAAAACATTTGACTGAGCGGACATTTGAAAAAAAAAAAATGTGAAGATGTTCTATATTTCATAAAATAATTTGGAAGAGATAAAAAAGAGATCGAAGAGTACGAAAATTGAAAAATAGAAAACTCAGTCATGAACCCCAATTTTTAAGCTAGCAAGTTTAGTTGGAGATACCTTGACTTTTATGCAAGTGCTGAATTGTCGAAATGAATTGTTTTAAAAACAAAATAAGGAATATAATGTCCTTAAATATTGTATATTCTTTGATACACATTGAATATGGACTAAAGATTAAAAATGCCTGTTGCGTTTATTATGAGATTTCCTGCAAATGTTTCTTTTCAAAATTGTTTCTCTCCAACAATATAAAAAATCAAAATGTTATATTCAAAAAATACTATGGCCTGAAGAAGAGATAGAAAATTAAACATTCTTATTTAAAAATGGACCGGTATGAGAAAAGTTTTTATCGCATTTTATTTTTTTGTATTAGTGATATACACTTCCAAACGTTTTACTAAATATTAAATGATTTCCAGTGTACAAATATTTATAATTTTTTTTTTAAAATAGACATTTTTTTATTTGTCTACAAACACATAACTAACGACACTACAAATATATTTGTTTCAAATTTGTTTTATATTTTAGTTTTTTATATTGGAAAAACGTTAAATGTTTGGATTCTCTTTAGGTTGGTTTCAGCATAGGTATATATGCATTTCAGTTTTTACTAAAACACTATCTACTGCTTTCGGTTACTGGTGAGGGTGGGTAATTCGACCCGAAATGGCTGTATAACCTATCCTGCAGAATATAAACCAATTATCTATAATACTAATAGGTAAGGCGATTTTTTGTTACCGATGTTTTGTTCTACCGTTTTATCCAGATTTTGACCAAACGTATATTATTTGAAAGGTATTTCTTTTTAGCTGTTCACCAGATTAACAGATTTTTAAATTTTTTCTTTTATTTTAAGTAAATTGCATTTATAGCTGCTACTAACACATACATAAAATTATACATATACTATGTGTGTGTTTATTAAATTTGTTAATGTGTTTGTTAATGAGTTTGTTATCTTTATTCACAATAATAATAAACCAAAAAAGTGTTGGTTTGTGAATTGGCTAAGTTGAAAAATAAAGTTGCTAGAAATTGCACTAGAATTGCTAGTGCTGGAATCTGCTAGTTAAAATAATTGCTCCGATGTTTTTTTTGTTGCTTTATTTAAAGTAAAAACTCAATTTAAAAAAACTTTAAACATTACTTTGCCGCTAAGATTTAGTTGATAATCTAAAATATGGCGGCAATTTGGCGGATACATTATAGCCCTTCAGACATTGTTAACTTAAAGTATAAGTAAAATTCGATATAATCATATTATTAATCCATGAAAAATAAATAGCATGACAGATCTCTTTCAAATTTAACTCACACAGGCAACATGATTTAAGGAAAAAAAAAAAAAAAATTGCATCAAATATTTGCTGCTGACCATATAACTAATAAAATCTTGACGTCGTATCGTTTTCTAAATTTTCAATCACTTTATCTAAGTTTTATGGTTTATCGTTAAATCAAAACATAATCAAATTTAACGCTCGAAAAAATGTAAGCAGAAAAAATGTACGAAATAAAAACTACCAAAAAATATAATTTGAAAAAATCTCTGGAGTATATACGTATAAAAAGTTATTGCTGGTAATTTTGTAGTGTTGTTAGCTTATTGTCGATGGGCCAAATTATTTGCGGACCATTAAGTCAATAAACAAATTCATTAAATAAAGAAAGATACAAATAGAACAACTAACCACAAAGAAGAAGACAAAAATAAATATTAGTGTTAGACTTTAATAACACTATACATAATGTTCTAAGGCTATTAGATGATCAGAGTGCTGCATGTTGTTTTTGGCTTTAAACAGATGGTCAGATAAGAATTTATACCAATCTATATAAATATGCACGTGATGTTGTGATTTTCTTTTTATTGACAAATAAACAAACAACTTTTTAATATGAATGTTAAGTAAGAAGCAACAAATGTTACATGATGTTTATCAGAAGAAAAAAGTGATAATTGTTTTTTTTTTTTTTTTTTTTGGGGGTGGGGGTAAAGATTTCTTTCATGGAAAACCTTGTAAAAAAAAACAAAACACAAATTCGGGAGGAGTGTTTTATCTCTAACAGTTGTCTAGTACTCATATAGCCAGACCAATTTTAAAACATAAAATACCATCTCCCCCATTTTGTATTCATAGCTTGAATTCGTTGAGCAACATTTCAAACACCATCAGAGAGTTACGGAAGATGAATAAGAGCAAAAGTTAATAGTAAATTAAATAAATTAGCAACACACACGCACTTTAAACATTTAAACACCCTGTAGACGACATCGTTTAAAGAGTTCGAAATCCTATTGTTTATTCGGCGAATATCTACAGGGGTTGAATGTATTAATAAACTGGTTGAAAGTGCATTTCTCTCAAATATTTTTAAAAATGTTATTAAATGCTTACAAAGAGAATTTTTATTTTGTTATGTTTTTTTTTTTTAGAACAATTACTTGTTAAACTGGTATTTAAAATCCACCACCAGCACCATCACCATCATCACCACTTTTAATTCTAAAAGCAATACAAGTCATTGTAGGGACAAGTTGTAAGTGGTAAATATCAACAGAGCGTGAAATTGCTACAAAGAAACAGGAAATTTCAAAGTTTTAAAATTACGAAAATGCAAGTGGAACAAATGCACTTCCCTACAAGATAGACCATTTGATGCCAGGAAATTAATACGGAAATGATCAGAACATTAAAACATGTAGTAAACGAAGTTTGGCAATGGAATTCTGCGATAATAATTCAGAATAAAAGTTACTTTGAGCATTTCGTAAAGGAGATCAAGAACAAAAAAAATGTTGGTTTTGTAGCAAAAAATTCCGAAGAATCTGAAAAAGGCAAAAATCTCGATTCGGACCACTATCTTGTAGCTAAAGAACTCCGAACTCGCCTAAGCAAGTCAAAATCGGTCGGCTCAAACAGACGCAGAAATCTGGGTATCATTAAACTGCACTCACAACAGATAACCAAAAGGTATTCAGCTCGCCTATACGTAATGGTACAAGAAATCGCTGGAATCCCTACTATATAAAGGAAAGCAAAGTTGTATCATTAAGCTTTGGTTTCTGTTCGCTAGTAGTGGTTGATACAAAAAGTGCCTCCAACCTACCTCCTCGTGGTGCTCCTGGGCAACACTTGGCAAAGCCAGTTAATTCTGGTTATTATTCATAGCGGCTAAATGGTTAAAAGGTCGGTTTCATCAGGGTACCTTCTTTAGGGAGTGCCTGGTGGATTAAGCCCCACCAAAGGCTTGGCTTTTAAATTTGGAACAACGGGAAGTCATGAAAAGCCCAATGGGTGTTTCTTCGTGGAATATCTTCCTGATGATTAGAACAATAACATACACAGAAGAAGGCTCGCACTCCGGTACAACTGAGGTGGCTAGTCACCACCCAGTGGAGCTGGTTGATCACATCCCATAATTGAATGTGGGGAAATAGTAGCAAATGAAGAAGGATTAGCTGGATAGTTGTAGATGATTCTGATAGTGTATGAGTTGTTTACTGGTAGAACGGGCGTTGCGACTCCCTAGTAAGAGTATTCTGGCAATATTACATTATGGTTGAATTGGAGACATGGGAGTTGGTGGGATACAGAGGTGTCAGAAAGTTAGTGTATGTTATTGTCCGAGTTATCTAATTGATGGTCTACTTAATTATACCCAGCATGACTTTTTGGGCAAGGCCGCCTCGAGGGAGATTCGTTGTGGCGGTGGCTACACACCATAAAAACGTAGCAGAGTTTTAGATAGTCTCAACCCCTCTAAATTACTACCGTCTATGGTGGGGCGATTGGCAGACGTATAGATTCTGTCAGTGGTCACAGCATCATGAGATATGCCCTCGGGCAGGTGCTCACGTAAAACACTTAGAGACTTTTTGTACTATATAGAGGGGAGCAAAGTTGTATCTTAAGTTATTGGTTCACCACTAACGGTGATATAGCATGGTCATGGTTTACCAGTGCTGTTCCTTTTTAGGGGGATAACTGGTGGACTCGAAACCTCACTAAAGGCTATAAATTGGTACTACGGGAAGCCATGATTAACCCAATGAATTTAATAGGATGGGCTATCTCTACGGATATGATTCGAACAATAACACACGCAGCAGAAGCTAGTGTTTAGGCACAACAAAGGTGCTGTTAAAGCCAGCCAGTAAAGTTGGTTGATCTCATCCCATCCATTAACACGGACGTCCGCAGTGGAGATGGATAAGAACTGGATAAGAACAAAGAGTGTCGGATGAGCTGGGTGATTTGAAGAGGATTCCAAGAATGTCTGAGTCAGTTTACAGATAGAAAATTGATATTGAAGATTCTCATAATCATGACGATCATTTAGTAAGCAGTAGTCTGGTAAGATTGCATTATGGCTGATTTGGGATGAAGGATGTTCATGAGTTTGTCTTAAATTCGTGTGAAGAAGACTTTGTTGGATGGAAAGAGATGTCAGTAAGTTAGTGTGTTTTATTGTTCGAGTTATCAATGCGTGACTCTGGTGCTACAATCCATATTTTTAAAGAATTCTAGACAGACTGGAATTCTAAACAAGAGGTGAGACTTTGCCTAAAACAAGTCTCAAAATTGCTACCGTCTTATAACGGGGCGATTGGCAGATGCATAGATTCTATCTAGTGTTAATTGCCATGAGATATCCCTCAGGGTAGGTGCTCACGTAGAGGACATAGAGACTTTGTACTATATAGAGGTACAAACGGTTAAAGAATAAGATCGCAGGTGGTGCTGCTGGCTTGCCTGCTGAGCTGTTGCTGATGAATGCAACCTCAAGAAAGGAGACCCTATTATGTGCACTTATGACCGAGCAATAAGTCTCATTTTAATTGCATACTAAGTTCTCTATAGCATTATATGTGGTAGGAACGTATCAGTGCGGCTTTAGACCTGGTAAATCCATCAAAGACCAGATATTAACGCTACGCCAATTGCTGGAAAAGACCGAAGAGAAACAAATCGACACCAACCATCTATTTGTCGACTACAAAACTGCAGTTGATAGTCTGGTAAGAGAAACGTTTTACGTCGCAATGTCTGAGCTAAGAGGTAGACCGGCTTTGACCCTTTCAGTACAGTGCGAGGTTTCGGCCAAGCCAATGCCTTATCTTGTGAGTTCTTCAACTTGTTGATGTGGAAGATTTTGCGAGAAATGTAAATTAAAACTACCGACATTATTTTCAACAAAGGCATCGTGCTGCTTGCATATGCTGACGATGTTGATATCATGCGGGCAGTAAGTAGAGTATTTGGAAAAATCGATAATGGGCCTAAAAGGGAATAAGGAAAAAATAAAGTATTTCATTTGGAGTAGCAGAACATCACAGCGCCTCGAACAGCGCATTCCCTTCAAAAACTACAACTTTGACGTTGTGAAAGACTTGGGTTATTTAGGTGGCAGTGTCTGTAACAACAATGAAGTCAGCTTAGAGATCAAGCGGAGAATAACTCTTTCCAATCGATGATCTTTTGGGCTTAGTAATCAATTGAAAAGTAAAGTCGGACGAAAATCGAACATTACAGATCGCTCATCTTACCCGTCTTTCTGTACGGTGTTTAAACATGGTCAACTAAAAGATCACATGAGTTATTGCTGGCAGTATTCGATAGTAAGATTCAGCGTAAGAAGTAAAATGAACCACGAGCTATACGAGCTATACGCCGACACAGATATAGTCTCTTTGGGTTTTACGTGTATTCCTGTCTTGACGACTTAACCACACGGTGGTTTTAGCACATGGAAGATACTATGCGTCTTGCTTTCGCCCCTTCCTTAGATGGTAGCAAACTAGGAGAATTGTTTTGGCAAAACTCCTTCCTTTGCTATTGGGTTGGCCCGATCTAAAAGCCTATGGGTCGTAGACCCGGTTGGTTGAAATGCAACTCCACATCGAACTGTGTTCTTCCCGCGCTTTTGGGCCACCACAGCCACCACGAAACTCCCCGAAGGGCCGTTCCCATAAAAGCTATTTAAGGGTACAACACGTTGTCCTCGGTCATCGGCAGCAATATCAAAAACACATACTTCCAATAACCGTTCATTTGTCTACTACATTCGTTCTTTACTAGCTGTTATTATCAGGTGGGCCTGATATGTACAACGTTCATCACCAACATTTCAACCGACTTCCGTTTCGTCCGCGAAAACTGTATTGTCGAATGACTCAAGCGTTCTTGGACTCATCTTCCATCCGACCCTCTTGCCTACTTATTCTACTGCATTCGCAGCTCCGAACTTTTCGACTCATGCCTACTTCCGTCTACTACGCTCCGAACTTACTAATCGGCGCCATCATGCTAGATGATGCGTACGTCAACTTTCGGTAATTCGCTTTTCAACTGTCTCCGACTTGTCTTGGACGCTGTATTGACATACGCGTCTGCCTCAAACGCCTTCGACTTGTGTTCGACCCACACTCTCGCTCCATTCCTCCGTCATGGTATCTTGTCAGGACAACTGACGCACCCACACCCGGTCTCCTTTCGCTCATGTACCATCTTGCCATCTTACCTACATTACTCCATTCCCTTTTGGGACAACTACACAATTATGGGATGTGAAAACCATTTCATCTGGTAGGTTTTAACACCTCCAGTTTTATGTTTTTGCTTATGCTGTCTTTGAGTATGAAGACGCCGTGAGGTAACCTTGGGCTTGATAGCTTACCCGTGGTACCTATTTATAGCCTTAGGTAAGGCTTCGCAGCCAGTCTGGCCACATACTAGCCACTACCAAGTTATTCTCCAAAAAGAATAGTACTTGGCGGACCTGACCTTAACCTTTAGCCGCTAGGAATAATCACCAGAATTAACTGGCTTTGCCTAGCGTTGCCCGGGAGCACCACGTGGAGGTAGGTTATAGGCATGGGCGAAGTATCAACCGTCACTGGCGGACCAGTAACTTTATGATACAACTTTGCTCCCGCCGACACAGATATAGTCAGACGTTACGATGCTCCGGTTCTGAAGGCATACAAAGAAGAAACCAGCGTTAAGCAACAGCACTTGATTTCACCAAATAGCGCCAACTTGCAAAAGATAGAAAGAACTGGCTTTATATATTATATCCATTTCTTAGTTATAATTTTAATTATAATTAAAATATTGTAAATAAATAAATAAACAAATAAATGTTATATCCGGCTGAAACCGACTTTTGGTTGTAATAGCCATATAAACTTAAACTAAACTATCCAAAGGTTTTTCTAGAAGATCTAAAAAATAGTTCTATTATTTCTTTGAGAAAAGAAATTCAGAATAAAATATTATTCGGGTAATTCATAATGAAACCAAGACTAAAACGATATTTCGAATTTTGTCATACAATGTTAAATTTTATCTTACGTAGGAAGAAACCACAGAGGATATTGTACGCAGAAACTAATAACTTTCCGAAAGGAAACGGTTCTTTGCTATAATAACAAGTCTTTAGAATTGAGGAAAACTTAATTTATAAATTTTATTATACTCTCACATACATTGAATATTTAAAAGGATTTCCCTAAAGCATAGTTCCATTATTTGGTTGCAAAAAGAATTCTGAAATAAATGTATATTAAGTAAAAAATAATGAGATCGAAAACATAAAAACGAAACCAACGATATTTCAGATTTTGTTTTACAATGTAAAATTTTATGTTTTATAGAATCCACGGGTTTGGAAAAAAGTCCTCAGAAAAAATTGAATCTGGGAAAAATTCACCAGAATATATGGCGATTCCTCTAGAAAAACTTGAGAGACCGCAAAGTTCGAAAGCTATCAGAATTTGCGGGTTTTCACGCATTTTTGCGTTTAAAACTGGCTTTTTCCCTTCTCGTCCTTGCTCGTAAACCCACATCTACCAATCTTCTGTGTACTGTACAAATATTAATGTTTTCTCCAAATTGTTCATTCATTTCTCATTGTCATAATCGAATTTTTTGGTCACAACTTATTTGGTTCATATTTAGCAGAGCATTATTGGATCGGAATTAAACGTGACTTGCCACGATATTGAAAAACGAAACAGTGACAATATAAGGAACGCCGGAGAAGAACACTTTAAAATGGTGGTAACTTTTATGTGAGCGGTTCTGTATATAGACCGAATTTTCAAAAATCTATTCAATATTTTTGTCTTTTAATAGATTTAAGTAAAGATCGGGAATCAGCTTTATATGTGGACTATCGATAAATTTATGTCCATTTTAGTCGTTCTGATAGGAGTTATTTGTATGGAGGCTAAGTCTGAACGTGCACCGATTTTCAACCAATTTCAATAGAGTTCATCCTAGGACGATACAAAATTATATACCAATTTTAATCGAGCTACAAACGAGATAAAACAATGACTAGATGATGTTAAAAGTGA
The DNA here is from genome assembly GCA_963682025.1 of Cordilura impudica. Classification (NCBI taxonomy): domain Eukaryota; kingdom Metazoa; phylum Arthropoda; class Insecta; order Diptera; family Scathophagidae; genus Cordilura; species Cordilura impudica. The sequence continues at coordinate 41,940,855 of OY821519.1, read as the reverse complement.
ACAACTCAACTACTATTTAAGAAACCTTAAATATTCACTGACGAACACAATCTGTGGACCAACAAAAAAAAATATGCCTTTAAAAATAAAATCAAATTTCAACAAAGCTGATGCATTCTCTATACTTGGGATCCACCTTTCAACCTTTTTCATTTAACAATTCTGAAGATGAAATAAATATTTACTCATTTCTTGATAGTCCGCGCTAAATGGATTTGCCCATTAAGCATATATCTCCATCTGAAGTAGAACAAGAAATAAATTTTCTAAATAATAGAAAATCACCCGCGTATGATAAAATATGTGCCAACGATATTAATGTGCTGCCCAAAAAAGCTTTTATTTTATTAACTGTAATCTTTAACGTTAGTTTTTATGTATTGTCGATCTTGTGTTGTAATAATAATTAGTTATTTATAGTTCGGTTCGAAATCATGTATACATTTTCTAATACTAGAAAAGATAATACTTTATGCAATGTAAGAGAAATTTGGAAAAAAATTGAAGACAGCGCTAGATGGAGTAGCTACTTTCGAACAAAGCGACTTGTTCATCTTCAGCATCCTTCTGCCTATTACTTCAACTCATGCTTAATCAACTATTTAACTCAACATAAGAAAGAAAAGAACATGATAAATGTTTTTTCTTTCTTTTAGTTAGAACGAACAAGCAGAACAAGCAAAAAAACTCTGCTTGTTCGTTCTAACTCTCGTATGAAAAGAAAGAAAAAACATTTCTCATGTTCTTTTCTTTCTAATGTTGAGTTAAATAGTTGATTAAGCATGAGTAGAAGTAATAGGCAGAAGGATGCTGAAGATGAACAAGTCGCTTTGTTCGAAAGTAGCTACTCCATCTAGCGCTGTCTTCAATTTTTTTTTTCCAAATTTCTCTTACATTGCATAAAGTATTATCTTTTCTAGTATTAGAAAATGTATACATGATCTCGAACCGAACTATAAATAACTAATTATTATTGTAATCTTTAACTCAATTCAGAGACTTCAACACTTTCCGGAACAATAGAAATGTGCGGAAATAATGATGGTTTCAAAACCTGGGAAGCCGGAAAATGATATCAAATCTTATAGGCCTATAAGTCTTCAGTCCACCTTTTAAAAAATATTTAAGATTCTTTTAACCTAGAATGCAGCCAATATTAGAAAAAATAAATATTATGCCTGATCGTCACAAACATTGAAATCCTGAACAGTGCCATAGAGTAAATCAAGTAGTAATAAATGCGCTAGAAAATAAACAGTATTGCTCTGCGGTACTTTTGGATGTTAAGCAAGCTTTCGACAAAGATTGGCACACAGGTCTACTCTTTAAACAATATCAACTTGCACCGTTCTATTTTGTCCTTAAATCATATTTACAAATAGCGAAATATCAAGTATCTGTGAAATAAAGGCAGGGGCCCTGTGCTCAACACTATTTTCACCTCGGATTTGCCGGTTGCAATATGTGGTGATGATACAGCGTTAATGTCAGGTAATGATTTTAAAGAGGAAGCCTCAGAAATGGCACAAAAACAACTCAATTGAAGAAATGGAACATATGTGTAAATGCTGAAAAGACAACGCATATCACATTTACTCTAAGAAAAGTTACTCTTCGAAGGGTAAGGTCCTTCAATGGTTTGAAATGATGAAGAATTCCCTAAATCAGACTATCTAAAATACCTTGGAATGAATTTAGATAGAAGATTGATATGGAAGAACCATATAAAGGCAAAATGAAATCATTTAGACATAAAAAATAAACGTATGCTTGGCTAAAAGTCGGAGTTAAGCCTTGAAAATAAAGCATTGCTATATAAAACAATTTTGAAACCTGTGTGGCAACTGTGGGGCAATTCTAACATTGAAATTCTTCAGCGTTATCAATATAAAATTTTAGGGATGATGTTAAACGCATCCTGGTTTATAACAAACAATAACATACATAAAGACCTTTCAATACCAAAAGTTAAAGAAGAAATCTGGAACGATTAAGTAATCATTCAAGTTTACTTGCAATTAGCTTATTAGACGATAGTGAGGAGGTAAATAGATGGAGAAGCCACCATGTGCTAGATCTTCCTTTTAGGAAATAATAGTTGTAAATATGTAAAACTAATGTAAATACACGAAATGATAATCTAACCCATAAAAACATAGCTTTTATTAAAGCTCTTTCTTTCCTTATACATATGAGTTTTGAATCTCTCCGTGACTGTGCATGACTTTGCGTGACTATTTTAAAATCTTTGGTCACAACAAGTCTATGGATCAAGTTTCAGATTGATCTGATTAGGGGAAATGGGGTTAAATCACTCCGTGACTGTGCGTGACTGTGTGTGACTATCTTAGAATTAATCTTTGGCCACAACAAGTCTATGGACAAAGTCTCAGATCGATTGGATGATGGGAAGTGAGGTTTTGATCTCTCCGTGACTGTGCGTGACTATGCGTGACTGTGCGTGACTATGTTAAAGTTATTCTTTTTTCACGGCAAGTCTATCGGCCAAATATCAGATCGATCGGATAAGGGGAAATGGATTTTAAAGCACTCCGTGACTGTGCGTAACTAACCCAAAATAAATCTATAGTCATAACAAGACTGTGATCCAAGTTTCAGATGAATTGTATAAGGGGAGCCATCCCATTGGCCCCATGGTAGACAGACAGACAGAAAGTATGAGTTAAAAGAGAAAGTTTAAAAATATACTTAAGTTTTGAGGAAGTTACAAGAATATGTAATTGCATATGCTATTAGATATGTGTAAATCTCATTGGAGGTTGAAACTGATGTTATTACAGTAGTCGCTCGGTTATATGAATATCCAGTTATGTAAACTTCCAGAATAGTGAACAAAATTTAAACACAAGAGGTTCTAAAGAATGAACAAAGCCTATCTCTATTATGTGAACAGCTTTTTAACCGTTGATTTTTTTTTTAAATGTTTGTCTTATTAGAAGTATGTTTTTCCCCGAAATAAGTAAAGAACCTGCAACCGCTAATTTTCTTTTTAATGTTTTGAGTGTTGAGTTGTTGAGTTTTGAGATCATTAGTGTTTGTTACATAATACATCGAATCGCAAGGTGTTAACGTTATCTGAAAAAAGTGACATTTTGGCAAGCTTCGACAAAGGCGCAAGCGTTACTTCTCTTGCACATAGATATGAAGTGGCCAAGTCAACAATTTGCGCTATTAAGAAAAATAAAAAGGAGATTTTGGAAGTGACTGCAAAATGTGAAGGCAAGATTAAAAAGAAAACATTGAGAAAAGGAGAAATGCCGTTGATGGAGGCGAAGCTTTATCATTGGTTTAATCAACAAAGACTTAATAATTTATCCATAACAAGTGAATTAATTAAAGCAAAAGCGAAATATTTTAACGACCAAGTGATGGGTGGCTGCAGAAATTCAAGCGACGATTCGGTATACGTTTATCCGGTGAAAAATTATCGGCCAATTCGGAGTTTGTAGAACCTTTAAAAAAACAACTTCATTCTTTAATAGCAGAACACAATTTAACACATGATCAAATTTACAATGCGGACGAATCTGGCCTATTTTGAAAACTGCTTCCAGACAAAACCTATGTTTTAAGAAGAGAAAAAAGTGCACCTGGAAGAAACGCCGAAAGAGCACGTCTTACATTCCTGGCCTGACAAATGCTTCTGGGGACCACAAAGTAAAACCACTGGTGATAGGGAAGGCCAAAAATCCAAGATGTTTCAACAATTTTACTCCACCCGTAGATTATAGCCATTCTTAGAATGCATGGATGACGGCAGCAATTTTCCAAAAATGGTTTAAAGATTTTGTTGTTGTACAGGTAAATTTGAAAAGCTTTTTATACCCTCTACCACTATGTGGTTTGGGTATAATGACTTTGTGCTGCTGTTTGTAACTACCAAAAATATTTGACCTAGACCCATCGTTTATTATACCGATCGAATCGGAATCGCTATCTGATTCGATTTAACGATGTCCGTCCGTCTGTGTGTCCATGTAAAGCTTGTAATCAAACTGCAGGTCGCAAATATGAATATATTTTGATGAAATTTGGTATATAAGCTTTTATCGGCCATAGGATAAACGCTATTGAAATTGGTGAGATTCGGTCCATGTTTAGACCTAGCCCCCAGACAAATGACCCCAAATTATCATATAAATCTTAGTCAAATTGGGTTTGTGTGTGTTTATTACATCCATTAATCAGTAGTCCTAAAATGACACCTAGTCTTAGTCATAGACCCCATATAGAGCTGCTTCCCGATCTTCACTTAAATCTATCAAAAAACAAAAATATTGCACGGATTCTTTTCAAATTTTGTTTGTATATATTTTTGCAAAATACAAGAGATTTTACCAAACATGGTCAGGATCGGTCCATTTTTGGTCCTAGTCCCCATATAGATATAGCATCCGATATGAACTTTTTCATATCTGCAGCCAAAAAAATTAATAAAAATCCCACTTAAATTTGGTTTATAGTTATTTTCTATATCCAGTTAGTTAGGCCTGAGAGATAGGGTCTCTAAACGCATGGTGTAGTGTATCGTACACGTGTTTTATAACATTTCTCTCTTATTCCATTTTAGGTGACTACGTACTTAAACCAAAAGGGCTTGCCTACTAAAGTCATTCTTTTATTGGACAATGAACCAACTGCGGCGTTGTTGCGTTGAGAGGACGGAAACATATTCGTTGTTTACATGCCACCAAACGTTACGCCATTAATCCAGCCAATGGATCAAAACGTCATCCGAATTACGAAACTATACTACAGATCGGCTTTGCTGGCAACAATCGTGTCAGCGAATGTTAAAAATGCTTCAAATATTTTGAAGAAGTTGAGCATAAAAGATGCAGTTATAAACCTAAGTTTGGCATGGAATAAGGTTGATGCATCCACAATACAAAAGTGTTGGAAGAATATTTTGAGTTTTGAGGAAGAAAATGACCCGGAAGAAGATATTCCACTCAGTATTTTAAAAGAAAAATATCAAAACGACATTGAAGCACCTATGAATGAAGCCATAGATCTAGTCAATGAATTAACGAATGGTGTACAGCTTTCACGGGGAGAGATTCAGACGTGGAATCAAGATATTGGGAGCGAAGATATAGATAACGCAGTTGAAGATGATGATCAAGATGATCAGTCCATCGTAACAACAGCTGAAATTAGCACAACGGAGGCAATCGAAGCATTCAATATAGTTATTGCTTGGAGTGAAAATAATATATCTGATATTAATGATATTTTGGCGTTGCGAAAATGCAGGGACAAGGCACTACAGAAATCCCTTGCAGCAAAAAAAGTACAAAAAAATATAACCGACCACTTTCATGTACATACATTAATTATAAAAAAACTTATTAAAAATAAAAACTTAATGTAATAAAAATCATTTGAATTACTTATCTTATATTCTCTCGATTATGTGAATTTCTCCATTTAGAGAACAGGCTCTGTTTGAATTAGTTCATATAACCGAACGACTACTGTACTTATCTATAACCCAGCCATGGCCAAACTACGGCCGTGGGCCACATAAGGCCCGCCAACATATTTTGCGTGGCCCGCTGTGTATAATAAAAAACAGTTTATATGGGCCGCTTAGTTAATAAAAATTCAAATATGATGTTCTTTTTTATTTTACAAAATAAAAAAAAAAAATTTTTTTTCCCAACACTTCTAGTACAATTTATAGAAAAGACGTTAAAACTCCCTAATATTACCAATAGTATCATTGAGATGTGTTTTATGAATTGCATCAATATTGAACTTGAAACTGAAACTTGGGGAGCAAAAAGAAAACAGATTATCGTGTTGATTTTATTGTTGTTTGTGACATTTAAAAATAAAATCTATCAAAAGAAAAAGAAAAAGAAAAAGAAAAGTCGATAGTGAGTGTCGTGTATTCAATGAATATTGGAAACGAAAATATTTTTTCACGGTGTTCAGGAATTAACCATTATGCCGAGCAACGGTTGCAGTTATAAAAAAGTACAATTAAAAAAGACATTTCTCTAAATTTGAGTGATGAAGGGCATAAAGCCCATGCCAAGAATCTCGGAAATGTATTGACAAGCTAGCAAAGTATTTTCACACGGCAAGATAAACTGCAAGAAGCAGCTCCACCACCTTTTCAGATGGTGATTTTATAAAAAATTGTATGGTAGGTATTTCAAAATTTCTGTGTCCACAACTAATTTCAAAATTTGAAAGTATGTCCCTGTCAAGGCAAACTGTTTTGCGAAGAATTGAGCATATTAGTGATAATTTAATGAGCAGCTATCAGAAAAATTATAAAATACAAATAGACCATACTGTGCTATAGCTTCAGACGAGAGCTGCGATATAAAAGATATTGTACAACTACTGATTTTTGTTCGGTCAATTAATGAGGAACTTGAAGTTACACAGGAGCTGTGAAAAATAGAACTACCGGTGCAGGTGAAAAATATCTTTTGAAATGTAATATTAAATGGGAAAATCTTGTTAATGTGACTACCGATGGATTCCCAAACTTAACGGGTTCAAATATAGGCCTGCTGGAAAGAATTCAAGACAAGGTTCACAGGATTGATCCAAATAAATAGCTTATTATGATTCACTGCATTATCGTCTGGGGAAAATTTCCCGAAAACAATTTCCCGAAAACAATTTCCCAAATACAATTGCCCGAAAACAATTGCGCGAAAAAACAGTTCCCCGAAAAAACAATTCCCCGAAAACAATTTCCCGAAATTACAATTTCCCGAAAACAATTTCCCGAAAACAATTTCCCGGAATTACAATTTCCCGAAAACAATTTCCCGAAAACAATTTCCCGAAAACAATTTCCCAAATACAATTGCCCGAAAACAATTGCCCGAAAAAACAATTCCCCGAAAAAACAATTCCCCGAAAACAATTTCCCGAAATTACAATTTCCCGAAATTACAATTTCCCGAAAACAATTTCCCGGAATTACAATTTCCCGAAAACAATTTCCCGAAAACAATTTCCCGAAATTACGATTTCCCGAAATTACGATTTCCCGAAAAAAATTTCTCGAAATTACAATGTCCCTATTTTTAGTTTACAACTTCCCATATATTCTTGATTTCCCCCATAAAAAAAACTTGGTGCATACGATTTCTTGAAAAAACAATTTCCCGAGTATACGACTTCTTGAAAAAAAAAACAATTCCCCCACCCCGCACCGCGCCCTTCCTCTTTCATCCTCCCTCGTCATCCGGACCTTTTTATTGGAGTGACATACGCTTATTTTTTCATTGTGACTTTGAACACTTCGGTAGTCAGACTTCCCGACGGTTAACGCTCACTCCATCACATCCTGCTCATGCAGTAGTTGCTGCGGAATCGTTACCATCTTGCATAGCGAAGTTTTTTAGTTATTTGGGTTGTAATACTCAGTTACTATGCCACTCGAATTCCTGGATAGCGAAAAAGGTAAACCGAGGTTGCTTTTGAATGGTTTCTTGTATCATGGCGACGGTCAGTCCGTTGATAGCGTTTATTGGCGTTGTATCCTTTATCGAGGAAAACATTGTACCGGTAGGGTCATAACAACGATACTATAAAAAAATGAGGCTCTTCACAATCACAGTGCCGAAGCGGCTTTCGTTGCTAAAGAAAAAATCGTTAATGAGCTGAAAGATCTCGCCCGGACCACTACATCAAGTGGTCATAAGTTGATTGCTCGCGCTTCGGCCGGAATTTCTGATGGTATTGTTTCGGAAATGCCATCAATAAGCTCTTTGAAGAAATAGTAAATTCGGGAAATTGTAGTTTCGGGAAATTGTGTTCGGGAAATTGTATTTCGGGAAATTGTAATTTAGGGAAATTGTAATTTCGGGAAATTGTGTTCGGAAAATTGTAATTTCGGAAAATTGTCATTTCGGGAAATTGTGTTCGTGAAATTGTAATTTCGGGAAATTGTTTTCGGGAAATTTTCCGCAAATCCTGTATTATATATCAACACGCATTGTGTAAAAATGTATTAAAAATAGAACATGTAATTGGTCAATTTTCTTCGATCTAAAGTTATAAGACACAGACAATTTATATCTTTGCTAGAAGAGCTCGACGCTGACTACTCAGTCATGTTCGATGGTTAGGCTTTAGTAAAGTTCTGCGACGGATATGGGATCTTAAAGAAGAAAAAATAACCTTTTTATATTATCCGAAAAGGAAGACTTTCTTGAATTTAGCCTTTTCAGTCGATATTACATTTTTTACGCCCTTTAACTAATGATATTAATCGAAGATTTAATTGTTTTCGTATAATTGAAAATGATTTGTCAATTATTCGCATTCCAATTGCTACTAATCTCTAGTGATTCAAGTGATATTCACCTGGAATTAATTGGTTCACAATGTGGTGCGGCTATGCAAATTTTTATCGTCTTCTATCTAAATAAAGAAAAATACTAAAATATTCTAAATTTGGCAAAAAAAAAAAAAAAAATGTTGGTTATGTTTAACCAAAATATAAGTCCATCACGATCTAAGATAAGTGATGAACATTTGTATGCAATACTAAGAATTTTAACAAGTAATTTTGATTCAGATATTGAGAAATTAAGCACTAATTGTAAACGACTACATTTATCGCATTAAATAAAGAGTTTCTAAGTAAATTTGACTATTTTATTGCTAAAAATTTAAATTAACTTTATTTCAGCTTTAAAAAAAAATTTTTTTTTTGGCCCCCGAGTAATTTTCTAATTAGATAATGGCCCGTCAGTCGAAAACTTTGGCCATGTCTGCTATAACCCATTTGCTTATTATTGTTAATATTGCAATTAAAAGCTTATAAAAAAAATATATGTATAGGAGTTTCATGTAGTGACCCAAGTTTTGATACCGATGTCTGCCGATCAGGATGAAATTTGCACCAAGGTTAGTGCATAGCCTTAAAATTGAAAAAGCGTTGTCTTGAGTTACAAAACATTTATTTTGATATATATACCACTAAGCGACCAAAATGCTCGTAAAAGAAAAAACCTACGCTTTCTTTTGACCAAACAAAGAAAATGGACCTTTAAAAAAAAATGCCAAAACAAATATTAAAATTTTTTTTTCCCAAAGATTGAAGAAATAGCTATCTAAAATATTTGGGATAAATTTTGCTAAGAACAATAGGTAATAAGTTATATGGATGAGAAGAAACACCTGTTTGGCCAAAATGGCAAATTTTGACCACCTCTAACTCAGAGTTCTTGACCGATATTGTTGAAAAATTGTGTCTAAACTACTATCCAATAGGACTAACCTTGGTGCAAATTTCATCCCGAGCGGAAGACATCGGTTTCATATATACAGTGCTTTTCAATTAAGCCGAACCCGCTTAAAACGTACTTTCGGGTAAGACGAACCATTCTAAATGTCCCAACTTATTTCTCACTAAACATATCGCACCTGTACCTCTGAAGTTAGTCAACTCAAAATTTTTAAATTTTCACTTTTTGCAAGAAAACGATACACAGTGGTCATATTTATCCACTGTAAAAACCTTACATCGGTTTTTATAGTCTTTCGTAAAAAAAAATACAGTTGTAACCCTCTTTGTGTTATAAGAGTAGCTTCTTTAGAATCCACTAAAAACACATATTTTGAGTTGCAAGCAAAAACTTGCTATTTTTGATGATCACTGAAAAAATCGCTACTACTACTATTGTTGTATACTTATTATTCGCAATTCTTTACAATGAAACAACTGTTTTTAAATTTTATAGTAAATATTAAAAAAAACCGTTTTTTGCCTCTACTGAAAATTTTTAAATTTTGAGTGGACTCAATTTAGAGGTACAGGTGTGATATGTACTTTGTTTCACTTAAAACGAACTCGTTTAAACTGAACTTTCGGTTTAAACGACCTACATTTGCGAGCGAAATTTCGTTATTTTCCGGTTAAGACGAACTTTTGGTTTGTAAACTTTATATTTTGAGTAGCAACCTTGCGACTTGTTCTCAATCAGTTCTTTTATATTGGGACTTCCCGGTGGTTAGTTTTGTTTTCATAAAAACTATCTGTAGACATAACTTGCTTGATTACGCAGCCAAAAATGGACGCATCAAGAGTTTTTAAAACGAAAAAGTGCTTTACTTTAAAAGACAAATACGAAATAATAAAACGCATACAACAAGGCATTAAACAAAATCAAATATGCCAAAAACTGAATATAAGTCCGAGTTCACTCAAGACAACTTTTGTTGCGCAATTCATGAGTTTGTTGGAGAGAGGGGAAAGAATAGTGGTATTTGGTACGGAGTTGCTTGTACTCGGCAACTCGTTTTGTTGTGCAATTCGTAATTATAAACACGAAGTTAGCTGCAGCTTATTATTTGACATTTCTTTTTATTCTTTGCTTCGCTGTGAAAAATTATTATTATTTCATTTATTTTATTATTTTTTTTATTATTTAATTTTTTCTTTGACTTTCATTTTTCACACAAATAGATTTTTCACTTTGGACCACTAATAAATTCTTTTTACACAAGCTAATAAAGTGAACTGTCAAAAAATGTAAGAATTTGAAAGCAAAAGAAAACGAAAAGTTGCGGCAATAAATTTCTCTGTGTGAACATTAAGGCAACTTTAAAAGAGAATTGAAAAAAAGTTGCGCAACAAAAATTGCCTTGTGTGCACCCAGACTAAGCAAATCAACAGTATCTACCATTTGGAAAAATAAGGACGTTCTGTTAGATAATTTTGGAAAATATTCATCAAATGTAAACAAAAATTAAACAGTCCGCTTATTTGAAAATTGAGCATGCTTTGCTGAAATGGTTTATACAAAAAAGAGCCAAAAATGTAACAGTGAGCAATACGGTTTTGCAGGCGAAAGCACAGGAATTTGGAACAAAGTTAAACTGCCATGACTTTAAGTGCAGCGAAAGTTGGATTGTTCGATTCAAAAAACGACATAATATCATTAGCGGAAAAATAGTTGGAGAAGCGGCTGCAATGCAATGGCCAGTTATAAAGAAACCTTTTAAGGACGTGGACATATTTAATGGCGATGAAACTGGTTTATTTTATAAACTAATACCTTATAGTACACTTCGATTCAAAGGTGAATTCTGTGCTGGTGAAAAGGTGTCAAAGGACCGAATATCAGTGCTTGTAGTAGCAAAGTTAACGGGGACAGAAAAAAAGAAAACTATTGGTCATCGGAAAAGCACAAAATCCCAGATGCTTTAAGAATGTTAAAAAATTACCGGTTAACTACTATGCAAATAAAAAAGCTTGGATGACATCCGAAATTTTCACCAATTATTTAAGGCAATTGGATAATGAATTACGGCAACACAAGCGAAAAATTTTACTATTGGTAGACAACTGTCGTGCTCATCCAGCCGTTAAGGATTTAGAGTGTATTAAACTGGTATTTATGCCTCCAAATACATGCTCAGTATTGCAACCTATGGACCAAGGAGTCATTCACAGTTTAAAAAGTACTTATCGCCATTTGCTTCTCTCAAAGATGATAAACTCAATTGATATTGATGCAGATACCTTTAAAATTAGTATACTGGATGCATCGTTAATTGCTTTCGGCACGGCGGCTTTAATAAAAAAGAGGATGAATTTACCTCGGATGATGATGTAACATTAATAATTTGGATTATTGAACGAGAAGAAAATCTCAATTCAATGGAAACATTTGGTAACAAATATATGGCGCTAAGTTTTCAAGTCTTATGTAAACCATTATTAATTTTTTGATAGATGATAATGAAGGACTCAATGAGTATGTAAGCGTTGATGACTTATTGCTAGAGAAGAGTTGAACGACGATGAGATTTTGCAATCTGTTTGTGAGCATGATGTCGACAATGATACGAAACTGAAATAGAAGAGTCAATCCCTGTTACCACTATGCTGGATGAAATGTGTAGTATAAATTATGTCCGCAACTTCCTACAATCGCACAATTTCCCACAAACATTATTGGACCACTTAGCTGAAGTGGAAACGTATATCCATGCAACTAATATTTGCACAAAGTAAACCAAAGTAAAAAACGATTTTTATATTAATAAAGTTTCAACACTTTGAAAGAATTTGTAATATTCGTTGAATACCCTAAAATGAATTAAATATATGTATATATAATATATATATATATATGTATATATATATATATATATATATATATATATATATATATATATGTACAAATATATGTATGTATTTACAAACATATATATGGTTATGTATTTGTGTTTTATTGAAGATTTAATTTAAGCCGAACTTCGGTTAAAACGAACCATTTCCTTCGGTCCCGTGAAGTTCGGTTTAAGCGGAAAGCACTGTATATTTATATTTGCGACCTTTAGTTTGATTACAAAGTTTTCATATACACACAGACGGACAGACAGACCGATAGATGGATGAAAGTACGGACGGATGGACAGACAAACGGGAGGACGGACAGAAATTGATTCAGAGTTAAAAAAGGAATTGAATCAACATATTTCGAATGAAATTAATATTAATTGTGTTCTCTATTAAATTTCTTCCTTGAACAAAAGAAGATTAACCAATTTTTTTTTATTTCGAACATATCTTTAAACTTACATTTTATCATTTGGTAACATTTCATCCTCATCCTGAGCCTGTGAATCAGACGGTGGTGTTAGTACTGATGATTCTGGTTCGGCGATACTAACTTGTGATTTGGTCATAACACCAATGGACGAATCAGTGCTAACATTAATTTTCGTAATATCTGTGGCAGGCAGATACCATTTCGATTGGGAACCACTGCTAGCATAAAAATCCAAAGTACAGGGTTTCTTACTTAATTGCTGTAAATGGGGATCGTAATCGTCTAAAGAAGAGTCACACTCGTTGACAGATTCTCGACCACTGTCAAAAGCAGTGACGTCGTTATGTTGTTTTTGGTGTTCTTTAGGTATCGAATTACTTTGGCAGTTGGCCAAATCGGTGATTACTGTCGTTGTTACTGTGGGGGGACGAATTGCATTTAAAATTGCACAATCTTGCTCCATATTTTGTGGTTGTTGCTGTTGTTGTTCTTGTTGCTGTAGATTTTGCATTGAAGAGGATTTGTATGCGTTGGCGCATAAAACATCTGACCAAAAAGGTACCACCGATGCTGCTGAGGAGGGTGAATTAGAAAGGGAGGACGGAGATGTGACAACAGTTGCTGGCACTGTTGATACACATTTTTCTGTTGCTATTGTTTTTGCAGTTGTTATGTTAGAATTCATTGTTGTAGACATTTTATTTGTTTGGTTTTATTTTCACATTTAAAATTGGTTATGAAATTTTAGAATTTTTAATATTAATGGTTTATATAGAAAATTCTTTTACTCTCTTACACACACACAAACACATTGAATAATTGAAAGGATTATTTTTTTGCAGCTGCTTTAACACTCAACTTTGATATTTGCTTTGCTTTGCTCTTTTTTCTGTTGCTTTTTTCCTTTTTCTATACCATAAAAATTTTTCGGAAATTTATGAATGAATTTTTTAGTATTTCTTACTAATTACCCACACGAATTGACTTGTTTTCTTTTACTTAATTGACTTTCTTAGCACTTGTTTATTTCATTCACATTTTATTTTCTTAACAATTTCTTAAAACCATTTTATTTGTTTTTCTTTCAAACAATTTTGTACACTAATAATTTATATTTGCCGCTTTTACAGATTCCACCGACACAAACGTTCGCGAAACAAAAACACGACTAAATATTTAATACAAAAAAAATGTTCACATTCGTTAAAAGAAACTTCAAAAACAAAATAATTGTGGTTTGTTTGTTGTTAGAGATGCGAACGACGACGAATGTGAAACGATAACAGAGAATGATGAAAAAAACACATGAAATATAACAACAATGTTTCACTTTCATAATGTCTCACTGTGAGAGAGAGAGTGCCTGAAAGTATGCTACAAGTATAGAAACAAATTTTTTATATCAAACAGTCATGGCTAGTGTACAACGACTTCTTATTCATAGGTATTTTTTGTTATTATTTTTAATTTATATAGCAAAACATTAGGCATTTTTCAAATTTATTTGAAATATTTTGTAAAAGATCCAAGATATGTCATTAGTTCTCGTTTGTTTTATTCAATGTATACAGTGGTTGACAACACATCGAAGACTTTTACAAAAATTCTGAATTTGCAATTTTTTTTTTCGCGTTGTCCTAAAATTATGTTTTTTTTTGCGAATCTCTATCGAAAGATAAAAAATTTGTTACAAAAATTACAATTTAAAAATAAAATAGATAAACAAAAAAAAAATTTTTTTTTTCTAGTGATCCGAATCCAATGGAAAATTTTGAACTTCTGTACCAGAGTTGATTAAAATTAAATATTTATAGTCTCCGTCGTTTTCTTTAAAATGTGTTTTTAATGGTAATTTTCAATATCATATTCTTATAATTATTTATTATAAAATAATGGCAAGAAATAAGTTTTTGCACAAAATAATAGGTGCTTTCACTGCTGGTCTAAAAATTTTTAAAAATCTGGATCATATTCGATATACAGTAGTGTTGGTCAGAAAAAAAGCAACCAAAATCACTATTGACCGTTATTGTATTTTGAAGCATGTTATTGTTGTTTTTCCAATATCTTCTTTATCATTTCTTACTCTTTATAATATTACAAATAAAAAGACAAAACTAAAATTGTAAACTAAAGGAACCGTTATATATGTATATTTTTTTTAAATCTTAAAATGGCACTATTTCAGTTGGACAATACAAAAAAAAACTTTATGTAAGAACAAATTGCATTTACTCTACTTTCAAGCTTATAGGCTTACTTTTGCATTCTCTTTTAATTTAATCTATAATGTTAATAGGTAAGGTGATTTCTTGTGACCGATTTTGTGTTCCACAGTTTTTTCTCGATTTTGACAAAACGTATCTCATTTGAAAGGTATTTCTTTTTAGCTGTCTACCAGATTTACAGTTTTGTATATTTTTATATTTTTTTTGGAGTTAAATGCATTTACAGTTGCTACTAATACAAACATAAAATTATACAATGCTGTGTGTGCGTTTATTAAATTTGTTAACGCATTTCCAAAAAAAAAAAATAAAAAATAATAATAAATGAGTTTGTTTTCTTCATTCAAAATAATAATTGTGTTGAACTGAAAAATAATTTCGGACATAAACCAATATTTAAAAAGGGTTAAATTATGAACTGGCTAAAATTGATCAGCATACCTTTAGGGTTTTATAAAATAATTTATTAAAAGAAAAAGTAACCTTTCCTAGAATTTGCACTCGATTTTCGAGGGCTGGGTTCTGCTAGTTTAATTTAATTTAACTAACTGCTAGTTGCGTTATGAAACCGTCATGGCTCGTGACAATTACTCGGAAAACTTAAAAACTTAAAGAATTAAATAGTTAAGGATTTTTTTAATGGAAAGAGTCAAATATATCTAGCTAAAAAGCATAATATTAATAAATCTATAATATCTCGGCATATAAACAAATATAAAAGAACAAAATCAATACAAACATGCATTTGGGAGGAGCACCACGGATGACAGATGAAGGGACAGACAGTCACATTGTACAAATTGTGCAAAAATATCCATTTAAATCCCCAAAATCGATTTTAAATGAGTTAAATTTAAATGTAGATTCAAGGACTGTTCGTCGCCGAACATTAGAAGCAGGGTTCCGAAGATTCAGGCTAGCAAAAAAATAAGCAGCTCACTAAGAAACATTTGGCAAAAAGGTAAAACTTATTTATTTCAATTGTATTTCGCTAAAATGCTTAGCATATCGATATTTGTAGGCTTTATATTGCGAAAAATTCGAGGTTTTATCAGTTATTAATATTCTAAACCTGATTTAAAATAACTACCAACATACGTTGCATTCTGGTCGATTGGAATTTGTGGAGTTTTAAGCTGTGTTATAAACTTATTTTATAAATTTATTTTTTGCTGTTTTGTGCTAATACTTGGGTGTACGCTGGACAAGTTTAATTAACAGCTGTTCAACAAAACAAATTATCGATTAGCAATAATAAATCAATAATACACTACAAGCCTTAAGGTATGCTTTAAAAAACAAATGAACAACAAACGCACGTTATTATCGACATCGCCTGAACACATCGTTAATGTTAGTAAAAAACGTTCACCTTGTCAAAAAATGTCTGACAATAACCAACAAGATGTTTTCTCTTGGGAAAAATTATGCAACCTATTGGATGAGAAACTAAAAGATGTTACCAAAAAGGAAGATTTGGTTGCCATTAAATCCGATATGGAAGAATTGAAACAAGAAAATGCTAAATTAAAAGAAGATATTGTAAAGCTTACTTCACGTATTGAATTTATTGATCGTAAATCTCGTGCTTCAAATGTTATGGTGAGTGGCTTATCATGCACAAATACTCTAGCGGCTAAAGCAAAATTTATTAATATCTGCAACAAAGAGCTTAAGGTTGATGTTAATATAGTTTCAACTAGAATAATATCTTCTGGCAAATCTTTTGTGTTTACCCTTGAATCAAGTGGACAATCACAGAATGTTCTAGCTGCAAAATCGAAGTTGAAGGGTCAAAAGATTTATATAGGGAAGGATTACACTGAAGATGATCAACATACCAGATTCCAATTAAGACAAATAAGCAAATCCTTATCCAAATCAAAAAAAGATGTTAAGGTCCGGCTTGGAGAGTTCTGCATATTTATTAATGATAAGAAGTACACCTGGTCCAACGGAAAAGTAATGGCGCTAACTGAAACGGATGCAGACTACCTAAAGAAACTTTTTGCTGAATGTGGCTGCGAGTATGATATTTATTACAATGAAAATTATAAAAACAAAATAAGTAAATCTATTAACTCTTCTCTACAATAGCAAATTGTTCCATGCCATTTAATAGCTTATAATATAGCAAACCTAGAAAAATCCTTAAAATTTGGTAATTTTATAACTTATTTAAATAATTTTGATATATTTTTTTTGTTTGAAACCCATGTATTATCTGAAAAGCAAAAATATTTTTCATCCGTTTTTCAAAATTACTGTCTACACTGGGTTGCAGCAACTAAAATACATAAAGCTGGTCGTGCAAGTGGTGGTTGTTTATATGGTTTTAAAAGAGAAATTCAGAAAAAGTTTGCATTAAAATTTAATAATGTTCACGGCAATACCTTTTTATCTGCCAAATTTGAAGGGAATGTATTTTATTTGATTCCAAAGTATCTAAATTGCACAAATTGGAAGAAAGACCTGGAGAAGTTTGAACTATTCTTACAAGAACTTAGCCCTACAAAATTTTGCATAATGGGTGATTTGAATGCACGTTTAGGAGAAGAACAACTTTTGTATGAAAATATATTGCGTGATTTGCCGCATGTTAACAATTTAAGAAGTTCCAAGGATAAAACTTTTAATGCTCAAGGAAGACAACTGTTGACTGTAATTGAAGATATAGGAGGGATTGTGCTAAATGGCAGAACAGTAAATGATGCTCAAGGGGATTACAGCTTTTGTGGAGTAATGGGAAACACTGTTATTGATTATGGTATTTGTTCGTACAATTTTTTACAATATGTTGATGATTTTAAGGTAGCAACAAAACCATATTCGGATCATATGCCTTTATGCCTCAAAATTAAAATTCCAATTCGCTTAAATGTTGTAAATATTGATCCCTCTTTACAAAAGCTCTACTGGAATAATAAATATTGTGCCCAATATAGCAGAAATCTTAGTATTCTTTCAAATAATCAGTTGCCTCAGATGAACAAGACGGTGGATGAAATGGTTTTATCAATAGCGACTAAAATAAAGCAAGCCAATGTTAAAAAATCGAACAAAACTTATTATGAACCTAAACAAAAATGGTACGACTGGAATTGTTTCCGTTTTCGTGCAGTTATGCTGAAAAATCTTAAAAAATATAGAAAAAAATACACAACCCTAAACAAATCACGCTATTTTTCTTCGAGGAAGAAATATTTGAAATTATGTAGTGAAAAAAAGATGGAATTTTACAACTGTAACATTAAAAAACTAGATAAAGTAAAATGTAGCAAAGACTGGTGGAATTTATCAAACTCTTTAAAAACTCGTGCTCCTGTATCAAAAGGTAATCTAAGTGCTGATGACTTTTTTTCACACTTTGGATCGGTTCTACAAATTCGTGATGATGTCAATGTAATAAGATGGTGTATGCCTTATTTTGTCGATGCTCTACTGGACTCTCCTTTTGAATTCTGCGAGCTATATGCTGTCATAAAAAATCTTAAATTAAACAAAGCTCCAGGACAAGATGGAATTCCATATGAATTTTATAAATTTGCTCCCCATTGTCTCCTTAATGAAATACTGATTGTGTTTAATAATATCTTCCTTTGGGAAAAAGTACCAGCATCTTTCAAGCAGTCGATTTTGATACCATTATTTAAAAAAGGCGATCCGAATTTAGCAACAAACTATAGAGGCCTATCTTTAATAGACTCTATCTGTAAAATTTTTAATAACATCTTGTTAAATCGAATTACATATTGGCTATCAGATAATAATATTTTGAATGAGTTTCAAGCTGGATTTAGAAAAGACTATTCTACCGTTGACAACATATTTAATCTTGTCAACATTGTAAATTTGAATAAATTGAGTAATAAGTATACTTATGCTTTCTTTGTTGATTTTTCGTGTGCATTCGATATGATACCCAGAAACAGTCTTTTCTACAAACTATCGTGCATAGGCCTATCATCAAAAATTATTAGCATCTTGGAATCGTTATATGATAACACAGTGAGCCGAATATGGGATGGAGTTTCATTTTCTGAATATTTCCCAGTACAGTGCGGAGTAAAGCAAGGTTGCATTCTGAGTCCAGTTTTGTTTTCCTTATACATTAACGATCTCCCAGATATTTTACCTGGTGGA
This sequence comes from Cordilura impudica, assembly GCA_963682025.1. Taxonomy (NCBI): domain Eukaryota; kingdom Metazoa; phylum Arthropoda; class Insecta; order Diptera; family Scathophagidae; genus Cordilura; species Cordilura impudica. Next base: position 41,921,921 of record OY821519.1, on the reverse strand, counting down.
CTTCATATTGCCAACATGAATATAAAAGTTTTGCTATACGCAGATGATATTGTCATACTCTCAGACACCCCCGGTGGTTTGCAGGAAATGATTGATGCTCTACTTCGGTATTGTAAATTATGGAGTCTAAAAGTAAATTTGGCGAAATCAAAAGTAGTCATATTTCGGAAAGGTCCAAGAATTTCATTTGACTTAGTATGGCTTTATGAAAATGAAAATATTGAAATTGTGAACAGCTACACGTATCTTGGTGTGGATATAACATACAACCTATCATTTAAAAAACATCTTAAAAATAAGCTTTCTGCTTCCAAAATAGCCATTAATTCCACCTGGTCCAAATATATAAATAATCCAAAAATATCAAATAGAAATAAACTAAGATTTTTGAGGCTTGCTCTCAATCTATAATGTTTTATGCTGCTCAAGTTTGGGGACATGAAAGAAATGATGATGTTGAGAAATTATTCCGTTTTTTATTAAAAAAATGTTATACCTACCAACTACTACACCCAACTACATGTTATACTTGGAAACTGGTCTCAATTCCTTATTTATTTCAACTTCAAAAAAATCCATTTTGGCTATATAAACAAAATTTTATCTCTAAACCCCCATATACTTCCTCGAATATTAGCTGAAAAAGTTATAGAGCTAAATGTTTACTTGGCAAAAGAGTGGTCCAGTTTGTGTAACCAACTGCAGTTTTGTCCTCCAAATAACAGCAAACCTTTATGCGTATATTCTGATGAAATAATAAACATACTTAAATTAAAAGACAAATATGATTTCGCTTTAAATGCTTCGAATTCACAATTCCACGATCTTTACTCGCAACTGGATTATACTGCAACACCTAAACTTACTGCTGAATTTTCCTCTCGAGCTATAAGTTTAATTATAAGGGCTAGAGGTGGCTTACTGAATCTCAATGCACGATGTTTCAAAAATAATACAGATGGTATATGCTCAATTTGTAATATGCAGGAATCTGAAAATACATTCCATTTCATCGGCTTTTGTCCTGTATATAGAGAATATAGATATATTTATTTTGGTCTGAATACTCTAAGCAAAAATGAAGTAATTAATTTATTAAATGGCTCAAATTTCGAATCGCTATACAAATATCTAGAATCATGTATAAAATACAGAAATCTTATTTTAAATGAATTTGAATTATAAAAATCAAGTAAAATTAGAATATAAAATTAAAAATTAATTTTAATTGCCAATCTGGCTTACAGCAATATCGCTACGCCAAATATAGATTGTAACTAAATTAATAATTGTATGTACATTTTTAAATTATAATTATACAAATCTATTAATAAATAATAATAATAATTCGCAAAACCCGACGCCTGAAAAATGGGAAACGAGCCAAAATTTAATTTGTTTAACTCTGACGGAAGGTGTACTGTTCGCCGCAAGAAAGGAAATCGTTTAAACCCACGCTACTGCACGCCAACTCTGAAGCATGGCGGTAGATCAATTATGATTTGGGCATGCTTATCTGGTTTTGGCATTGGACCCTTCCACGAAATCGACGGATTAATGGACAGATTTAAATATAGAGACATTCTTGCTAATGTTATGATGTCACAGTCTGAGTAGGAGATGCCGCTTCGTTGAATATTTCAACACGACAACGACCCGAAACATACTTCGAAGCTGGTAAAAGAGTGGCTCACTTTATTCGTCGGTCAAATCACCTGAACTTTATTGAGAACTTATTTGACATTTTAAAGCGGCGAGAACTGGCTGGGCTTTCACTTCTAAACAAGCTTTAAAAGAAGCGCTGGAAACTGAGTGGAAAAGTATTTGAGTCAATACTAGCAACCACCTTATTGAATCCATGCCACGTAAATGCCGCGAAGTTATAAAAAAAAAAACAACGGATAATATTAAATGTTGCTTTGTTTTGTCCAACTGAAATAGTGCCATTTTGCGTTTTTTTGAAAAAAAAAAAAAATAAATAATAATAATAACGGTTCTTTTAGTTTACAGTTTTAGTTTTATCTTTTTATTTGTAATGTTATAAAGAGTAAGAAATGATAAAGAAGATTTTGGAAAAACAACAATAACATGCTTAAATACAATACAAAAAAGGTCAATAGTGATTTTGGTTGCTTTTGTTCTGACCAACACTGTATAAACATTTTAAAACAAAACGCACAGTAACTGGACGTTGGAGGAGATTTTTGATTCCCAGCTGTGGCTTCTCTGCTAAAAATCAATTGAAATCATCACCCCAAGCCCTCGATCTTAATAGAGAATTAATATAGAGAATTTGGGAGATTTACTGGAGCTCAAAAAGTCTATGCTAAATCGGCTAACAGAGCTCCTAATGCGCAAAGAAGGATACCCAACTAACTTTAGCAATAACTGATGCAAAATTTAGTTTTTTTTTTGTATTAATATTTGAAATATACAAATACTTTTTGTTATGATTTTTTAATTTTTTACGTTTTTTTACCTGCATACAGTTTGTTAAAAGAAATAAACCCGCTGATCGTAAACCGATTTGTATAACTGTTATACATCTCATTTAACTCTTCTGATTGTGAGAAGGTCCCTGATTTTCAAACTCTCACAACACCTTAATGTTGTATTGGTTGAATACCCGAACCGTATATGTATTCCACGAAAAAAGAGATACGAGCCATAGTTCCCATTGTACTACAATTAGAAGAAATCGCGAATAAGTTTTGTTGAATTGTGTTTTTTTTTTTTTGTTCGCCGTATTTCTTTTTTCAATTGAATGCTTGCAACAGCGATTTGTGTGCCAAGAAGATAACGACAACCGAAAATATCAGCCAAACCTTGAAGTCGGATGCCGAGAATGAATCGCATGTAGAAATCAGCGAGTAACTAGATGAAGACGACGAAGGTGAAAACTTCTGAAACTTCTCACAGTTTACGTCTAAAAATTGTACGAAATAGAGCAAAGTTGCACCACCGAATACCCACATTCATACTTATAACGTGTTCGACTATATAAGAAGGAAACCGGGGCCAGTGAAAGACACATATGATTTCTACACCATATTCCGCACGGTCATCACCGAAGATATGGCATATATTAACATGCGGAAAATCAATCGAAAAGCCAGGGAAGTAACAATTGTATGGAATTCGGCAAATCCTACGAAGTAAAGGGAGTTCGATGCATTTTTGCCTATCGTTTTGCATGCTGGGCTGTCTAAATCGATTAATGAGCCTGCTAAGGAACTGTGGGGCCCAAGCCATGCTCCAATACACAAAGCCACATTATCATACGACCGATTTATGCTAATCAAAAAATTCGGATTAAAGGTATGGTGGCTGCACGATTCCAAAGTATTTTTTCCCCTCAAAGGAATGATTTACTCTGGGAAGTTGCCTGATCAAAATAGAGACCGCATTCATATATTCAGAAGAAGAATAAAGCGGTAATTTTGTTGTCCACCATGCACTATACTTGCGATGTGGACACTACTGCAAAAAGGAAGCCATTGGTTTTTCTGGATTACAGTGCCAATAAATCCGGCGTGGATACAGTGGATCAGATGCTTGGCAAATGTTCTTGCAAACGATCAACAAGCCGCTGGCCACTTGCAATGTTCTACAGTATGGCAGATATTGCTGCATTTATCATATATAAAGATATTTAGCCAGTAAAAAAGACCGATACGCCAGCTATCCCACGATTCGAAGGGCTATGGAAGCATTCAATGTAAAAGTAAAATAAAATAATTTTGAAACAAACAAAAGCGGAAAAACCAAATATTTTTTGTTCTTGTAAGTAGTAGAAAGACCGCCAGTAGCAGCTGCGCCGTCGTGCCAGTTATGGCGTGTGGAGTACGGACGCCGGCGTAAAACCAGAGCTTTTTGTTTTACTTGCAACAAAGCAGTTTGTGCTGAGCATTCAACGATGCGTTAATGTTATCGTATGCGATATCGTTGGAAAATCAGCAAGAAGCATCACACCAGTGTTTAATTTAATTTTCTCATGTATTTTAATATTAAATAAAACCGAAATTGTAAAAAAAAACATTTCTTGTACATTTTTTTATCTATAATATTAATTGGCTAGGCGATTTCTTGTGACCGATGTTTTGTTCTACCATTTTATCCCGATTTTGACCAAATGTGTATTATTTGAAAGGTATTTCTTTTAAGCCGTTTTCCAGATTTACAGATTTTTAAATTTTTTCCTTTATTTTGAGTAAATTGCATTTAAAGTTGCTACTAACACATACATAAAATTATACATATGGTATGTGTGTTTTATTAAATTTGTCTATGTGTTTGTTAATGAGTTTGTTATCTTTATTCACAATAATAATTAACCGTAAGTGTTGGTTTGTGAACTGGCTAAGTTAAAACATAAAGTTACCTAGAAATTGCACTCGAATTTCGAGCGCTGGAATCTGCTAGTTATTACTTAATATAATCTAAAATTAACAATCAAAACTATCAAAACACAACCCATCAAGCAAAATACCATACAATTTGTTATAGGTCCTTGCGGACTTTTTCACTATTTTAGGGCCTTATCTTTCACTATTCGCAAGGTTAAGTTCTGATCCATTCATTAGAAGTATGAACAATCGATTGAAAATAAAATAGGGCAAATGACAAAGTCTGCATTGGAGTTACTTATTTTCCCCGCAACGAAAGTGATGACGACGAAGATTATTATAATGAATTTAATGATGATTATGAAATAAATGATGATTATGAAATAAATGATGATTATGAAATAAATGATGATTATGAAGGAATTAATTATTTTGAAGTTAATGATGATTAAAAGAAAAAAATAAGTGAAAAAAAAATAATTTTTTCCAATTTTTTTTAGCTGATGGCCTTATCTGATGGCTGATGGCTTAATTTATATAATTTTGTAATAATTTATTATTATAGAGTTATTAAATATATAAATCCATTTTTTTGTTGAAATGGTTGGTTTTTATATCAGTCTCTCCTGAAGTCTTATAGTCGACAGGCTGTCGCAAGCATAAAAACAAATGTTCAAGGGGAGGTTAGGTTTTAGAACCCTTTTTCTTTTTTACAAAACTAAAGAAAATATTGCGTTTCCAGCGACCAGCCTCGTACGGTGTATTGTATATAACTCAGTTTATAAAATACTTTAAATCAATTTTCTCGCAAACAACATGTATGAAGCCCGTGCTCATCATAATTCAAAATCTATTTTTTTATTTTCCATTTTTTCCCATTTTTTAACAATAACTTCACCGAAATTTTATAGCAAAAATCGTGTTTTTCATTAAAAGAAACTGCAAAAAAAAAAAATAATAATAATAAAAAAATCTTCGTGATTACCTCGGGACACATAACACCTTTTCAATGCATTTCGATTTTTTTATTTCACATGATCCGGTAACGAGTTATGATGTTCACCGCATAACAACTTTTTTTTCGAGGTGCCTCCGGAGATTCGCTGTCATTACAATTTTTAAGTAGAAATTTTTTCAAACATTCTTCAAATGTTATGCTATAAGGTGTATATTTAAAAAAAAATTATAAAAAATTAGCAGATTCCAGCGCTCGAAATTCGAGTGCAATTTCAAGGCACCTTTATTTTTTAACTTAGCCAATTCACAAACCAACACCTTTATGGTTTATTATTACTGTGAATGAAGATAACAAGCTCATTAACAAATTTAATAAAACACACATAGCATATGTATAATTTTATGTATGTGCTAGTAGCAACTTTGAATGCAACTTACTCAAAATAAAGGAAAAATTTTAAAAATCTGTAAATCTGCAAAACGGTTAAAAAGAAATACCTTTCAAATAATATACGTTTGGTCAAAATCGGAATAAAACTGTAGAACAAAACATCGGTCACAAGAAATCGCCTAGCCTATTAATATTATAGATACGTCTTTTTTCGCTTTTAAAACCTTGCCTCCCCCTTAAAGTATTTACGGTTATATTTCTTTTTAAAATTAACAATTTCAACTTACATTTACTACAAAAATTATTATTTTACACCATTCGGAGAGGCCAGTGAGTGTTACACTAACGCTCTCTCTCATTCGAACAATGAGTTCGAAGAAGAGAAAAAGAATAGATGATATTACAGCTGAACATCTAAACATGCCAACAAAAAAACCAATTACTATTGTCCGCTACAAACACTTATCGATGACAAAAAAAAACAGGTGGTGATGATACGGATGATTGATTCCATTATCATAACAACAAAAGTAATTGTTAATTCTTTCTGATTTTTTTTATTTTTAACAAAATAAAAACAAATCTTTATGGAATTAAAATTATTTGGTTCTCACCGTTTTGTCAAGCAAATCGTGTGAATTGCTGCGTCTGCAAAATTCATGAATAAACTTTACACGCGCATGTATGCATTTGCAGTCAGACGGTAATGAAACATAATATCAGCTTTGCTTTGGCTGACGGTGAGAGCCCAATTTAATGCAGCAACTAATGAACAGTGGCTTTGGTTCCCACGGTTTGTCAAGCAAAGCGTGAGATTTGCTGCGACTGCATAATTCATGGCTTGAACCACGTAAATAAACTTTACACGTGCCTATATGAATTGGCAGTCGCATTAAAATGCAATATCTGTTTTGTTTTGACTGACTGTGGGAAACAAATGAATGAACCGTTTTAGCATATGTATGTATTTTAATTTTAGTTAATTTTTTATATACACATTTTTTGGCTTTACATTTGTTTTATATGCTTTGGTTATATTTTATATGCATTGTTTTTATTGCATTTATATTTTTTACAGTTAACTTTATTGATTTGATGATATATATATAGCATAAGTTTATTAATAAAATTGCCATTATTATTTTGCCACTCAAGTAATCAACAGGTTTTTTTTGTTACTTGAACACAACGTTGTCCTGGTGTACCACTTGGATAACTATCCTTCACAAATTTGAATATACATTATCCTGGTGTACCACTAGGATAATTTAAATTTAAAAACACTAAATAAATAACTTGGTGCAACACCAAGTTACCCCCCCGTTTTTTTATCCTTTTTTCTTTATAAAGTTGAGCGAGGCAAACGAGCCAAGCTTCAACATATTGGCGACCGTGACAGGACCCGAAATCCTGTACTCTTCAAACCGCAAGCGCCCAGCCGCAATCACCAAACTTTCAACCGAAAGCCACTACAAGCGCCCAGCCGCAATCACCACGCTTTCAACCGAAAGCTACCAGCGCCCAGCCGCAAGATATTAAGCTACAAGCGCCTAGCCGCAAGCTATAACAATACAAGCGCCCAGCCGCAAGCTATTAAGCTTTAAACGCCCAGCCGCATACTATAAAGCTACAAGCGCCCAGCCGCAAGCTATAACGTTACAAGCGCCCAGCCGCAACCTCTACGCAAGCGATAAAGCTACAAGCGCCCAGCCGCAAGCTACAACCTACATCGTTCACCGCAAGCTACAAGCTTCAACCGTAAGCAGACCAAAGCCATGGCAAGGACAGCAAAGCAACTTCTTCGCCAGCTGAACGAAACTGGGGAATCTATTACCACCATCATCCGAAATTTCACCAAGGATTCAGCCAGTCGGAAAACAGCAACCTATTATCAGGATCGATTGTCCCGTATCAAAACAGCGTGGGCAGAGTTTGATACTGCAGATAATGAGTTGCGGGGCTTAAAGGACCTAGACACATCCGATGAGTACTTCACATCCGACTACTACACTCGAATTCAGGCGTTGGCAGTAAAGTACATAGAGATCATGGAACGTGAGCTTGGTGCCCAAGGCCTAGAATCTGGTGGAAAAGAATTTTCTGATTCCAAAACGGCGACCACTGTTCAGCCACAAGTAGGTACAGTAGGTCCAGCTAATGCATCTGTCGCCGCAGGTGGTCACGATGGACTCATCAGTCGGTGCCTTGGAAAAATGGCAGCTCTCACTCGACAACTAGAAGGCCTTCACCTGCAACCAGGACAAGATGGGTCTTATTATGATGTAAAAAAGGGCACCATCACCCAATTATGGCAGCAACTGGAAAGGCTTAATGATGAAGTGTTGGATAAATATCCCGACCCAGATATTGCAGGCTACGATTCAAGAAGATATGTTCACCTCGAACAAGCTTCCCAGTCCGCAATCATCCAGCTCAGCACTGCAAATCGACAACACCACCACTCAACCACAGAAACTATGGCTAGACCATCTGCTCTACCATTACCCACGATCACCATTACCAAATTTGATGGCGATTATATGAAGTGGACATCGTTCTCTAACTTATTTAAGAAAATTGTTCATGAGCAACAGATGTCGGACGCACATAAGATGTGGTATTTAAAAACCAACGTCATAGGCGAAGCAGCAAACCTTATCAATCATCTCGATGTTACCGCAGAAAATTATCAAGCTGCCTGGCAACTGCTCCACGATCGGTATGACAACAAAAGAATAATAGTAGCAACAGCGGTTCAACGACTCCTTGACCAACCATCTGGTGCATTCACATTAAGTGCGATTAAGCGATTGCACGACACAACGAAAGAATGTTTGGCTGCTCTCTCCAATATGGGACTCCAAATTTCATCCTGGGATCCGCTCCTGATACACATATTGGTTAAAAAGGTGGACAAAACAATTCATACTCAATATGAGCAATCGATTGCCAACCCAAAGGAGCTGCAAACAATTAGACAATTTCTCGTCTTCCTCGAGAATCATTTCCATACTCTTGAGGCAATGGGATACAAGGAAAAACCAATTTCCACTAACAAAACATGCACACTGACGGCACAGTCCCGACCCGATAATCGGCTATGCATAGGTTGCAAGCAAGATTCGCATCCATTATATCGATGCAAGGAATTCACCCAGCTAAGCCCACCAAACAGACTTCACCTAGTACAAAAGCATAAATTATGTGTCAACTGCTTCAATAGTAGCCATTTTACCAAACAGTGCACCACTTCGGGCCGCTGCCAAAAATGTGGAAAACGGCACCATACCCTGGTACATTTGGATTCACTCCCACAAGTAAATTTAACTTCAAAGAAACGCAGTAACTTTAAAAATGAGTCAACCAAAGAAGCAATTACACGTAATAATCCGGCAAAAGAAACAGCGACTTCACTAGTCAACACCCCAGTAGACGAAGCTGAAAGCATGGCAGTTAGTTCCAGGAACACAAGACCCTATGTCTTACTTGGAACAGCATTGGTAAAAGTCAAAGCAAATGGGTTGGAAACTGAATGCAAGGCGATTCTTGATTCGGGATCACAAGTCAACCTCATTACGGAGAGGTTGGTCACACGGCTTGGACTCCCAGCAAGGGCCACATCAATTTCAATCAACGGTATTGGAAAAAACCGCACCAAGGTTCAACACCGAGTCAACATCACGCTTCAATCCCGACTCAACAATTTCTCAACCCGGCTTGAGGCATTTGTATTACCACAAATAATTGCTCCACAACCCGCTCAACTGCTCACTATAGATAAGTGGTCAATTCCCAATAATATACCATTAGCAGACCCAACTTTTAACCGCCCAGAAAAAATCGACATTTTGTTAGGGGCGGAATATTACCATCAACTACTCGCCATCGGTCAAATCAAACTGGCTGATGACCTCCCAAGGTTACAAAATACAACTTTTGGCTGGATAGTATCCGGGAAGGTATCTGGTGAACACCTATCATCAGCGATATGCGGTGTCCTAACTGATGAGGACAACATGAATCTGGCTATTGAACGATTTTGGAAACTTGAGGAGATCGAAAGCAGACAGCAACAATTATCTTCTTATGATGCACAATGTGAGGCACATTTTAATCAGCATACTAGTCGTGATAATGGAGGACGATTCGTGGTACGACTTCCATTTTGCATGGAAACGTCAGCATTAGGAGCTTCACATAGTATTGCATTCAACCGATTTCTCTCATTAGAACGCAGATTATTGAAAGACCCTTCACTAAAAGATCAGTATGTGCAATTTATGAAGGACTATGAAGCAATGGGGCACATGTCGAAAATCCAAATAGACGATGTAAAAGGGCATAAATACTTTATCCCTCATCACTGCGTGTTACGACCTGAAAGCAGCACCACTAAACTTAGGGTGGTATTCGATGCTTCAGCGAAAACAGCGTCAGGAAAATCATTAAATGACATTCTACACACCGGGGCACCACTACAAAACGATCTGTTTACGGTTCTCTTACGATTTCGGATGCCGCGTTTCGTGTTCACTACAGACATAGAAAAAATGTACCGCCAAATATTGATCCACCCCAAAGACCAACAGTTCCAGATAATCCTGTGGCGAAATGATGTTTCTGAACCCATCAGTTATTTTCAATTAAACACAGTGACATATGGCACTAGGTCCGCGCCATATTTGGCAATCAAATGCTTGAAGGAGATAAGCCATGACAATAAGGTTCAATTTCCTTTAGCAGCCAGCTTTCTGGAAAGAAATTTTTATGTCGATGACGGATTAGGTGGAGCCGATAGTTTGAACACCGCCCTCGAAACTCAACGCCAACTACAACATGTCATGGCTAAGTATGGGTTCCATTTGAGAAAGTGGTGCGCCAATCACACCCAACTGCTCCGCAACATTCCCAATGATGATCAAGAAGTCAATCTAGACTTTTCCAAAGAAGAAACGGATTGTACAACAACGCTAGGATTAGTGTGGCTACCCAAAGGTGATCTCCTTAAAATCAAGGTTAACATACAACCAATTAAGGCTGTGACTAAAAGGACAGTCACGTCGGATTTAGCACGCATTTTTGACCCACTCGGGCTACTGTCCCCAGTAGTCGTCCGAGCAAAAATGTTTGTTCAAGAACTATGGACCTTGAATCTGTCATGGGACGAGGCTGTGCCATCAGAATTTGATTCACGCTGGCGAAATTTCCGAAACAATCTAAGTGAACTTGAAAACTTTCAAGTGCATCGGCATGTCTATAAGGGAGGTATTCCTAGCAAGACACAACTGCATGTTTTTACAGATGCCTCCGAAAAGGCGTATGGAGCCGCAATATACGTTAGAACATTTCTACCAAATAAAACAGTCATCGTATACCTGCTATGTGCGAAATCTCGTATAGCTCCTCTTAAACAGCAAACGCTCCCAAGGTTGGAATTATGCGCTGCCCAGCTGGGTGCCAACTTGGCAGCAAAGGTTAAGCTCGATCTGGACATGAGTACAACGCCAACATTCTACTGGTCCGATTCGAAAATAGTCTTAGCCTGGATACATTCAAGATCATCTTCATTTCATACATTTGTGGCAAATCGAATAGCTTCAATTCAAGAAAGCACATCACCTGAGCAATGGCGGCATGTGGGTTCAAAAGATAACCCAGCAGATATATTATCCAGAGGATTAGATCCACGACAGTTACAACATACACCACACTGGATGTATGGGCCATTCTTTCTTCATGGAGACGAAAAACATTGGCCTCCTACTTTTTGTTTAAGCTCTGACATAACAATAACTGAACAGAAGCAAAACCCTTACAACTCACTAGTGGCGGTTAATAGTGAAAGTTTTCTGCACAACATAAATCACAGAAATTCATGGAAAACGCTTCAACGAATTATGGGATACATCCTGAGGTTTATTAAAAACACAAAAACTATTAAGGCAGAGCGACAAACCCAGCGAACTCTGACCCCTATTGAACTTCACGACGCGATTGCCATCATTATTCGAATTACCCAACAGTCTGCGTTCACAGAAGATATTAAGCAATTACAAGGACAAAAGGACCTTCAGGCATCCAGTCAAATTAAAAGCTTATCACCATTTCTTGATGAACATAATATTCTACGAGTTGGAGGCAGATTAGAAGCATCCCCGTTATCTTTTAATGCCAAACATCCAATGTTGCTGCCCTACAACGATACAATCAGCAGACTAATCTTTGAGTCAACACATAGGGAAAATAAACATTGCGGTCCTAGCGCACTTCTTGGAACCGTAAGACAACGCTTTTGGCCCATCAAAGGCAAACACCTGGCTCGGGAAACTGTTCATAAATGTGTCCAATGTGCAAGATCGAGACCAAAACTTCTTCAGCAAATCATGGGAAATTTACCGGAGAGAAGAGTAACACCAGCAAGACCCTTCATTAATGCAGGAGTTGACTACTGTGGCCCTATCTGGGTTCACTTTAAAACCAGAGGAAAACGACCCCAAAAGGCGTACATTGCTGTGTTTTGCTGCTTTTCTACAAAGGCAGTCCATCTAGAACTAGTGACGGACCTTACAACCGACGCCTTCATTGGGGCGCTTAAGAGATTTATAAGTCGCAGGGGCCACTGTCAGCATCTTTATTGCGACAATGCAACCAATTTTGTGGGAGCTCGGAATCAATTAGAAGAGTTGTCAACTGCCCTTTTCGCTACACCAGCTCAAGAAAAAATTCAACAAGAATGCGCCAGCAAAAGCATTACTTTCCATTTTATTCCTCCTCGAGCGCCGCATTTTGGTGGACTGTGGGAAGCTGCAGTCAAATCCGCCAAAAGATTATTGGTGAAGGAAATGGCAAATGCGACTCTGACTTATGAGGAAATGGAAACCGTGATCATAGAAGTTGAAGCGATCCTCAACTCAAGACCAATCGCACCATTGTCGAGTAATCCTAATGACGAAGCTGCACTCACGCCTGGCCATTTCCTGATTGGTGAACCGCTCACGGCACAAGTTGATGCAACTGCACAATCAACGTCAAAACCACTTGCCAAACGATGGGAATTAGTATCTCGAATAAAACATCAATTTTGGGACCGATGGTCACAGGAATACCTCAATGAACTCCAACAGCGTAACAAGTGGCAAACTAAGGCTCAAAATCTGCAATCAGGGACCATAGTTATCATAAAGGATAACTCGCCGGTCATGACGTGGCGTCTCGGAAAGGTAATCAATACATACCCCGGTCCAGACGGCGCCGTCAGAACAGCGGATGTCAAAACGTCTAATGGCATCATTAAGCGAGCAATTCACCTACTAGCTCCTCTTCCTCTGGAAGTACCAATAACGACAGCTGACAATGAAGCAATACCTCCCAACTCAACACTTAAAAGAAGCAGTTCATCCATCGGTGAAAATGAAGGTACACCAACCCCGAAACGTAGCCCCTTAACTGCAACAACCATGCTGGTGCTCCTAGCACTATTATTTCCATTAGTCGTATGCCAACCAGTTGTTTACACGAAGATCACTAGCAATCCTGGCCTGCATTTTGAAAATATCGGTCCCGTTAAACCAATCATTGCAGAGTGGAAACTTCTCATTTATTTTGAACTGGCACCCTTCCATACAGAATTGCAGCTTTTAATCAATGGGACCTCTGCCTTGAAAAAGGCCTGCAATCATCAATCCCTCACCAACCAATGCGACGGACTACTTACCCATTTTCAAAATCTCCAGAACGAGATGGAGGCCGGTCTAGAAGATCTAGCGCGAAGAAGAAAACGAGGAGCGATAGATATCGTTGGAAATGTCGCTAATTCTTTATTTGGCATCCTTGACTCAAAGTATGCAGAAGAAATGACCACAACTATTCACCGTATAAAAACTAACGAAGCCTACTTGCACAGCCTTCTGCGGAATCAAACGTCGTTTCTCGATTCAACTCTTAATCTGATGAAGCAATCTGAAAACCGTACACAAACTAACTTCGAAAAACTCAATTTCAAAATCAGTAGTCTAATGAACCTCACAAACAATGATAACAACCATCGATCACAGATCATCTTGTCTCTGAGCGTCCAATTACTTACCATTGCTGATAATTTGCAAAAAATGCACGCATCCATGATCAACTTGTTAGCTGACACTTATCATGGTCGAATAAGCCCTATTCTGTTAACACCACGACAGTTTTCGGCCGAAGTTGATAACATAAAAGCGAATCTTCCTGCAGATCTGACCCTCCCAGTCACAGATATCATCCATTTATATGGTATAGTAACAGCTCATGCAGCAATTTCGAACCAGCACATCATCTGCACTTTGCTCATCCCACTAGCACATCAAAATGAATATGATTTATTTTATATTACGCCAGTACCACAGCCAATAAATAATTCGTTAGTAGCTATCCTACCGGCATCTAAAATGATGGCTCTCAACGCTCATCGAGACGAATATTTCCCTATGGATGATGCCACACTTCGGGACTGCAATAAACTTGAGCATGATACCTTTTTATGCCCGAACATTCAAGCTACATACTACAAGGGTTCTCCAGTCTGTCGCTGTGAAATACATTTATTTAATAATGAATCTGACACGAGTTGCAATATAGAATTAATCGCCAGCAATAACGTATGGTATCAACTCTACAAAAGGAATCAGTGGCTAATCTCAACTCATCAACAAAAACTTAAACTAAGCACAGTATGCAATGGAGAAAGTAGCTCTCAGTTTTTGGAAGGCACCGGCTTCCTTACGCTCCCAGCGGGATGCACAATGAAAAGCGAAGGGACCACCATATACGGTCCCCAAACAATTACCTCAATTTTACAGCAATCATACACAAGCAATGGGATATCGTTCTCCCATCTACTACAGAATGTGGACAGGCTAACCCAACCCCTACCATACTCTTCGACTATTGACAACATAACCCGGTTGCAAGCGGAAGTAAAGGCGCAACTACAAAATTTACCGGCAACAGCACTAAATCATAAGGTGCACAGTTTGACCATCAGCTATGTGGGACTAGCACTAATTATAACACTGATCATCATCCTACTAATTAAACAAATATTGAAACTAAGACGCAAAACAGTTCCACAGCCTTCACCAAGGTCTAACTGGAACGTTTCTTTGGAACCAACACCTTAGCTAATCTCAGCATTTATTATTAAAAATCGTTCATTTGTTCCGCCCATTGATATTGCCGATCGTTGGGGCCGCAATATGTTAATTCTTTCTGATTTTTTTTATTTTTAACAAAATAAAAACAAATCTTTATGGAATTAAAATTATTTGGTTCTCACCGTTTTGTCAAGCAAATCGTGTGAATTGCTGCGTCTGCAAAATTCATGAATAAACTTTACACGCGCATGTATGCATTTGCAGTCAGACGGTAATGAAACATAATATCAGCTTTGCTTTGGCTGACGGTGAGAGCCCAATTTAATGCAGCAACTAATGAACAGTGGCTTTGGTTCCCACGGTTTGTCAAGCAAAGCGTGAGATTTGCTGCGACTGCATAATTCATGGCTTGAACCACGTAAATAAACTTTACACGTGCCTATATGAATTGGCAGTCGCATTAAAATGCAATATCTGTTTTGTTTTGACTGACTGTGGGAAACAAATGAATGAACCGTTTTAGCATATGTATGTATTTTAATTTTAGTTAATTTTTTATATACACATTTTTTGGCTTTACATTTGTTTTATATGCTTTGGTTATATTTTATATGCATTGTTTTTATTGCATTTATATTTTTTACAGTTAACTTTATTGATTTGATGATATATATATAGCATAAGTTTATTAATAAAATTGCCATTATTATTTTGCCACTCAAGTAATCAACAGGTTTTTTTTGTTACTTGAACACAACGTTGTCCTGGTGTACCACTTGGATAACTATCCTTCACAAATTTGAATATACATTATCCTGGTGTACCACTAGGATAATTTAAATTTAAAAACACTAAATAAATAACTTGGTGCAACACCAAGTTACCCCCCCGTTTTTTTATCCTTTTTTCTTTATAAAGTTGAGCGAGGCAAACGAGCCAAGCTTCAACAGTAATTATTCATCAATTACAATAGTTGATCACTTAAAATATTAAAATATTCAATACGAAATATTTCGGTTGGACTATTCTATGAGATACAATATGATTCCGATCAAGCAGTGAAATAATTTAAAGAAAATAATATTGAATACTTTACATATACACCAAAAACATGCCATATAAAGTTTTACTTTCTGGCTTAAATAAAATTAATCCTATTCAACTAAAGTCCACTTTAAGTAAATCAGGACTTCAATATGTTGATGCTAAACTTATTTTCAAAATTTTGGAAAACAGCAGAGAAATTAATCTTTATGTAACTCTTAAGGAGCTCAGAAATAAGTACAATAACATTAATTATATCAGAGTTAAATGGAGTTATCAATCAAAACATCCAAACAAACTAACTCAATGTTATAACCGTCAGATGTTTGGTCATGGCTCCAACAACTATAATGTTAAAACATTCTGTGCAAAACACTTGAAATGTAGAAATTATCAAGGAAACCACAAATCAACTGATTTTCTTGTCCCAGCAGATATACGTACATAGGATTAAGAAGACGTTTTGCTAATGGTTATCGACCAACTAATAACACCAACAAACAACAAATTAAATACCACCGAATTATGTTCGACAAATCACCGCACCAAGCCAACCAATTTCTAATAACAGAAGCTAGTCTAATGTTGTTTCATCGAATGGTAATATTAATTCAAATAATCTATTTTCTCTAGAACAACTTAAAGAAATTACATTTGATTTAATCAATAAAAACTTAACCAATTTGATGTTATTATATCATTAGCCTTTAAATTTTTGCCTTAAATATGGATAGCAAAATTAAAGTGTTAACTTGGAGCGCTAGAGGTTTACGTAAAAAAGAATTTTTTGTTTATTTATTAAGAGAAAAAATAGATGTTGCATTGGTGTGTTAAAATTTGGTTAACTCCAGATATTACCGTGAAGTTTTTTAGCTACCGCAAAGATATATTGGGTTCAAAAGGTTCAATTTTTGTAAGAAAAAATATAAAACATAAGATTCTTTCTTCAATTGCTACTTATTGAAAATACTGATAACACAACTTGAGATATTTATAATTGTTATTTTCCTTGAAGATCCGGTGGACCGTTAAAAGTAAAGAAAAATAAATAAAATCGGATTTAAATTTTTTTTTTCCAGAATCAAAAGTAATTTTATAGTTAGAGGGGAGTTTAATAGTAGGCATCGTATGCCTAAATTCAAATTTTTTCTTCTCTGTTTTCTACTTTTTTTAAGCAAATATACCAGATAAAATAACTGGAGCTGAAGCTATAAGTAGCTTAAATTCTGTCCATACACGGTACATACATCTACTGACTTAACTAGCGGCCGATTAACTCTGCTAGAACCGAATTATAAAAACGCAAATTGGATTGCATTCAAAAACTATATTAACAACAATATTAGCAATCCTTCAGGAATAGAAATTAATAGTACAGAAGACATTGACAGTTTAATACAGTTGTTTAAAAAAAATCATTTGAGTCCGATCACAGGGGAGATGTTTAAACACCTAGTAATTAAAGATTTCTTATGGCACTTTTTTAAAATCAAACAGCAATCAACTGCAGGGGCTCTGCTAATATAAAAATATTTATTATTATGTATTCTTTCAACCGGTTAATTTTTAATTCGTTTTTTATTTTTCATTTCTCATTTTTAATTTTTTATTTTTCATTTTTTATTTTTATTTTTTTTATTAGATAAAGACCCTAAAGGTATGCTAATCAAATATAGCCAATTCTCAAATCAACGCAAAAACTCTTTTTATTGCAAACACATTAACAAATTTATTAAACACACACGTAGCATATTGTATAATTTTATGTATATGTAAGTAGCAAATTTAAATACAATTTACTCAAAATGAAGGAAAAAATTTAAAAATCTGTAAATATACAAAACGGCTAAAAACAAATACGTTTCAAATAATATATGTTTTGTCATAATCGGTATAAAACGGTAGAACAAAACATCGGTCACAAGAAATAGCCTAACGTATTAATATTATAGGTACTAGAAAAGATCACTAAAGAAAAATTATATTGATGATAATAACATTTTGCAATCACAGCAATTCGGTTTTCAATCACAACGTAATACTTAAGCCTCTAGTATGAATAAAGTATATAGAATATAGTAATTTCAATTGCGACAAATCCACAGCTATGGTTCTACTGGATATAAAAGCTGCTTTCGACTCTGAACGACACGATACACTGATACATAAATTATTGTCAATTATAAAAATAATTAAAAGCTTTTTGTCGCATAGATCCCTTAGTGTCCATATTGGACATATTGCGTCACAATTTATAACATTCCTGCTGGCTGTCCACAAGGCTCGTGTTTATCGCCCATTTTATACAACATTTTTACTTCTGGAAGGTTGCAATTCTTAAATTTTTCCAAACGATTTTAAGTACTGATATATTATCAAATGCAATAATAAACAGTTTAGAAAGATCAGCAAATACAGTAATAGACTACTTCAGCAAATGGAAATATTTTTTACCAGAAGAAGGAAGGATTCATTTATTCCTCAATCAAATATAAAAGTTGGATTCCCTGGGAAGTTAAAGTTATCATAAATATGCCATAAATGGATTAAAAAAATAAAAAAGATTGGCTGTTATATCTACATATATATTAATACGTGAAGGTAAATTTTTAGTTCCCTTTTTAAGCTATATGCGGGCACGGAGGAACGTGAAAATTGGCATAGTTATAATTTATATGGAGGAGAAGCTGAGAATTATAAAATTTATGTTTAATCTGTCTTAAAAATATATAAAACAAAATAAAATAAGGTATTTATAATAATTCGTTACACCCTGTAAATGCGAATGATTTAAATTATATATCAGACGCTCTGTGTTGAATTGTGAATTGCTAAAATTGATTAACATACCTTTAGGCAAATTTAAATATTCATAAATTTATATATACATACATATGTATATAGATTAAAAACACATTGGAAGACAAAAATTGAATGAAAAAATAATATTTCCAAAAATTTCCACTCGAATTTCGAGTGCTGGGCTATGCTAGTGTTTATGATTAGTTCTCAATAAAAAAATAGTAATATTTTTTAATGCAACACTTTTGGGCTAAATTTGTGAAATTATGGAATTTGGAGAAAAACCCGTGTTTAAATTTAAAATTTAACTAATATAAAAACATATTAAATACTTATTCCTTTTAATTTTTTAATTTAATTTACTAATTTATCGCTTTTCATTCCAAAGTTACAGTGAAAATTGTGAATATGCGCCAAAACGTTAAATTAAAAGAAAAAATTTTTATGCTGTTTTTTTATGCATCTCTGTATATCCAAAAATAAGAAGAAACTATCAATTAATCGTCACTTTGCATACTGTTCACCCCTCAGTGCATGGGTTATGCTGTACAGTGAAGTATCCGATAATTTAACCCATATAACAATGCTTTTATTAAAAATCTTTCTTTCCTTATGCAAATGAGTTTTGAATATCTCCGTGACTGTGTGTGACTATCTTAGAATTAATCTTTGGCCACAACAAGTTTATGGACAAAGTTTCAGATATATCGGATGAGGGAAAGTGGGGTTTTATTCTCTCCGTGACTGTGCGTGACTGTGCGTGACTATGTCAAAGTTCATCTTTTTTCACAGCAAGTCTATCGACCGAGTTCCAGATCGATCGGATAAGGGTAAATGGGTTTTAAATCACTACGTGACTGTGCGTGACTATGCGTGACTGTGCGTGACTATGTCGAAGTTGATCTTTCTTTACAGCAAGTATATCGACCAAGTTTCAGATCGATCGTATGAGGGTAAATGACATTTAGATCACTCCGTGACTGTGCGTGATCATGCGTGACTATGCGTGACTAAGCCAAAGTTAATCATTTTTCACAGCAAGTGTATGGACCAAGTTTCAGATCGATCGGATGAGGGGAAATGACATATAGATCACTCCGTGACTGTGCGTGACCACGCGTGACTATGCGTGACTACCCGAAAATTAATCTGTTGTCACAACAAGACTATGGGCCAAGATTCAGATCAATGGGATAAGGGGATTGGGGTTGCCCCACGACAGACAGAGAGATTGAGTTAAAAGAAAGAGTTTAAAAAAGGAATTTCAAGCAAAGTGGGCTTTCAGTAAAGTATACAAGATGATATGTTTGGGCAATGTTTTTATTTCCTTCCTGAAAGAGCATGATTCTGATGGTAATTATGTGTTCTGACCTGACAAGGCATCGTCATAAATAGCGGAATTTCGTCGAACAATCGAAGATTATTATTATTTTATTTTTATTTTTTGGAAATATAAGTTCGTTGGTATATAATAAAAATTGGAGAGCTATAAACTGTCAAAATCTCGAAAAAAAAATCATGTGAATCCGATCATAGGAAAGATGTGTAAACATCTAGTAATTAAAGATTTTTTATGTCATTTTTTAAAATCAAACAGAAAGCGTCATCTATGTATCACTTATAGCAAAAACTGTTTCAGCTAATTCAACAACCATTTGCTGTAAAACGTTAAAAATATCCCAATATAAACGTATGTAAGTAATACATAGATGACGCTTTTAAAAAAAGTGGCATAAAAAAACAATGTTATATCATAATTTTTTCACCAATACAATCATAAGTCACACAGCGTTATGTGTCAGCTCTCACCCATTACGTTTACACTGTTTTTGTGATTGTATTGTGAAATAGAAATTTACCCCCCTGCGCGTATAGATGTTTACACATCAAAAGAGCTCGTGCATGTATTTGTAAAATTGATAAAAATGCTGTCCAAAGATCCCTCGGAGGTATCCCAACAAGACTGCGCCGTACGGCTGATTATGGACCTTTTACAACCATATACAAATTATACCCTATACTACTATTTATTGAGAGTATAATAAGTTTATGGTGATATTTCTAACTACCAAAAATATTTGAAATAGTCCAACATTTTATTATAGTTACCGATCGACTCAGAATCACAGAATCCGTCGGTCCGTTCCTCCGTCTGTCTGTCCGTCTGTGTGTCTATGTAAACCGTGAAACCAAACTACAAAATTTAGTATATAAAGTTTTACCGGCCCTATGGCGAACACTATTGAAATTGGTTAAAATCGGTGCATGTTCAGACCTAGTCACCATACAAATAACCCTTATCAAACTATATAAAATGCCGATCCAGATCCATATTATCGATCAAATTTGCTGTATGTGTGTCTATTATACCCACTAATCAGTATTATAAAAATAAATCATTTTTTGTCGTAGTGTGCTGATATAAAGTTGATTTCCGATTTCCACTTAAATCGATCAAAAAACAAAAGTAATGCATTGATTTTTCGGTTATGAACTTTTTCACATCTGCCCGCCACAAGTTAATAACAATAGCACCTAAATTTGGTTTATGCTTATGTCTAGTTCCAAATCCTCTTGAAGCGAATCGTATGGGGTATTGTGTAGTCTTAACCGACTATAATTTTCTTACTTGTCTTTTATTAATCATTTGTAGCTTACAAACACTTTGGTAATAAACTTTTTATTTTGAAAGAAAAAGAAACGTTTTCATGGCGTTTTTAAGAAAGAGTCATAATATTGTCGTTACCCATTAATTCTTAAATTTTTTAGATACATTATGATACATTAAGTAAGAACCGAATTTCGGGTTAATTAAGACTACAATTATTTTCGCTTTATAGTTAATATTTTATCAAAATAGAAAATAATGATTGAGTAAATTTAGCTGCTAATAAATTTCTGTTGGTACATATGAAATTATGGTTCCTGATTTTTAGAACAATTCGGTTGTCGATATTTTTTCAATGTTGAATAAACTTTTATTAAATATTCCTACCTTCTATGTTAAAAGGTTGAAATTTTACACTTGAATAGCAAAATACGTGCTATACAAATAAGCGACCGAAACACACCGCGCCTGCCATAAACATAACTATCAAGCAAGTTGTTAGAAGGCCGCAATTTTACACTTCAATTTAAAATAAATACTCGTTATAAAACAAAATTTATGGATATTTCTTTTTTCCATTCAACCCATATTAAAACGTAAAATTTCTTTAGTGGTAATAAAGTTTTCCAAAACTTAAGCCTTTAGTCTTTTTCACATTTTCTACTACACAATCAGTGCCACTAAAGTTCATTAAACCACCTTTACAGCTGTATAAATATGAATGTAAAAAAACAAAATTCAGTAAGCTTCTTGATACATGAGAAGCAGCAAAAAAAAAATACATAAATGTAAAAGTTTTAAGGGTTTCTGATAGCAAGGATGCTCTAAAACTTGCCACCGCATAACTACTACGAACATAAGTTTATATTAGGTTTCTTTTCCACTTAAAATTAAACACAAACAAGAATATAATTTAACACTATGACGACGATAAGTAATAAATTCTTATTTTAATAAAAAAATTTTGCGGCAGAATTTGTGTGTTGTTTTCAAAAACCACGCATAAATAAAGATTTGGTGAAACAACGTTTTACATTTTTTTTTATTTTTTTTGTTGGTGCAGCTAACAATAATGTTTAATTAAAACCGAATTGCTATGAAAATGAAAATGTGTGTGCAAAATAGCATTAAAATTTAAATAAATGCAAATGTAAAATTCAAATATTTATTTATGTTGCAACAAACATAATTTTTAAATGCGAGTAATAATTTAATTTAATGTGAACACATTAGAAAAATACAAAATATTACCAAATCGTAGAATTTTATGTTATGTTGTAAAATAAAAAAAGTAAAACCACGTAAAAGTGCTATTATGCATGATTTTTTTTTTTTTTTTTTTTTTGAAGGGGAAACTTTATGTTTAACATCAGTTATTGGGGATTTTAATTGAAAGCCAAAATTTTTAAAATCCAAAATTTCCACGAAAATTATGTTCAATCTAATAAACTGATGAAAAAAAAAACAACAACAAAAATTGCTTAAAAGCGTTTTTATATATATTAGTATCTGGTCATTGTACTAGAAAATTTACAGTCAAATTTTCTTAGTGCAACAACATACACTGTGGTGCAAAAGTGAGCCAATGTAAGTAAAATTTTTGTGAATGATCTCCTAATTTTCTGTTTGTTTTACAACAATAATACTTTTTGCATTTTTTAACTTCATATTTTCTGTTCACTTAAAAAGTTAATACACTTTACTTTATTCGGTTCTCTTATTCAAAATATATCAATCTCTTTTACTCAATTGCATTGGCTCACTTTCGCACCAGCTAAAAAATACTCAATTAACGGTGCTTTGGTGGATTAGTTTTTGCATTTAACATTAATAGTTTGGAAAACTTAAAGATATTAAATTGAAAAATAAAACTAACAAGTAAGATAATTACAGTCGGTTTAGACCGACTATACGATACCCTCTACCATGGTTTAGAGACCCTATCTATTCGGTCCAACTAATTGGATATAGAAAATGAGCATAATGTAACGTATGCATGGTATAGCGTGTAAGTTAATGTAAATGATAACGCCATGCATACAACAATGCTTTGTGGTACGGTTGAGTCTCTGTTTCTTTTCTTTAGTAACGTGAGTAATAATCATATAGTTTTTGGGGTAAACCGCCAACACAATTGACTAATGCAATTGAAACTAGTGACCCATTAACATTTGTTTTGATTTTATTTTGAATGAAGAAATTGCCTCACTTGCACTTTCTATTTACACAACATCCAATTAAATTAGAGTTAAAAATAAAACTCTATAAATAAAAACTAACATAGAGAGAGACTCCACCCAATCAAAAATGCATTGATAATATTTAGAGTTATTGAGTGTACTTTAGAAAGTCACTCTTAGAATTTAAGTTATTGAGTGTACTTTAGAAAGTCACTCTTAGAGCAGAAGTCTAGAACTTCTCATGGGGTATTTATAAGCAACTGTTTTGTGAAAATAAAAACAGTTCTAAATCGTGACTGATTTGGAACATAAAACAAATATTCAAAGTGTGCTTTATTTAATAAGTAGCACCTAAAATTAAAAGTTCAAAATTAATCTGTTTGAACACCATAATAAACCAAATTTGAGTGGCACTGTTATTAATTTTTTTGTCTGCAGATATGAAAAAGTTCATATCGGGTGCTATATTTATATGGGAACTAGGTCGAAAAATGGACCGATTCTGACCATATTTGGTGAAGTCACTTATATTTTGAAAAAATATATACAAACCAAATTTGGAAAAAATCTGTGCAATATTTTTATTTTTTGATGGATTTAAGTGAAGATCGGGAAGCAGTTCTATATGGGGCCTATGACTAAGACTTGTCCTGTAGGGATTATTTTTTATCTAGTGATTAATGGATATAATAAACATATACAAACCCAATTTGACTGAGATCTATATGATACTTTGTATCTTATGGCAATTTATGTCGATTTCATAGGGGTTATTTGTATGGGGACTAGGTCTGAACGTGGTCCGAATTTCACCAATTTCAATAGCATTTATCCCACGGCCGATAAAAGCTTATATACCAAATTTAAACAAAATATATTCATATTTGCGACCTGTAGTTTGATTACAAGCTTTACATGGACACACAGACGGACGGACGGACAGACATAGCTAAAACGACTCAGAAAGTGATTCTGAGCTGATCGGTATAATAAAAGATCTAGGTCTAGGTGAAATATTTTTGGTAGTTACAAACAGCAGCACAAAGTCATTATACCCAAACCACATATGTAGTGGTATAGGGTATAAAAACGCAGTTCTAGAAAAGGTTAAAAATGACGATTCAACTTGGAAAATCGCAAATTCTTAAAAAATGGGATAGCGGTCAGTGGCTAGAATAATTGCTAAATACAAAAACTCTAATCCAGATCAAAGTTTTCAAAGAAAAAGTGGAAGGCCGAAAAAAATTACAGACGCTGAAGTCGGAGCCCTTGGACGTTCATTCATTTCATGGAAAATAAATAGCACGAAAGAGGCCGTTTCTTCCTATTCTATCAGTGTCAGCAGATAGATTATCCAGAGGGCTCTTAAAAGTGTGGCCTAAATTATCTCCCAAAAACGTGAAATCGCGAAAGTCTTTTTATGAAAAACACAAGTCGTATAAAGTACCAGATTGGCTCACGGTGAGATTGTGGTTTGGGTATAATATTTGACTTAGACCCACCTTTTATTATACCGATCGACTCAAAATTACTTTCTAAGTCGATTTAGCGATGTCCGTCCGTCTGTGTGTCCAAATAAACCTTGTAATAAAACTACAGATCGCAAATATGAATATATTTTGATGAAATTTGGCATGTAAGCTTTTATCGGCCATAGGAGGAACGCTATTGAAATTGGTGGAATTCTGCCCATGTTCAGACCTAGTCCCCATACAAATGACCCCTATAAAATCGACATAAAATGCCATAAGATCCAAATTATCATATAGATCTCAGTCAAATAATCCCTATAGGACAATTCTTAGTCATAGGCCCCATATAATGCTGCTTCCTGATCTTCACTTAAATTATCAAAAAATAAAAATATTGCACAGATTTTTCTCAAATTTGGTTTGTATATATTTTTTCAAAATATAAGTGACTTTACCAAACATGGTCACGATCGGGTTATTTTTTATTTTTCAAACTAGTCTATAAATATAGCACCCGATATGAACTTTTTCATATCTGCAGCCAAAAAAGAAAAAAAAAAACAATTCCCCTCAAATTTGGTTTATGCTTATTTTCTATAGCCAATTAGCTGGACCGAAGCGATAGGGTCTCTTAACCATGGTATAGGGTATCGTGTAGTCGGTCTAGAGCGACTATAATTTTCTTACTTGTTAATACATGTATCCTCTTCTGTTTATCTTATAGGTCATGTGGTCAGATGAAATAAAATAAATAGATATCAATCGGATGGGAAGGTTTGGTATTGGGCCAAGCCATTAGATGGTGTGGGTCCACTTGTACGGATTAAAGGCATTATGCGAAAGGAAGATTATCTTCGCATTTTGCAAGATAATTTGCCTTTAGCCATGGCCAAATTGGCAGATGGACTAGAGAATGTAACCATCCAACATGACAACGACCCGAAACATTCTGCAAAAATTGTCAAGAAATGGCTTAGATCTCAGGTGTTTGGGGTCATGCAGAGTCCAGATCCGAACCCAATCGAAAACCTGTGGGCTTATTTAAAGCGCCGGCTGGCAGAATACGAAGAAGCCCCGAAAAGTATTAATGAGCTGTGCGAAAGGGTTCAGGCTAAATGGGACAAAATTCCTGTTGATTATGTGGCTAAACTTTATCAATCTATGCCAAATTGGATGGATCAGTTAAAGAAAGCAAAAGGATACTGGATTTATTATTAAAGTTAGATGAAGGAAACCTTGGAACAAAAGTGTGCCAATGGTCTGCATTAGAAAACGTTTTTTTTTTTATAAACTTAAGTTATGAATAAATGTTTGTGTTATTATTTATATTTTCTCTAGATGCATATTTCTAATTTAGAAAAAAGTTTAGAAATAGTTTAATAAAGACTATAAAAAAATTTAACCTACTTTGTTTAAGACATTGCACCACAGTGTATATTAGATACCCGTACAAAATGAACAAATCTAGAGAAAAACCGAGCAGATATTGTTTCCAAGATGATGACTCTATAGATCATATACGAACATAATTTTTACATTGTTTGTTTCAAAATTTGGCCGATGGTATTTTTCTTTCGAAAATATTGAATACGTGTATCAGGAAAAAATATATAAATTTTTGTAAGTAATTCGCATTTAAAAACTCGACAACATCGATAACAACAACATTGAAATGTTTATGTTAAAATTACATAAACATAAGTACATAAACATTGTTTATAAACATTGC
The DNA here is from genome assembly GCA_963682025.1 of Cordilura impudica. NCBI lineage: Eukaryota > Metazoa > Arthropoda > Insecta > Diptera > Scathophagidae > Cordilura > Cordilura impudica. Next base: position 41,895,264 of record OY821519.1, on the reverse strand, counting down.
TTGTATTGTATTGCACATAAACATAGTTTATAAACATTGCTTAAATTAAACATTATATTATTATTATCACAGGTAGATTTTGTGTGATACGTCTTTGTAAAATATCATCGGTTCTCAATTCTGAAATTAACAAGATATCTTAAGTAAATATAGGGGAATAAAACTGTATTTTTTTATGTGTAAAAATCTATACGCGCAGGGGGTAAAAATCTATATCACAATACAATCACAAAAACACGTAAGATATAAGATGTAAGAATTATGATATGTAATAACCTTCTTGTCGCTGTTTTCTGCATTACATTTCTTCACTTTTTATAAACATTTATAATTAATTTCCTCAACCATTCTAAAGTATTCTTAACGTTATAATTTATTCCATATAAACAAAACAATTATCACTGCATTTAATATAAATGATAACCAAACATAAATAAAAATAAACAAGTAAGAAAATTATAGTCGGTCTAGACCGACTATATGATACCCTATACCATGGTTTAGAGACCCTATCTTTCGGTCCAACTACTTCGATATAGAAAATAAGCATAAACCAAATTTGAGTGCGATTTTTATTATTTTTTTTGGCTGCAGATATGAAAAAGTTCATATCGGATGCTATATCTATAAAGGGACTAGGTCCAAAAATGGACCGATCCTGATCATGTTTGGTAAAGTCTCTTGTATTTTGCAAAAATATGTACAAACAAAATTTGAGAAGAATCAGTGCAATATTTTTGTTTTTTAATAGATTTAACTGAAGATCGGGAAGCAGCTCTATATGGGGTCACAGGGATCATTTTTGGACTACTCATTAGTGGATGTAATGAACGCATACAAACCCAATTTGAGTAAGATCTATATGACAATTTGGATCTTATGGCAATTTATGTCGATTTCATAGGGTAATTTGTATGGGGGCTAGGTCTGAACATGGACCGATTCTCACCAATTTCAATAGCGTTCATCCGATGGCCGATAAAAGCTTATATACCAAATTTCATCAAAATATACTCATATTTGCGACCTGCAGTTTGATTACAAGCTTTACATGGACACACAGACGGACGGACGGACATTGTTAAATCAACTCAGAAAGTGATTCTGATTCGATCGGTATAATTAAAGATGGGTCTAGGTCAAATATTTTTGGTTGTTACAAACAGCAGCACAAAGTCATTATACCCAAACCACATAGTGGTATAGGGTATAAAAATAATCGAATGACAGTAAAAAGGAAGTCTGTGGAGATAAAATGAAGGCACAATTCATTGGGTAGGTTTGGAGACAAAATGAAAGCATGATCTCAAAACGTTTTGGAAAATGAAAAAATAAAAAATTAAAAATGAAAAATAAAAAATGAAACATAAAATATAAAAAATATAAAATATAAAAAATGAAAAATTAAAAAAAAAAAATAAAAAATAAAAAATTAAAAATGAAAATAAAAAATAAAATTTAAAAATGAAAAATAAAAAATGAAAAATGAAAAATAAAAAATGAAAAATAAAAAATGAAAAATAAAAAATGGAAAATGAAAAATTAAAAAATCAAAAATTAAAAAAAAAAAATGAAAAATAAAAAATGGAAAATGAAAAATCAAAAATGAAAAATAAAATATTAAAAATAAAGAAGTAAGAAAATTATAGTCGGTCTAGACCGACTATACGATACCCTATACCATGCGTTAAGAGACCCTATCTCTCAGGCCCAACTAACTGGATATAGAAAATAAGCATAAACCAAATTTGAGTGGGACTTTTATTAATTTTTTTGGCTGCAGATATGAAAAAGTTCATATCGGATGCTATATCTATATGGGACTTGGTCCAAAAATGGACCGATCCTGATCATGTTTGGTAAAGTCTCTTGTATTTTGCAAAAATATATACAAACAAAATTTGAGAAGAATCAGTGCAGTATTTTTGTTTTTTAATAGATTTAAGTGAAGATTGGGAAGCAGCTCTATATGGGGCCAAAGGGATCATTTTTGGACTACTATTAAATGGATGTAATGAACGCATACAAACCCAATTTAAGTAAGAGTTATATGACAATTTGGATCTTATGGCAATTTATGTCGATTTCATAGGGGTAATTTGTATGGGGGCTAGGTCTGAACATCGACCGATTCTCACCAATTTCAATAGCGTTCATCCCATGGCCGATAAAAGCTTATATACCAAATTTCATCAAAATATGTATATTCATATTTGCGACCTGCAGTTTGATTACAAGGTTTACATGGACACACAGACGGACGGACGGACGGACGGACATTGTTAAATCAACTCAGAAAGTGATTCTGATTCGATCGGTATAATTAAAGATGGGTCTAGGTCAAATATTTTTGGTTGTTACAAACAGCAGCACAAAGTCATTATACCCAAACCACATAGTGGTATAGGGTATAAAAATGACAAATGAAAAGTAAAAAATGAAAAATAAAAAATGTAAATGATAAGTGAAAAATGAATAATAAAAAATTAAAAATAAGAAACGAAAAATCAAATATGAAAAACAAAAAATTAAAAAAAAAATTAAAAATTAAAAAACTAAAAATTGACCGGTTGAAATAATAAATCTATAATAATATACATACGGTAAACAAATATCGACTGCTTAAACAGAAAACTACTTGAAATAAGATAACAAACAAGGAAGGACGTTTTCAACTCCATGCTTCATTAAAAGATATTTAAATGTATGTAATCATCAATTTTTGTATTTTTATAAATCATTAAATTTGAGAATTGAAGAATTTTGTAATTGTATTATTGTTTTTAGTTTTTTCTGAAGATGAACAGCGAAGCTGTTCGAAATATCGAAAATATAATAAATATTTAAAAATAAAACATTAAAATTTGAATTTTATTTTTAATTGATGACCTTGAGCCTACACAAGAAAACCCCATCATCTATAATATTAATAGGTTAGGCGATTTTTTGTAACCGATTTTTTGTTCTATCGTTTTATCCCGCTTTTGACCAAAGATATATTTTTTGAAAGGTATTTCTTTGTAGCTGTTCACCAGATTTACAGATTTTAAATTTTTTTTCTTTATTTTGAGTAAATGGCATTTAAAGTTGCTACTAACACATACATAAAATTATGCATATGCTATGTGCGTGTTTATTAAATTTGTTAATGTGTTTGTTAATGAGTTTGTCATCTTCATTCACAATAATAATAAACCAAAAATTTGTTGGTTTGTGAATTGGCTAAGTTAAATGTTGCCTAGAAATTGCACTCGAATTTCGAGCGCTGGAATCTGCTAGTAATAATAAGTATTTTTATATTAGCAGAGCCCCTGCAGCTGTGTCCTATAAGTGATGCAAAGAAGACGCTTTCTGTTTGATTTTAAAAAGTGCCATAAAAAAATCTTTCATTACCAGAAGTTTACACACCTTCCCTGTGATCGGACTCACATGATTTTTTTAAAATTTGTATGGGTGTGCTAATTGGACACTACATAAAAACATGTTATTAATACAGTGTATTATAAAAAATAAGTATGCAGGATTTTATTTAAGCGTATAAAATTTCAAACTGACCACAGAAATACTAAATTCATCGCATTAGTTTTCGAATAATCCTAACCTAAAAATTAAAAATAACACAAATGTAGCAATATGACGTATTTGTATTTACTAGGAGAGCCCAACACTCGAAATTCGAGTGCAAATTCAAGGAAATTTTATTTTTTCATTAAATTTTGTTACTTTTAGTGATTTTTTAATCTATATAAATATATAAAAAATTTATAAATATTTAAATTAAATTCATTATATATCATTATAAATATTTGTTAAACACACAGCGAATATCTGTGGTAACAAGCATTAACTGCCTAAGTCGAAAATCATGCTTTCGAGAAAAATAACTTTTTATATAAATTCATTATGACTTAGGTCAGTATGTTTTTATTAATATATTTTTAAAAAACATCGTTTGAGATATGGGGATTTGACGTAAAAATAAAGTTTTATTAGTAGAATGTGATAGCATATATAACTCAAATCGTTCTTAAGTCGACTTAGAGATATAGATATATGGGTTTGTTTAATAAATAATTTTATAAGAGCCTAATGGTATGCTAATAAATTTTTGCCAATTCACAATTTAACACAAGGCTTTTAACATTTATAATAAGCACACCCATATTATGTGTTTTATTTACATGTAAGTAGCAACTTTAAATGATTATTATTCCAAAAAAATGTACCAGATGGTGCAAATCTGTAAATATGTTGGACAGCTGCGAAGACATACCTTTCAAATAATATATTTTTTGCCAAAATCGGTTGACAACTAAAACCGTAAAATCGGTCACAAAAAATCACCTTGCCTATTAATATTATTGATTTGGTAAGGTTAACAGCAATGAATTCAGCATAGCTAAGTCCATAAGGAAAGTATTTTTAGTATTTTCAGAGGCTAGAGTTCTCGAATTTGTATAAGCGTTAGTTATTTAAAAGAAACTGTTGACCAGAAAGAAATATGATATCTGAGCGGGGGACGATTATTATGTTCTGATGCCTTAACGTATTCTGTACAAAAAAAAGTAAGATCTATACCGACTACACGATACTATATACCACGCATTTCGAGAGAAGGTCTTTGATTCCACTTTGATAAGACAAAACTGCATATATAAAAAAAAAACATAAACCAAATTTTAGCAATGTTATTATTAATTTGTGGCATGAAAATATGAAAAAGTTCATATCTGACATTATTTTTACAGGGAGATTAGGTCAAATAATGGAACGATCTTGACCAAATTTAGTAAGTCATTAACGTTTTTCAAAAACATATATAAACCAAATTTGAAAAAAAAAAATCTGGAATATTTTTGTTTTTTGATAGATTTAAGTAATGATGGGGACTATGCCTAAAAATGGTCCAACACGGTTTATTTTTGTACTACTGATTTGTGGGTATAATAGACATAGATACACTATTTTAATCGGTATACTTACTAGGGGTTGTATGTATGGGAACTAGGTTTGAACATGTACCCATTATATAATACTCTATACCATATGGTCTCTCAGCGAATGGTATAGGTCCAAATTTGAGTGGCATTGGTAATATTTTTTGCATTCGGATATGAAAGAGTTCATATCGGATGCCATATTTATATGGGGACTAGGTCGAATAATGGATCGATCCTGACCATATTTGGTAAATTCATTTATATTTTGCAAAAACATATGCAAAACAAATTTGAAAAGAATCAGTGAAATATTTTTGTGGGTTAATAGATTTAGGTGAAAATCGGGAAGCAGCTTTATATAGAGAACATTGCTAAGAATTGAGTTACAGGGTTTATTTTTTTAACTACCGATTAATAGATGTTATAAACACACACATACCAAATTTGACCGAAATCTATATGGTAATTGGATCTTATGGCAAATGAAGTCGATCTTAAGTGGTAAGGAGACTAGGTCTGAAAATGCACCCATTTTCACCAATTACATAAAATTTTCATTAAAATATATTTATATTTGCGACCTCTAGTCTGATTACATTTATACATAGACGAATGGATGGACAGACAGAAGAACGGACTAACATAATAAAATCAACTAAGAAAATGATTTTGAGTCGATCGGTATATTAAAAGAAGTAGTCTAAGTCAAATATTTTAGGTAGTTACAAGCATCAGCATGAACTCTTTTTACCCTGACCACATGGTATTATAAGGTATAATAAAAAATCAATATTGTATTATCGATCTTCTTTCTATTTTTTATTGTCCATTCTTGGCTGTTTCGTGTAACAACAGCTTTACGAATTCTCCAAGTAAAGAAACTATTTTAAAAATGTCATTAAAAAATTTTTAAATTTTCTTAAAACCCTTTAAGAAAAATTTTGAAACTTCTATTTCTGTTTATTTTTCTAACGTAACTTTCATTTATGCAATTCTGAAGAATATTTAAATAGAATTTTCTATAGCATACATATTTTGTTTTCGCTTTTTTTCAATTTCCAAGTAAGGAAATCATAACTAGGAATTTGCCACCAAAAGTTATAATAAACTTTTTCTACTTCCTTATGTTTTTGAATATAACATCGTAAATATGTACATAAAAGAAATTCGCTCTAATACACATGCATACAAAACCTAGGGAATCCTTTACACATTTGTTGTATTAGTAACAGTCATCACAGCAAATGTTTTTGTCATAATTAGCGTTAAGAAAAGTTTCAGGTAATGTAAGAGAAAAAAATATTTAAAAAAAAAAATAAAATTTTTTTAAGTTAAAATTTTCATTTATTTTTCGTCAAATTTTTTTTAAATTTTGGAATTTAAAAACATTCGTACGAGTAAGTGAGATCGGAAAAATCAAAACACGTTTTTCCTATTAACTGTTTTCGCAAGCATTATTTGAATTTTTTTATTCAAGTTATCTTTAAAAAATATATCAGTTATGTTTAAAGACAACAGTGTACATTAACTGTTAGTTTGACTAAAATGATTGATGACATTGAGGTACGTGCTCAAAGTCCAAATTGGTCCAACAATAAGTTGGCAAAAGGATCAAAGGTCTACCGGCAAGCTGTGTCCAATGTTATCAGAAAGTATCAGGAGAATTAGACCATTGATAGGAAACATGGTTCGGAAAGCAAAATAAGGTCCACATAATGTCTTTAAGGGCAAGAAAATTGGAAACATATTGAAAAGATATCCCAACACATCCCAGAATTTTAAAGCATGTTTCATAAAAAACTACTTACTCCTGCTGCGTAATGGTAGGGTTTTGGTAGCTCCCGGGTCAAAATTTTTATGTTCCTAATGTCAAAGTTAAATATGTGATCCAAAATCTGACGAAATTTCAAAAAAAAAAGTTCGTGGTATGACAACAATCTGCAGTTGCGGCAAAAGATTCAAGTTATTTGTTACAACGGTCGCTATAGGTATCCAAATTTATGTTAAGGAGTGCTTGCAAAATAGACTCCTTCCTTTCATAAGCTAAAACAATATTTTTGGTACGATTTGGCATCCTGTCACTACGTTAATAATATCTAGGGCCACTGGAGAAATATTTGGATCTTGTGAAAATAAAGTTGAGTACAAAAAAGGCACCCCAAAATGTGGAAGATTTTAAACAGAGACAACCTACTCCAAAAAACTATGTGAATCCGATCACAGGGGAGATGTGTAAACATCTATTCACACATCAAATAAAATCAAACAGAAAGCGCCATCTATGTATAGCAAGCAACTGCTATGGTTGTTATACTTGATGGTTGCAGTTGTTTGCTATATATACATGGCGCTTTGTGTTGGTTGTTGAGTCAGCTAAATAAATTTAAATCATAATCTTTGCACCAATACACTTATATACTAGATACATCCAAATTTGTATGAAAATGGATCATGTTTTCCGATCCGTGCACGACGTAGTAAATATGAAAGAAGATGTCAAAGATCCCATAAAAACGAAATCAGTCGCCCGATATCATCAAAACTGGCTTGTCCCTAGGGGAAACTCCATATTTTGATCAAGTTCCATTCATATATTTAAATAAAATTTTTAAAAGGTATTTCAATCGGCTGGAAATTTATTTATATAGCCAATTCCCATGTAAAATTGACCGCTGAATCGAATGCAGCTGATAGAATATCAAAAAAAATTATGCCTGACACTACGGCGGCGATTAAAGTCACATTTTTTTTTTTGTTATTTCATTTTTTATATTTATCATGTCAGGTGACTGATACGAAAGAGACTTATGTAAAAATGAACACAACAGGGTTGTAGCGCATTTTATGTAGATGAATTTAGTTTAAAAAAAATTAAAATCGCACATTATTTGGATGAGTTATGGCCAATTTCGTTAAAATTGCCATATACATTTTTAAGCGAAAACGTGTATTTTCGTCATATCTGGAGAAAAAATCATCTGATATTGGTGGTATCATACCAATTTTTATTAGTTTCGTCAAGCCCGATTAGCTGAGACCAGTGGCGGATCCAATGAGGGGTTTTGGGATTAATCCCCCCAACAGTAAAATTTTTGTACCATAAATTAACCCTTAAACGAAAATTAACCCTGTTACTGGGGCTATTTTTATATAATCCCCAATTTAATCCCGTTTATCATACCTACATATGTGCAAATTTCGAAAAGTTGGTTCGGTACGCGCGTCAAGATTCCGAAACAAGGTAGATTTAGAGAAGGTACAGCCAACGCTCAATTGTCTTGTCTTTCGTTCCTTTTGAGTGAGTTTTTTTCCTTTGTATTTTATAGAACGGGTGACGACGCGAATAGAAAATACACAGCAAAACAAAAACAACAGAACCAACGGTACTTTTAACATTACATTTTCAAACGCTGATAATTGCGTTTTTGCTATTTTATTATATTGAAAAACTTATCAGTTCTAATAAAGCATTTGAATATTAAACATCTTTTATAATTATTTGGAAATCAAAAAAAACCTTAAGTTCAATAAAGTTTAATATATTTCTCAGTAAAATGGAAGAAAAATATTATTTGATAAGTAAGTTCCTAGATTCTAGACGGGGGAGGTAAACCAATAAAAATCAAAGCACCTGGTGCAGTCAGCCGAGCGCGGTTTATGGGAAAAGCAAGCTACACGCTGAAAATGTACTTATTCAGAGATCAGTTTGTTTTAACAGGTATGTATCATAAATTCAAATGTTCAATGATTTCAAATGTATTAAATTTATTTTGTGAATTTAATATTCTAGATAAGGAGTTGAAGGTTTACAGGATGTGAACATATTCATCGCAATCGTGTACATACGATACTGGTACTATTGCACTTTTTCAGTTGCTATGCGTGACCTCAAATTGATCGAAAATTTAATAGACTATCGGAACATAAATTTGAAGTTGGCCAACAAAATGCTAAGAGTATTTGGTCGTCATTTGTGGTACTTGTCAGAATCATTAGTCGGCCTTGCATTTTTCGACAGAAGTATCGATGCGAAAACCAAGAGACTCATGATAACCGCTTTGGAGGAAAATGGTGACGCAAATAAATTTAGACATGCTTACATCAACATTCTTACAGTCACTGTCGCTGATTTGAAGATTGAGAGCTTTATAACGTCACGAACTCTAACATTCTTCGAATCTTTGTTTACAAAAAAAACCTTATGAGGCAAATCACTTGGACTTTCTAGAAATTGATCCGAGTCGTTGGGAGAACAATGAAAATTATTTGCGTGCAGAAAAAGTCGCCAGGGGGAATGTTGGTTGTAAACGACGCCGCCGAAAGAGCAATGAAAAAGATTCAATGAAAAAGTCACTAACGTTGAGACCGAAAAGCAAATGGTTTTGCAGCTAGTTGAAAAACACCAAAAAATGTTTGGCTACAGAGCAACAACAAAAGAAATGATTTTGAATAATAATTTTTAAGTACCATTTAAAATGCAACATATGTACACTGAAATAAAAATATTCCCATTCAAATACTGTTTTATTCGGTCTTTCCAATATTGGTCTCAGCCAGGGGCGTATCCATATATATACAAAAATTTTACTATTGGGGGGGATTAATCCCAAAATCCCCCCCATTGGATCCGCCACTGGTCTCAGCTAATCGGGCTTGACGAAACTAATAAAAATTGGTATGATACCACCAATATCAGATGACTTTTTTTCAAGATATGACGAAAATACACTTTTTCCCTTAAAAATGTATATGGCATAACTCATCCAAATAATGTGCGATTTTAATTTTGTTTTAACTAAATTGATCTACATAAAATGCGCTACAACCCTGTTGTGTTCATTTTTACATAAGTCTCTTTCATATCAGTCACCTGACATGATTAATCGCCGCTGTAGGGTCAGGCATAATTTTTTTTGATATTCTATCAGCTGCATTCGATTCAGCGGTCAATTTTACATGGGAATTGGCCACATAAATAAATTTCCAGCCGATTGAAATACCTTTTAAAAATTTTATTTAAATATATGAATGGAACTTGATCAAAATATGGAGTTTCCCCTAGGGACAAGCCAGTTTTGATGATATCGGGCGACTGATTTCGTTTTTATGGGATCTTTGACATCTTCTTTCATATTTACTACGTCGTGCACGGAGCAGAAAAAAAAATACTTTTGGATGTATCTATTATATACCTCACACCGATTTTCCCTTTCGCTGTTTTTGTGATTGTATTGTGAAATAGATTTTTATCCCCCCTGAGTGCATAGATGTGAGAGAAACCACTGTAAAATCCGTAATGAAAGGGTATCCGGGAAAGGTCCGTAAAACTATAAAAATAAGCTTTTCTAGCAAGACTTATTAGACATAGTTTCAATTCAATAAAACAACAAGTAAGAAAATTATAGTCGGTCTAGACCGACTATACGATACCCTATACCATGCGTTTAGAGACCCTATATCTTAGGCCCAACTAACTGGACACAGAAAATAAGCAAAAACCAAATTTGAGTGGGATTTTTATTAATTTTTTTGGCTGCAGATATGAAAAAGTTCATATCGGATGCTATATCTATATAGGGACTAGGTCCAAAAATGGACCGATCCTGATCATGTTTGGTAAAGTCTCTTGTATTTTGCAAAAATATATACAAACAAAATTTGAGAAGAATCAGTGCAATATTTTTGTTTTTTAATAGATTTAAGTGAAGATCGGGAAGCAGCTCTATATGGGGTCAAAGGGATCATTTTTGGACTACTCATTAATGGATGTAATGAACGCATACAAACCCAATTTGAGTAAGATCTATATGACAATTTGGATCTTATGGCAATTTATGTTGATTTCATATGGGTAATTTGTATGGGGGCTAGGTCTGAACATGGACCGATTCTCACCAATTTCAATAGCGTTCATCCCATGGCCGATAACAGATTACATACCAAATTTCATCAAAATATATTCATAATTGCGACCTGCAGTTTGATTACAAGCTTTACATGGACACACAGACGGACGGACGGACGGACATTGTTAAATCAACTCAGAAAGTGATTCTGATTCGATCGGTATAATTAAAGACCCCAAATATTTTTGGTTGTTACAAACAGCAGCACAAAGTCATTATACCCAAACCACATAGTGGTATAGGGTATAAAAAGTAAAAGTTTAATGATCTGCTTGTTATTAAATTGTATGTGTGTTATGATTTTTCCGACCTCACTCTTCAGTTTAATACGAAAAATAGCTCTTAAATTAAGAAATTTCTAAAAAGATATGACGATCCGAATTTTTATACCCTATACCACTATGTGGTTTGGGTATAATGACTTTGTGCTGCTGTTTGTAACAACCAAAAATATTTGACCTACACCCATCTTTAATTATACCGATCGAATCAGAATCACTATCTGATTCGATTTAACGATGTCCGTCCGTCCGTCCGTCCGTCCGTCTGTGTGTCCATGTAAAACTTGTAATCAAACTGCAGGTCGCAAATATGAATATATTTTGACGAAATTTGGTATTTAATCTTTTATCGGCCATGGGATGAACGCTATTGAAATTGGTGAGAATCGGTCCATGTTCAGACCTAGCCCCCATACAAATGACCCCTATGAAATCAACATATATTGCCATAAGATCCAAATTATCATACAAATCTTAGTCAAATTGGGTTTGTATGTATATATTACATCCTTTAATCAGTAGTCCAAAAATAATCCCTATTGGACAACTCTTAGTCATAGGCCCCATATAGAGCTGCTGCCCGATCTTCACTTAAATCTATCAAAAAACAAAAATATTGCACTGATTCTTCTCAAATTTTGTTTGTATATATTTTTGCAAAGTACAAGAGACTTTACCAAACATGATCAGGATCGGTCCATTTTTGGACCTAGTCCCTATATAGATATAGCATCCGATATGAACTTTTTCATATCTACAGCCGAAAAAATTAATAACAATCCCACTCAAATTTGGTTTATGCTTATTTTCTATATCCAGTTAGTTGGACCTGAGAGATAGGGTCTCTAAACGCATGGTATAGGGTATCGTATAGTCGGTGTAGACCGACTATAATTTTCTTACTTGTTTTTTTTTCTAAAAATTTTTTAAATTGAAGAATGACTTCAAAATATTTAGTTTAATCTGGTTTTCAGTATGTCATAATAGCTGACATAAAAAATTCTGCCTCAAATGACATCTTTTCATTCTCTATCAATTATGTTTTAATTGCATCTTACAAACTGAGAAAAAAAAAATAAAATTACGCTGTCAAATGTTGCCTTGTGTTGCAAATTACAACATATTTCAACCCGTTTATTTAATGATTTCCTGCACAACAAGTATAAAGAACAAAATTATTACTAATATATAAAACTTAATGGAAATAATATTACAACATAAGAAAATATAAAATTATGACATAAAAAAGTATGACATAGAAAATTAAAGAAATTAAAAAAAAATATAGTTGATTTTGACGTCATTTTTCAGACTATCTATAATATTAATAGGCTAGGCAAATTCTTGTGACCGATCTTTTGTTCTACCGTTTTATCCCGATTTTGACCAAGCGTTTATTATTTGAAAGGTATTTCTTTTTACCCGTTTTGTAGATTTACAGATTTTTAAATTTTTTCCTTTATGTTGAGTAAATTGCATTTAAAGTTGCTACTAATACATACATAAAATTATACAATGCTATATGTGTGTTTATTAATTTGTTAATGTGTTTGTAATAAAAATGAGTTTGTTTTTTGTGTTCATTTGTGAATTGGCTAAATTTGATTAGCATACCTTTAGGGTCTTTATTTAACCGTACGATTCATAACCAGCAAAACTCCTTTAATTTCATAACCAAGGTACCCGGGTACCCGAAGTAGGTTGTTTTGCGTTTATTGAAATAAAATAATATTTTCCTGTAAATATTTTTGTTGTTGATTATATTTTGCGTTCTCAACTGTACAAATTTGATATTTGGAAAAAAAAACTGGTTTCTGTTCGTATATAAGTACCTAAAGCGACACAAGTAGGCAGAATGATTTTGATAGCTGGCACAAATCATTCTAATGAGGAAAACGCAAGAGATTTGTGGACGTCACAGGCTCACCCAATATTCCGCGCCACCATGGGAATAAACAGGTTTTTCGATTTGCTGCGTTTTATGCGGTTTGACGACCCCAGAACACGGGTAGAGCGGCAGCGTCAAGACAAAGCGGCGCCAATTCGCGATATTTGGATAATGCTTAATGCAAATCTTGCCAGATATTATGTGCCATCAGAATATTTGACCATTGATGAACAATTATATCCATACCGTGGTAGAACCAAATTCACCCAATATATACCCTCGAAGCCAGCAAAATATGGCATAAAAGTATGGTGGATTTGCGATGCCAAAAACTCATATCCACTTCATGTCCAAATATATACTGGCAAACAAGAAACTGGTCGTGAAGTTGGTGTTGGCGAAAGAGTGGTGAGAGATTTAGTTGGGCCATACTACGGTAGCGGACGAAATATAACAATGGATAATTTTTTTACGACGCTGCCGTTGGCTAGGCAACTAGAAGTAGAAAAGCTCAGCATTGTGGGTACACTCCGCCGCAACAAAGCTTACATCCCTGCGGAGATGAAAGAAGACAAAAAAAAAGACGTTGGTTCAAGTTTATTTGGCTTCTACGACAACGTAACACTGCTCTCATATAAGCAGCGGAAGTCCAACTCGATCATCCTTCTTTCTAGTATGCATGATGATGCACAAATTGACGAGAATGGGAAACCAGAAATTATAAATTTTTATAACCAAACAAAAGGTGGGGTGGACGCTCCAAGAATACACGACCCAGCGACAAACAAGAAGATGGCCGATGGCATTTTTCTATAACATCATTGATGTGAGCGCATTTGCATCACACATCATATATTATGGAAATAATCCAACTGCACGATACACCACGACGCGCAGGAAGAATTTCCTGCGTCAACTGGCAGAAAACCTGTGCATTCCTGTTATAGAAAATAGAATTTCAAATGTGCAAAGCGTGCGCCAATTTTCAACAAAAAATGCAATTGAAAGCATCAGCGGAAGGCCGATGGAGAGTGTGCTTTGTGCTGCAGGTCCGTCAACATCTCCGTCAGCACGACAAAGGGGCAGAAAAGTACATACGGGCGTGTGCTACATGTGCAACCTTCTTCCAAATAAGCGCAGAAGAAAAACTAGAAAAAATTGCAGCATATGTAGCACGCCGATATGCGATGAGCACGCCATAACAATTACTAAATGCTACAATTGCCACAATAACAACGATAGTGATTCGGATGAATTATAATATAATATATATAAAATATGATAAAATAAATAAAAAAGACATTTATTTCCAATAAAAACAACACAAAAAAACGTTTTTTCATTTACATGTCAGGCATTTACATAGGAATTGCATTAGGGTACCCAGGGACCCCGGTTGTGTGTTTATGGGGGTAAAACATTTAAAATCAATTTTTTCGTATTTAAATCTTACTTTAGCCAAAATCTCTCATGATTCGGAGTTTTATGTCCATATCTCAAAAATTATAGGCACAGCAGCACTTTAAAGTCAAAAAAGGTACGGGTAATCGGTTATGAATCGTAGGGTTAATGAAAAAATAAAATTTCCTAGAACTTGCACTCGAATTTCGAGGGTTGGAATATACTAGTTGCAATTAATACTGTAATAGGTATGCAATTTTTGAATTTTGTTTTCAATGGTGCGTGGTAGAGCAGAAGAAAGCATATATTTATAAACTTCATAACTACACATTGTTTTTAATCGGACCGGTTGCAAAAAATCGCTGATGAAGACTGAAATGCCAGAAACCGGTCCGATTAAGAATAAAGTGTAGTTGTGAATTTTTAGAAATATATGCTTTCTTCTGCTCTACAACGTACCATTAAAAAAAAGAATATTAAAGAAATTTCTCCAGGAGTAAAAATAAATAACTAGCAGATCCCAGCCCTCGAAATTAGAGTGCAAATTCTAGGAAATTTTATTTTTTCATTCAATGAAGACCCTAAAGGCATGCTAATCAATTTTACACAATACACAGTTCAACACTTTTTAAATATCGATTGCGTTATTGGTTTATGTTCAAAAAATTTTTTCAATTCAACACAATTATTATTGTGAATGGTTTATGTCCAAAATTATTTTTCAATTCAACGCAATTGTTATTGTGAATGGAGAGAACAAACTCACAAACACATTAACAAATTTAATAAACACACACATAGCATTGTATAATTTTATGTATGTGTTAGAAGCAACTTTAAAAGCATTTTACTCCAAACAAGGTGTAAAAATTTAAAAATCTGTAATTCTGGTGTGCAGCTAAAAAGAAATACCTTTCAAATAAGATAGGTTTGATCAAAATCGGGAGAAAACTGTGGAAAAAATCATCGGTCACAAGAAATCGGCTTACCTATTAATATTATAGATTAAATAAAAATAATAATATAAAAATTATAACATTAAAAATTATATCAGAAAAATTACCAGGGTTAAAGGTTAATTAAAATGATTCGAGATTTTTTTAATTCATTGCGTGGCTGTTTATTTGTTAGCTTTGTTTAAGACAATTCCAAAGACGAGTGGCATTTATGAAGAACTGCCATTCAAAAAAAAGAAATCGGAATTTGGGTATTATGACATTTTTGCTTCTTGACGATCTAACACAGCGTATACGAGTATTTTGAAATGGGTTCTAGGTTTTTGAGAGTATACATATATCTTTTGGAAAAAATATTAGTGTTCTTATCTTTTCAAAAGATACTCCCTAGTCTTCGAATAGGATGATGCTTGATCTCGCTTTATAATTCCGTAAACATATCGTATAAATATTGTTATATCTGTGGTTTTCTGGAATAACCGCGTATGTCCATTTTTTGTCAGTTTTTAGTTAACGATGCCAAATATATTAATTTTTAACGCTCTTTACATGTGTTAAATTAAAAAAAAAAAAATATTGACCATTTCAGAGTTTTTTCTTTAAATAACGACGTAACTTAAATGTTTATTAAAATAATTTGCAGCACTATCGACGTATGTCAATCTACGTTTGATTGCTGACAAATTATTTTCTCAGAAAACGACACATAGCGACATACGTTGTTATTAATGAAAAAAAATGCAAAATAAGTTTAGATTATTTTTCAGTTTATAACCACTTATAAAAACTTGTGTGTTTATTTCTGTTATTTTTTGTCACCTTTATTCTTGATACGTTACACATAGCGACGTTGTTATTAATGAAAAAAATGCAAAATAATTTTGGAAAAAACTTGTGTGTTTATTTCTGTTATTTTTTGGCGCTATTATTCTTGATAAGTTGTTATATTCTCATCCTAAGTACCGTTAACTTTTTGTTGACGAAGAAATAAATCCATTTTTCAAGCAACAACACCTTATGTCTACATGGGTGGTTTCATTGGTAGTTTTCTTTTTCAAAGAAAACGTCGTTTGTCGACATAAGTTGTTTTATCTGCAGACACTTTAAGTGTTATTTACATATTGTTTCTTTCGTCCTTCTCTAGGATCTATTCCTCTGATGATTTTTGACTCAAAACTTTATGTAAAGTATTTATTGCCCATATCTACAGGACTGTTAAATAAAAAGCTCTAAAAACTTTATATCGAGCCCATAATTTCAAATATAACGTTTTTTGGCTCCCCTGAACATTTTGATTTTATGACATACGCGGTTATTCTAGAAAACCACAGATATTAAACTTCGAGTTTTTTCTTACTTAAGCTTTCGTGAGTAGTATTTTTAGTTTCAATGGTGTTAAGTACCTCACAGACCACAACGTCCTTAATTTTATATATATTTGCACAACCAGTGCGTTGATTTTATTTGATCAAGTTAAATTACTCTTAACCCTTTTACGACCGAACCTAAACTGCTGGAAAATTTTAATTTTTTTTTTTGTGGATTCGTACTAAACGACCCAACATTTCTAAATAAAAGTGTCGTCAGAAATATATTTTTTTCAATTCCTTCAAGGAAAAAATCCATGGTCAAAATTAGTGAGCAACTAATTTTTTTTTCTAAGCAAGTCAGTGATTTTTGTTTTTATTTTTATATATATAACTGCAGTTTTGGTTTTGTATTTGTTGTAAATTTTTAAATATAGATCACAGAGAATCGATTACTACTTTTTTAGTTTGTGCTAAAAATGTAAAGGAAAATCGGACAAACGCAATATGTTCCTTTTGTAAAAAAACTTATTGTTTCACCAAAAACCGTAATTGCTTCGAAGATTACGATAATTGATTTTGTATTTTTGAGATATTTAGAATTAACCTTTTTCTAAGCCTTTTTATTTATAGTTTAATTAATTGTTCATTTAATATTATGAATTTTTTTAATTTAATAAAAATATAAAACTATAAAACATTTTTTTACCATTGACGAACAATTGGGATATACTTGCCGTACTGAATTTTGCTGAATAATAAACCGATTCCAAATATTTTGGTGTTACTGAAAACCATAAATACTGTTCCATGTTATATCAAAACTTTAATGGTTTTTGGTTCAATAACGTCCGAATTAATGACATCCAAATATGATTAAAAAAAAACATAATTTTCAGAATTTGGGGTCACCGTCTTAGGTCCTGAGAATACATTTCCCAACTTTTTGGTATGGTCTGAAAGCTAAAACTATCCTCTGTCGACTCAAGTCAGCTTTAAAATGTGGAAAATATAAGATAATATAAAAATGGGACATATATATTCCATTGGTCGTGGAAGGATTAAACACTATTCCCAGATTTTTCGCCGTTCGTAAAATATAAATTTCGCCGTTGTTTATAATGATGTCATCTCGAGTGAGTGGATTTACCGTTTTCTTGTAAATAACAATACATTTGGATTTTCGTGGACTTAAACACAGGCCGTCTACAGATGCCCAACGAGATATATTGTTTAAAAATATTAATAGGTTAGGCGATTTCTTGTGACCGATAGTTTGTTCTACCGTTTTATCTCGATTTGACCAAACGTATAGTATTTGAAAGGTATTTCTTTTTAGCCGTTTTGCAGTTTTACAGATTTTTAAATTTTTACTGTATTTTGAGTAAATTGCATTTAAAGTTGCTACTAACACAACATACATAAAATTATACAATGTTTTGTGTGTGTTCATTAAATTTGTTAATGTGTTTGTAATAAAAACGAGTTTGTTTTTTGTGGTGATTTGTAAATTGGCTATAATTGATTAGCATACCTTTAGGGTCTTTTTTTAATGAAAAATAAAATTTCCTTGAATTTGCACTCGAATTTCGAGGGCTGGATTCTGCTAGTATAATAATAATACATATGTATGATTTTTATCGAGAATGTTCATGTTTGAGAAAAATAGAAAAATATAAAAATTTATAATTGTATTCATTGACTAACTCTTTCTATAACCAATCGCATCTACCATATAATGATTCAGGTTATATAAGGAACATATACGAGACCTTTGCTGTTGAAACCTTGTTCGATTAAGCTCGATAAGGTCACATCTGGCTTTGAAAATATAACTTACTGCTCTCATATTATTACTAAAATCAAAATAGCATTGTGGTTCTCTATAATTCAGTTTTGATTAAAAGCGGTTTGTATTAGCTGCATCTTCCAAGTAAAATTCCCTTTCTTTAGTTTTTAATCCACTTCGAATATTAAGACGTAATTGTTTCCAGTTTTCTCTTGTCGTGCATACCGGAAGTCGCATTGAATTAACATCTCTACCAAAAGTTTCGATATCTTTTACCAATACGTATTTTTTTCAAAAATTAGTTTTGTGAGCTGGCTTGCCAAGCGATTCCCATTATATTCAAAAAGTGTTTTAAGTATGTATCGTAGATGTGAGTCTAGAGTATATATCTGTGGATTTCTAGAATAACCGCGTATGTCATAAAATCAAAATTTCAGGGGAGCCAAAACACGTTATATATGGAATTATGGGCTCGATATAAAGTTTTTAGAGCTTTTTATTTAACAGTCCTGCAGATATGGGCAATAAATACTTTATATAAAATTTTTGGTCAAAAATCTTCAGAGGAATAGATCCTAGAGAAGGATAAAAAAACAATATGTAAATTACACTTAAAGTGTGTGCAGATAATACAACTTATGTCGACAAACGTCGTTTTCTTTGAAAAAGAAAACTACCAATGCAACCCCATGTAGACATAAGTTGTTGTTGCTTGAAAAATGAATTTTTTTGTTCGTCAACAAAAAGTTAACGGGACTTAGGATGAGAATATAACAACGTATCAAGAATAATAGTGACAAAAAATAACAGAAATAAACACAAAAGTTTTTATAAGTGGTTATAAACTGAAAAATAATCAAAAATTATTTTTCATTTTTTTCATTAATAACAACGTATGTCGCTATGTGTCGTTTTCTATGAAAATAATTTGTCAGCGATCAAACGTAAGTTGACGTACGTCGTTAGTGCTGCAAATTAATTTAATAAACATTTTAGTTACGTCGTTATTTAAAGAAAAGAACTCAGAAATGGTCAATATTTTTTTGTTTTAAATTTAACACATGCAAAGAGCGTTAAAAATTAATTCTGCCTTATGGAGATACGATTAGAAAACAACTTAAAACCTTAAGTAAGGATTGAAACCAAATAAGCTTCTGCGAGTAGTATTCTTCCTTCCAATGGCGTTAAGTACTTCACAGACCACAGCGTTCTTAATTTTACATACATTCGCACAACCAGTGCATTGATATGATTTGATCAAGTTAGGTTACTGTTAAACACAATTCCCATATTTTTTGCCATTGCCACAATATCAATTTTGTCGTTGCTTATAATGATGTCATCTTGAATGTGTGGATTTACCGTTTTCTTGTGAATTACAATACATTTTGATTTTCGTGGATTTAAACATAGGCCATTTACAGATGGCCAACGAGATATGTTGTTTAAATCGAGATTAAGTTTATTAACATTTTCTCCGATTGATTGAACTGGACTACTTAAATACAATTGTATATCGTTTGCATACATGTCGATCTTGCGTGATAAATATTGTGGCAAATCATTAGCGTAAGTAGAAACAAGAAAAAAAATTAAAATCGGTTTACACGACTAGGCGATACCCTATACTATGCGTTTAGAGAATTGCTCCTACTAGGTCCAACTGATTGGGTTTAAAAATATATCTGAATCTGAATGGAAGAATTCTTACAACTTTGTTGCCTGCAGATTTGAAAAAGTTCATATCGGAAGCTATATTTACATGGGATTAGGTCCAAAAATGAAACGATCCTGACTATATTAGGTAAGGTCAGTTCTTCTTTACAAAAACATATACAAACGAAATTTGAGAAAATCTCTGATATATTTTTGTTTTTTTGATAGTGAAGATCGGGAAGCAGCTTTATATCGGAGCTATGAATAAGAATTATCCTATAGGGTTTATTTTTGGACCACTGATTAATGGATGTTTTAACACACACAAACCCGATTTGTCTAAGATCTACATGATAATTTGGATATTAGGGCAATATAAGTAGATCTCATAGGGGTCATTTATATGACGACTAGGTCTGAACGTGAACCGATTTTCACCAATTTCAATAGCATTCGTGCTAAGGCCGATAAAAGCTTACATGCCAAATTTCATCAAAATATGTTCATATTTGCGACCTGTACTTTGATTACAAGGTTTAGATGGACTCACAGATGGACAGACGAACGAACGGACGCATATAACAAAATCGAATCAGAAAATAATTCTTAGTTGATCGGTAATTGGAAACATCAGCGCAGAATAGACAGACCCCTGAGGTACACCTCTTGTTAGTGTAAGGGTATTAGACTCGATACCGCTTAACCATGACAATTGCATGCGGTCAGCTGACATAAGCAGTGCCGATGCTGATGAATATTTAAAATGAGAGTTTAGCTTAGCACATAATCCTTAATGGTTAACTGTGTCAAAAACCTTGGAGTGATCGTGAAGCACCAAGAAGTTAATGCTACCATCATCTAAATCACGCCTTATATTATCCCATATATCAATTAAAACAGTTAACAACTGTGATTTTGCCAAATCGCCCAAGTTTGACAAGATTTTGTAAGATTTTGCTTAAATCTAGTAACGAGCTAGATTTTGTTTTGTATGGGAAATCTAGTAAAAATGAGCTAGATTGTGTTGAAAATCTCGTATATACTAGATTTTGCTTAGATATGTATAAACGCACTATAAGTGTTTGATTTTGGACTATAAGTGTTTGATTTTGACTGGAATTATTTTCGTATGATTGTATTTCGAAGGAAAACAGTTAGTTGTGATGATGGAATTAAATAAATGAGTAATACGCGCCAAAGAAAGTTGGAAGCATTACTTTTATGAACTTAGGTAAAAGAAATTTAGGCAAAAGAAATTTTAAAGTTCCCCTAAATCTTAGTAGTCATTCTTTTAAATGTTAGAATTTATATTTTTAGATTTTGATATGAACTAAAATTTAATCTTAACCTGAGAAACGTTTTGAACGGGACCTCGCAAGCTAAGATTCTTGAATTATCATTAATACTAGCAGATTCCAGCCCTCGAAATACGGGCGCAAATTCTAGGAAATTTTATTTTTTCATTAAATTAAGACCCTAAAAGTATGTTAATCAATTACAGCCAATTCACAAATCAACACTAAAACAAACTCATTTTTATTACAGACACATTAACAAATTTAATAAACACACACATAGCATTGTATAATTTTATGTTTGTGCTAGTAGCAACTTTAAATGCAATTTACTCAAAATAAAGGAAAAAATTTTAAAGTCTGTAAATCTATAAAACGGCTAAAAAGAAATTCCTTTCAAATAATATACGTTTGGTCAAAATCGGGATAAAACGACAGAACAAAACATCAGTCACAAGAAATCGCCTAGCATATTAATATTATACATAGATTAACTTAGAGTTAAAAAATTTAAATATAACGACTGTTATGTAGATAGATTAAAAGTATTGTGAGCAAACAATTCGTATACGCGGAAAGTAAGAAAACCTGTGAATACCCTTAATATATTCGTATAATCGTGCTGTACACATTCGTAGACACAAACAGTACACATCTTATGCATGTATTCATCGTTACAAAAGTGAGTGTGTTAACCCAAGACGACCTAAACATACAAATGTAGACATCTTTTATGTTTTTGTTATTGTTGTTGTTGTTCTTTTTGATGTTGTTGTAATATATTGTACTTTATTTACTCCCCACAGAGTAGTTGATGTTAAAGTTGTAACACATCATATGACTCGAAAAGTGTTAATTGCAATTTCTTCATACTGTTACGAGTACGTACAAGACAAATATCAAGGGATCGAAGAAACTTAATATTTAAACAAATTTGCCAAGACGAAACTCAATGACGGAAGTACCACCGCCCTACATTATTGGAATTAGCAAGGAAGAAGTGCTGCAACATCCTGCTGTGAATTGCAATTTGAATGTATGAAAGAGTACACCAAACTAAAGGACGGATATGTATACTTTGTTCATTTCCAATTATAAGTTTGAAAGTAATAATACTCGTATTAGCTAAGGAGTATATACACAACCAGACTGTGTATGGCAGTGTTTTTTATTTTAAAATTTAAATAAAAGAAGAGCAGAACGTAACCTCACTGACATAAAATTTATTTAATTTTAACTGCCGAGTTTCTCAATTTTCATTTCCTTTTTAATGTTTCCATATTTTGACAAAATTGAATACCAATTTTGCTAACAAAAACAAATAAGAACATTAGAGTCGGTCTAGGCCCAATATACGATACGATAGAGAAAGGGTTTCACGTCCAACTATGGAGTGATATTGGAAAATTCTTAACATAAGTTTTTCTTTTTTAATTTTATCGCATACATTAAAGAATTTTATTTTAGATAAATTCATTTTTGAAAAATATTTCAGTTATTATGTTTAATGACAGCTCATTAAAATGAGTGACGAAATATTTTCAATATAATCTAAATTGGTCCAACAAAAAGTTGGCCAAAGATTCAAACGTGTGACGTCAAACCATTTTCAATGTTATTAGAAAGTATCACGAGAATTTGACTATTAAAAGGAAACCTGGTTCAGGAAGAAAGAAAAGGTCCACATGATGTCTTTAAGGGCTAGAAAATAGGAAATATATTGAAATGAGATCCCTACACATCCGGTAGCTTGGTTAGCTCAGTGCTTGGACAATTTGGTGTGAGAAGTTAAAGGCAATACAGGTTTGAAAACATACAAAGTGCAAAATGTTCCAGGGACAGAAAATTGAAATCACGTTTCATAGCAAAAAACTCCTGCTGCATAAAGGAGGAAGAAACGTATGTACAGTAGGGTGGCCCTTCATTATATGGAGTTTAAAAAAGTGTTCGAATTTAAAGTTTCACCCCCTATAAATATAAGAATAGCAAAAAAACTGGGTCAATCAAAAAAAATTTAGAGGTGCCTCAACGCGACTGAAAATTTCAAGTGTGTTTCTATGGGGGAGAATATGACATTTTTTCAGATTTTACGAAAATTAATTTTTCCGGCAAGTTGTTATATGAATCGATATCAGTACTAAATTATCTTTTAAAAAAGCTATATAACTTCAAAATCGAATAAAAAGTCGAAAAGAAATAATAAATGCCCCCGACCGCTTTTGTGCCAAAAAATTCTGAGGTCATGAAATGTGATGAACATTTTTTTTTAAGTTTAACAAAGTGATTAAAGCCATAATTTGTTTTTTGTCTCTATACTTATAAGAACTCAGACATGAAGTATTGTTTTATTACCACGTTGCTAACCTGTTGCGAAATGACACCAAAGATGGAAAATTTTTTTGATAAAATTTTGAAAACTCCTCTCGTAAGTTTTAAAAAATTTTCTTTAAAAAAATTTTAAAAAATGGATCTGGCACTTTAAAGTTTTGTTAAATGTATGTGAGCGATTAACTGTGTGATTTTTAAAGTCAATTCCTCTGCCAGAATTTTTTTACAAGGAATTTTTATTTGCGGATTTCGAGAAAAATTAGTTTTTTGTGAAATATTCAGTTAAAAATTTATCAGTTTTCTACTTTCAAATCTTTCAATCATGTTTTCCCCATATAAACACACTTGAAATTTTCAGTCGCGTTGAGGCACCTCTAATTTTTTTTTTGATTGACCCAAAACTTTGTATTTTTTAGTTTTTTTTTTGCTATTCGCGTATTTCAAGGGGGTGAGACCGAGAGTTCGAACACTTTTTTTTATCAAGGACCACCCTAATGCAGATTTCTTGCAGCTTCCGAAGATAAGTTTAGGGCCCAACTTCAGACGAAATTTCCATCAAAAAAACTACTGGTACCAGTTGTGGGAAAACAGGCAAGTTATTTGTTACAAAGGACGCTACAAATACCGAAATTTATATAAAGGAGTGTTTGTAAAGACGACTACTTCTGTACACAAGCCCATATATTATTGGACTAATTTGGCATCCTGTGACTACGGTAAAAAAGCTCTTGAGCGGTACAAGAACCATGACTATGTTTTATACCAAGAGAGGCAAATCCACCAAACTGTCCCGAGCTTAGACCAGTGGAGAGATATTGAGCTCGTATGAAAAGCGAGTGGAGGTGCACAACAAATCTGTCCCAAAATATGGAAATCCTGTTCCAAACCACCATAAACTAGCATAAGGAGCATCTTCAGAAGCCAAAAGAGTTTTGGAGAAGCGTTCTATGGACAGATCAAAGCTCATTTGAGTTCAACTCATCAAAACAAAAGATCTTTCTAAGGCTGCCACAGGTACGAAGGCCAAAAAGTGAGCCAAGGTGGAGGCTCTGTCATGTTCTGGGGGTACATTGCAAACAATGAGTTGGCTGACAACGTTCCCATCGCCAGCTCGATGAACCAAGGTCAATATTTGAGCAGCCTAAATGATAACGCTTTCCCTTCCGATGACAGGTTGATGGGAGAATCATTTATCCTGCAACAGGACAATGCCCCATGCCACAAAAGTAGGATGATGTCCAAATGTTTGAAGGATGTTGGTTAGGGCGGGTCGATTTGTAGGGAGGCAAAAAAATCGCTCAAGCGACAAGGAAAATCATATTCTAGGGATCAAAATAAGAAACTTTGCCCAAGGAACCATACCTCTAAAACGAATTCTGATATCCCGACTTTTGACCTGTCTGTCTGTCTGAAACTGGAACTAACAATAATTTCGAAAAATGTCTGGGAAAATATTATTTCAAACAGTGAATTGCAAAAAATTGTTGAGCCTCCAAAGACTTAAGATTATAATAATATTTTATCTAATGGTTCAGTAAATAGCCAAGAATTTACATGGTTTAAAATTGAACATATTTTGAAAACCGAGATAAATATATGAAAATAAAAATTATGTTTTTTTTTTATTTTTGTATAAAAAAATACGCTTGCGAAATCAAGGAAATTTTTATTAAAACGCGTATTTTTATTTATAATATCCATGTTCATAATATCCATGCATAATATCCATGGTCTATATATAAGCTGGGAATTTTAATAAATAATTTAAAAAACTTTAAACAGTCAAAACTTAAACAGGCGTAGTCCCACTTTCTGTTTGTTACAAAAATTTAATTTTTCTATTATTAGAAATTATAAACGTGATCTCTAATCAAACAAATAAACTACTTACATTTATAAAACATAGAGATCAACAATACATAACTGGAACATACAAAAATTATTCGTACTAGCAGATTCCAGCGCTCGAAATTCGAGTGCAATTTCTGCGCTTTATTTTTCAACTTAGCCAATTCGCAAACCAACACTTTTTTGCTTTATTATTATTGTGAATGAAGAAAACAAACTCATTGACAAAACACATTAACAAATTTAATAAACACACACATAGCATATGTATAATTATACCCTTCTAGCAGATTCCAGCCCCCGAAATTCGAGTGCAAATTCTAGGAAATTTTATTTTTTCATTATATAAAGACCCTAGAGGTATGCTAATCAATTATAGCCAATTCACAAATCAACACAAAAAACAAACTCATTTTTATTACAAACACATTAACAAATTTAATAAACACACACATACCATTGTATAATTGTATGTATGTGTTAGCAGCAACTTTAAAGGCAATTTACTCAACATAAAGGAAAAAAATTAAAAATCTGTAAATGTACAAAACGGGTAAAAAGAAATACATTTCAAATAATAAACGTTTGGTCAAAATCGGGATAAAATGGTAAAACAAAACATCGGTCACAAGAAATCGCCTAGCCTATTAATAATATGGATACCACTATGTGGTTTGGGTATAATGACTTTGTGCTGCTGTTTGTAACTACCAAAACTATTTGACCTAGACCCATCTTTTATTATACCGATCGACTCAGAATCACTGACATCAGCGATATTAGCGATATCCGTCCGTCCGTCCGTCCGTCCGTCTGTGTGTCCATGTAAACCTTGTCATCAAACTACAGCCCGCAAATATGAATATATTTTGATGAAATTTGGTATATAAGCTTTTATCGGCAATAGGATGAACGCTATTGAAATTGCTGAGAATCGGTCCATGTCCAGACCTAGTCCCCATACAAATGACCCTTATGAAATCGACATAAATTGACATAAGATCCAAATTATCGCATAGATCTAAGTCAAATTGGGTGTATGTGTTCATTGTATCCACTAATCAATACTCCAAAAATAATCCCTATAGGACAATTCTTAGTCATAGGCCCCATTATAGAGCTGCTTCCCGATCTTTACTTCAATCTATAAAAAAACAAAAATATTGCACAGATTTTTCTCAAACTTGGTTTGTGTAAAGTTTTTCAAAATATAAGTGAGATTACCAAATATAGTCAGGATTGGTCCATTTTTCGACCTAGTCCCCATATAAATATAGCACCCGATAGGAACTGTTTCATATCTGCAGCCAAAAAAATTAATAACAATGGCACTCAAATTTGGTTTATGCGTATTTTCTATATCCAGTTAGTTGGACCGAAGAGATAGGATCCTTAAACCATGGTGTAGGGTATCTTATAGTCGGTCTAGACCGACTATAATTTTCTTATTTGTTTTATGTATGTGTTTAGTAGCAACTTTAAATGCAATTTACTCAAAATAAAGAAAAAAAAATCTGTAAATCTGGTGAACAGCTAGAAAGAAATACCTTTCAAATAATATACGTTTAGTCAAAATCGGGATAAAACGGTAGAACAAAACATCGGTAACGAGATATCGCCTGGCCTATTAACATTGTAGATTCACAATGCCATTATAATTCCATTTGGAAGAATTATTTGTTTACTAAAAACAGACCCTAAAGACTGCATTACATCCAGAAAAGTAGACATTTTGGTGCGTTTTATATTCTGGTGGCATCATCAGACCTTATTCCTTCAAAAATCAAGCCGGATTCGGCACCACGTTTACTGGAGATCGTTACCACGCCATGATCAATGCTTTTTGTTTGAAAGTATGGATGCCATTAATCCGGGCCAGATGTGGTTTCAACAGGTTTCGATTTAATGAAATCAAAATGTGGCGATAAGTTGATTTCGAGAAATGGACCTGTCAACTGGCCTCCAAGATCGTGCGATTTTCCTGTGGGGCTAAGTGAATTCACTGGTTTAAGCTGATAAACCAGCAACCAGCTGATTACCGTCTTGGAGGCCAATATTACCCGCGTTATTAGTGACATACGGTCAGTAATGCTTGAAAAAGGGGCCCAACATTGGACGTCCGGAATACGCTTCGTCAAGAACAGCCACGATGGCCTTATGCCATGTATTTATCTTTAAGAGCTGTATGCAGCTTGCTAAGGAATCAAAAACTTCATATAAAAAAACGCTTAAGGAATTTTTCTGTGTAAAAATTTCTATTGTTAGTCTGCAGCTTTTTAAAAATTTAGCATTGTTTTTACTACTTTTTTTTACAGAAATTAAGTTAGGCAACCCAGGCTTCGGGCAGGAATATCAAATTTTTCGTTATTTCTGAACGGAATTTTGACAGAAGAGAAAGCATAAACAAAATGTAATACGTTCAAAAAATTAAAAGTTCTTTTCAGTTGCAAACATGGTTGTTTTCAATTTCAATTTCACAATTCTTAATAATTGACGAAACCAGGTGATTGCTACTGTTGCACTGAAAGGTACTTTTGTGCTTCTTTTTCTTTAAGAAATATATGAAAATTTTCTGCTACGATTCCTTACAAAGCTGCATATAACTCTTTAAAATAAAAAATTTTTCTGCTTAAATATATATAATTTTTGTGTTACCTTCTACAATTTAAAGTTCTATCGGGCTTAAAAAACAGCCTTAAATTGATGAGGCTATTATAATGTAGAGGAAGCAAATATTAGAAAAAACTCAGCTAAAAATCCCATATTTTTTTCTTTCTAATGTATGAGTTAAATAGTTGATTAAGTTGAAGTAATAGGTAGAAGTAGGCCGAAGATGAACATTTCTAGCATTTTTTTCAATTTTTTCCATATTTCTCTTACATTTCAATTGTAAAGCATAAATGGTTCGGAACCGAACAATAATCTAATTATAAAAAATTATTTTTATTTTTAAAGTATTGTATGAACATTTAATTCCCTAATAATAATCTTATATAACATTCCTTGGCCAATAAATGCTTATGTATTTTTCCGTTTCTAAATATTTTTTATAATTCTATTTTTTAACAAGAAAAAGTTCTTTGATTTGTTCTACATTTAAGTTTAAATACCGTTAAAAACATTTTTTAAAAACTTTTTATTAACTTTACAATTTAATGTAATTGTGCTATGAATTCTTTTTAGAAAATCCCATAAAGCCATAAATACACATATTAAGGTTAGCAAACTGCCTGTGTACTTTGACAAAGTTTAAGGTTGTATATTGTGAAGAAAATTGAAAAAAATGTTTAACCAAAACAAAAGAGAGTAACAGCCTTAATAAAGAGTCCATCTCCAAAATAATGGAAAAAAATAGAAATAGAAATATTTTAGTTGAGCTAAATTTCGCATTTTAATATGCAATAATTGTGTGCTTAAATTATATGAACGACTATACAGAAAATAAATTATAATCTAATTTCATAGAGACATGAAAATGTTCATGTTTCAAATATAGGCCACATTATGGTAAACGTGTAAAATAAAAAATATACAAACAAATGAAAACTTCTATTTTAAATCAATTTGGCTTGAATTATTATTAATTTGGTAACGTTAATAAATGTTATTAATTATATGAACCTGAAATATGGTGGCTCGAATAGTGATAAAATAAAAATTCTTACACTGCAATTCTAATAATGGTCGCATTTAAAAGGTATTGGCCACTATTTACAATGACATGTATTAAATTTTATTTGCAAAAGGTCAAAGTTCATTATCACATGATCAAACTGCTGCGATACCTTATACCATGAATTTTGAAAAAAGTTCTTATTTGCAACTAATTGGGTGTATAAAATAACATGAACCCCATTTGAATGGCATTGTTATAAATTTGTTGCCTGGCGATTTTCAAAAGTTTTTTATAGAGTGCTATTTTACCTAGGGAATAGGTCAAAAATGGCCCGATCATAAATTAACTAACTATGATCGGCCCATTTTGGTTAAAAACAGCATCAATTCAAATTTAATGTAAATCTTTGTAATATTTTTTGTTGTTTGATAGATATAAGTGAAGATCGTGAAGTAGCTTTATATGGGGACCATGGCTAAAAATGATCCAACTGAGTTTATTTTTGAGTACTAATTAATGGGTGTAATAAAAGCATATCCACCAAATTTTATCGATTGCTACATGTGAGCGTCAAAAGAAGGTCAACTCCTTAGTTACTCAGATAAAAAGTTTTATTAAAATTAAGTAATATCAAAAAATCAAATATGTATATTAGGGTGACAGCCATTTTTTTTTTGTCGGATTATCGTGACATTGGATCTAAAACTTTAGTGCGCAAAACTTAAGTCAAATCGGACAATGTTTTCTGGACGCGCATTGAGTTCAAAGTTCAAATATACATTTATATGAAGAATTATCAAAAAAAAATTGTTTTTCTCAAAAATTTTGATATCAATAATTGCGTTTGAATAAAATTAATTAATAACCCAAAATCTAGAGTAAATTATCTTTCTAATAAAACAACCAAATTTTTTATCGGTTGAAAAACAGCCAAGTTATATCAAGTTCCCCAGGCAATAAATGCGCCGCAGGCCACTTGATTAAGAAAATCGAGATCACATTTTTAAAGACATTGAAATAATTTACAACAACAACATTTTTACTTTGTCTTGATACCAAAATGACCCTATGTAAAGTTGCATCTCGCCTAGTGTTATCCCTTTCTAGATTAATATCAAAACGGTACTTTTTTAGCACTATTTCAAAATCTTCAATTTTAATTTTTCAAAAATTTTGTTCAACAAATTTACCGAAGTCAACGATTGGACTTTAACGTCTTATAAACAAAATATATGTGATTAAAAATGCCAACTATTGTAGGTATCCTATTCGTAATTTAGCGAGGGCATCGTTTTTATTTCAGCGGATTTGAAGAAAAATTTGATTTGTCATACCTTTTCAACTTTTAGGCTACATCTTTTTGGTGTTTTCATATTCTTTTATCAAAATATTATATATTATATATTCAAATATCTTTTATCAAAATATTATACTACTTGATATTAGTTCCCAATTTAGTAGACTTTAAGGTCTTATTAAAAATGCAAAATATTGTAGGTATCCTGTTCTTAATTTGGCGAGGGCAGTATTTTTATTTCAGCGAATTTGAAGAAAAATGTGATTTTTCATACTTTTTTAACTTCTAGGCTACATCTTTTTGGTGTTTTCATATTTCAAATATCTTTTTTCGAAATGTTATACTACTTGATATAAGTTCTCGATCTTGTAAATTAAGGTTAAATCGAAACACTATAAATTGTCCCCCTATAAGGTCAAAGGTCAAATTTAAGGAGATTTTCACTTTTTTAAAGAATATATATTTGTGGAAGGATTTCGATAAACCTTGTTGATAATATATTAATAATTCTAAAAAATAATATTCTGGACTGAAATAAACCTGTGGGGTACTCTTGATGTCAAATTGACTTTATGAAAATCTATAAATATTTTCTTCATCAGGATTTTTTTTTTTTAATAAAACAAATTTATTCGTTATTTTATGAAAATATTTAGATTAATTAGTTTTTATATTTAATACAGTATAAAGAAATTTGTATAACGAGTACTTATATTCAAGAAGTGTTATCTACATCAATAATTATTTTAAAGAGAGTGTGTAAAAACCCTTAAGGTATGCTAATCAAATCAACACAAAAAATAAACTCATTTTTATTACAAACACATTAACAAATTTAAGAAACACACACATAGCATTGTATAATTATTAGAGTGTTTTTTTTTTTTTGGTTTTTGTTTTTGATTTTTTGATATTATTACTTTTTAGAAGGTTTTTGCGCCAATAAAAATAATGGTGTTTTTGTTTTTTTAAAATTCCAACTCCTTCAATCGCCTCTCGGCGACTAATAAATATCGCGAATTTTGGGTACCTTACTTTGTAGAACAAAAACAGCTAAATATACTTAAAATCTGACTACACGAATCGATTCTACATAAAAAATTAGGCTTATGAGCAGTTTTTTGCCCTTTTATAATGCACCGGATAGCCATTAGGGTGGTCGGAAAAAATTATTTTTTTTTAATTCTTTCATTTTAACTATTTTTTCGTATACACATTTAAAGAGGAATCTTATCTGAAAAAAATGGTATACTATACTTGTTTTGTATTAAAAAAATTATAAACTAAGTAACACTTTTAAAAGTTGTTAGAGTTCAAAAATTTTGTTATTCTTATATTATTTAAATTTTCATTGAATTAGGTTTGGAGTTTTAAGTATTCGTAATTTTAACATTATTTTATGAAATGTGTGATCTTAAGAAAATAACTGAAAAAAGAATTAGACGGATTCCAGGTAAATGCATTATATATTATTTTAATAAAATTATATAACTAGTTACGTTTTTCCCTAAGATATTCGGCCGTGTACAAAGTTAGAAGTTTTACGTCGATTTTATACAATCCTTAATCCTATTGGAAAACACAATATTTTCGTAACAGCTTCTACTGTTGTATCCGAAATAGAGGAATATGTACAAAAGTTGAATTTATATCCCAAGCAGCGTTATTACCTGCGTAATAAAATCATTCAAATTTACAAAAACTTTAAGAATGTTCAAAAGAATTTTAAACCAAGAAGTTTAGTTCAAAAACCATACATAAGATTTTACGACCAGCTCTCTGATCCATTTCCTTGTACCAAAGAACGTGAGCGAGCGACACCAAAACGAGAATTAGAACTTCGTCTTGAAAAGGAAGTGGATGTTGGAGAAGCGCACGAAGAATCTGATAGTGAAACCAATGACCCAAATTGGTTGCTTGATGAAGCAAAGTCAAAAGTTTCCACGTTTGTTTTTATTAGTCCAAATATCTGTGGACTCTTGGATAGTCTGGGAATTCCTTCCACTTCTATGTCGCGCCTTTTCTTAGAACTTAAACTGCTCAATAATGTGAGAGGAAAATCATCGAAATCCACTGTATGGAATATGCGAAATAACGAACGCCAGGAATCGTTTAGAAGGCTTCACCAATTTAAATTTCCAAACCATTTAATATTGCATTGGGATGGTAAAAAGATGCAGAACAACAGTAACGATATGGTGGAAAGATTGGTGATCAGCGTATCTGCACCAAATGGACTGCAAAAGCTAATATCCTGCAATTTCATCGAAGATGGTTCAGGTCAAGCTATTGCAAATGAATTGAAAAAACAGTGCGAAGAGTTAAAAATTACATACAATATTGTTGGGCTGTCGTATGATACAACAGCATCAAATTCCGGTAGAAAAAGTGGAGCAGCAATATTGTTTGAAAAATCCATTATTTTGGATTCAAACCCAAAACATTTAAACCGAAGACCATGCCGTCTACATCAAAAAGAATTATGTGTAGCAAATCCATTCAAAGCTGTTGTCATGAAAAGTGTTGGTGCTGGAATTCCGATATTTGCCCAGTTTCGAAAATGGTTCAACCAAAACAGCAGTTTGAAAATTATACCGGCTTTACATTCCAAAACACTTAAACCAATACTGGAAAAAAATAAACAAGCATTGATAGATTTTTATGAAAAACAGACCAAAATTAATCATCGTAGAGCAGATCACCGGGAAGTAGCGGAACTAGCACTTGTGCATTTAAATGCGAACTCAAATTACAAAATTAAATCTTGTGGAGCAGATCACCATGCTAGATGGCTCTCTAAGGTTATATACATTTTCAAAATTTTGCTATTTAAAGAGCATTTTAATATATCGGAAATCTTAGTAGAACAGTTCGAGTCGATGCTTATATATTTCATAACAGTATATTTAAAGTATTGGTTTACTTGTGAATCTACTATATATGCGCCAAAAAATGATTTAGATTTCCTAACGGAGCTTGATGAATTTTCCCAAATCGAAGGAAAATATTTTCCTTTGATCGCAAGTAGTGCTAAATCTACTCAACTACGTCATATGGATTATTTAACCGAAGAAAATGCAATATTTTCAATATTTGATGACAGAATTTCAGTGGAAGAAAAAGAAAATCTACGTGTTAAGTTGTTAGGAATTAATAGTCAAGGTCAACTAATGCAAATCATAAAAATTGATCCAAACATAAGCCTTTTTTCAAGTGATTTAGAAGAAGATAAAAATCAAATATCCACTATGTCAGTGAAGGAAAACACAGAAGATTTTATAAATTTAATTAATACAACAGACCAAATGCTTTACGAAAAAGATTTCATTGAAATCGAAGAAGTTGAGCAAGTGGTTAATAATGTTAAAGTAGATGCAATGCACAAGATGAAGTATAGTGATTCCTTTTTTCTAAGTCGCCGTTTGATTTTATAACTCTTCAGAGTTAAAAACTCTAGTTAGTTTTGGAATAAACATCTCATTTATGCTTTTTAATGCAGCTGAGTGGGCAGACCAGAAAAGTTTTTTAAATGCAATTGAAACCTCCAGAAATATTCAATCAACAAGTATTTATACCGAACAACTTGTTGGTAAAATTTCACGGTTGAACACTTATGGGTTAGTAAAAAATAGAGATAATTTGAATTGTTTAGCTCTATCAGCAATTGAAAAAAGGGTAATTGATTAAATAATTCCTATTTATTGTTTCTAATAAATAAAATGTTTTATTAAATAAAATGTACTTTGAAATAAAAATTACAAAACAAAAAAATTTTGTTGATACTTGTAAATAAATTTAAGGCTTAATAACTTTTTAACGGGTAGCAACAAAAATAAGTATAGTATACCATTTTTTTCAGGAAAGAGTCCTCTTTCATTGTGTATAGTAAAAAAATAATAAAAATTAAAGAATAAAAAAATCGATTTTTTCAGACCACGCTAATGGCTATCAGGTGAATTGTAAAAGCGTAAAAAATGCTTATAAGCCTAATTTTTCATGTGGAATAGATTCGTAAAGTCAGGTTTTAAGTATATTTAGCTGTTTTTGTTCTACAAAGTAAGGTACCAAAATTCGCGATTTTAGCGGCCGAGAGCCGATTGAAGGAGTTGGAATTTTTTAAAAATAAAAACGCCATTATTTTTATTGACGCAAAAACCTTCTAAAAATTAATGATATCCCAAAATATAAAAATCGAAAAACACTCTAATAATTATACACTATACCACTATGTGGTTTGGGTATAATGACTTTGTGCTGCTGTTTGTAACTACCAAAAATATTTGACCTAGACCCATCTTTTATTATACCGATCGAATCAGAATCACTATCTGATACGATTTAACAATGTCCGTCCGTCTGTGTGCCCATGTAAAGCTTCTAATCAAACTGCCGGTCGCAAATATGAATATATTTTGATGAAATTTGGTATATAAGCATTTTTCGGCCATAGCATGAACGCTATTGAAATTGGTGAGAATCGGTCAATGTTCAGACCTAGCCCCCCCCCCCATACAAATGACCCCTATGAAATCAACATAAATTGCCATAAGATCCAAATTATCATATAATGCTTAGTCAAATTGGGTTTGTTTGTGTTTATTACATCCATTAATCAGTGGTACAAAAATGATCCCCATGGGACAAATCTTAGTCATAGGCCCCATATAGAGCTGCTTCCCGATCTTCACCTTAATCTATCAAAAAACAAAAATATTGCACCGATTCTCTCAAATTTTGTTTGTATATATTCTTGCAAAATACAAGAGACTTTACCAAATATGGTCACGATCGGTCCATTTTTGGGCCTAGTCCCAATATAGATATATCATCCGATATGAACTTTTTCATATCTGCAGCCAAAAAACTTAATAAAAATCCCACTCAAATTTGATTTATGTTTATTTTTTATATCCAGTTAGTTGGGCCTGAGAGATAGGGTCTCTAAACACATGATATAGGGTATCGTATAGTCGCTCTAGACCGACTATAATTTTCTTACTTGTTTTATGTATGTGTTAGTAGCAACTTTAAATGCAATTTACTCAAAATAAAGGAAAAAATTAAAAATCTGTAAATCTGCAAAATGGCTAAAAAGAAATACCTTTCAAATAATATACGTTTGATCAAAATTGGGATAAAATGGTAGAACAAAAGATCAGTCACAAGAAATCGTCTAGCCTATTAATATTATAGGTAACTATAATAATATTGAACGGCGACGATTATATGCGCTTATATAAATATTTATTAATTTGTTTAAAATATGGAGAACTTATTATTTCCAACTTTCACTAATTTTTATCTTTTATTAATTGTTTGTACTTTATGTTGTTTATTATG
Source organism: Cordilura impudica (assembly GCA_963682025.1). Classification (NCBI taxonomy): domain Eukaryota; kingdom Metazoa; phylum Arthropoda; class Insecta; order Diptera; family Scathophagidae; genus Cordilura; species Cordilura impudica. The sequence continues at coordinate 41,859,416 of OY821519.1, read as the reverse complement.
CAAATGATCAATGTAAATTCATAATTCTTATCAAATGAATTAAGCCAATCAGACACACAACAATTTCATGTCATGTCTCCATTGTTGTTAAAATTCGCATAACTTATATTTTATTTATGTGAATTTTTTCATTAAATCGTACCATGTCATCATATCATATCACCATATCATATCATATTCTGATCCATCCTATCAAGAGATAGAATCATATCACATTCTGCTCCACCCTATCAAAGGATTTACTAAAATTAGTAAACATCCCACTGGCAGAACTTTTAAAAACATGAGTCGAGAATTTTACAATATTGGGAACTGCTGACCTTGATTTCAAAAAGCCATGTTGAAATGAAGATATAGTCGACTTTAGTTGATATGAGATAATCAGTAAAAAGTTTCTCTATTAACTTAGGAATAACACCTAGCTTTGCTATTCTCCTACACAACAGTATAACAAATGATCCTCTCCAAGATAGAAGAAAAATAAGCAATAATTGTAGTTCATTACTTACTGGGTTCTCTACTCTGTTTCCGTAATTTGTTTCGCTTCATTTTGGAACTTATAAAGGGTCCGCCAAATAGCTTTTTTTTTTTTGAAAATGCTATAAAAAAAAAATGCTGAATATTATCTCAAATTTCTTTTTTTATTTTCATTTAAATGGCTGCCTCGGCTGGCCATGCAGTAGCCTACACGATCAGTCCAATTTTTAAGCACATTATCGATTGTGTGCAGCTGTATTTCACCAATGGCGTCACGAATATTGTCCTTTAAAGCGTCACTTGTCTCTGGCTTGTTGCCGTAACACTTATCTTTGAGGGCACCCCACAAATAATAGTCCAACGGTGTCAAATCGCAGCTCCGAGGTGGCCAAACGATATCAGCTCTGCGGCTGATAATGCGATCTTCAAAAACAGGGCGCAAAGTATCGAGTGTAGCTTCGGCTGTGTGGCACGTAGCGCCGTCCTGTTGAAACCAAATGTTGCCAATATCCTCCTCTTCAATTTTTGTGAACAAAAATTCGTTCAACATGGGCCGATAACGATCGCCGTTGACTCTAACGGCCACTCCTTGCTCATTTTAGAAGAAAAATGGCCCAATTATGCCTCTGGACCAAAATCCGCACCAAACAGTGACTCGTTTTGGGTGTATCGGCTTTTCAATGTATGTGTGCGGGTTTTCTGTGCCCCAAATGCGACAATTTTGCTTGTTTACATACCCGCCAAGATCAAAATGAGCTTCATCTGAAAAGATGATTTTTTTTTGGCAAAATCGGCATCTTCTGTAAGTCGATCGCAGGCCCACTTAGCGAAGCGAAAACGCATTGGATGGCCAGTTGGCTTCAACTCCTGAACCAATTGGACTTTGTATGGCGTCATACCAAGGTCTTTATGCAGAATTCGTCTCAATGATGCCTCCGAAGTGTTCAATTCTTGAGAACGACGGTGAATTGATGTTGATGGCGCTTCCCGCACACTTTCTGCCACTGCAGCAATATTCTCGGGTGTACGCACTGTTTCTGGCTTTTCACGCTTTGGTTTATCGATAAGGATGCCAGTTTCTTTCACTTTTTTCACAAGATAACGAACATACGGAGCTGACGGTGCTTCTCTTCTTCCAAAGTCCGTTCGCAATTTTCGCACACATTCTGCAACATTACCATGATTCTCAAAGTAATGTCGCAATATTTCCCAGCGTTGTTCAAGCGTATACACAACCATATTCGTTCAGCGGAAGGATAATACTAATTATCTGTCAAATCAGACATGAGCTAAGTGTTACCATTCACGAAATAAGCACTAGCACTCTTTCTTTTAACTCATAATCCCTGTCTGTCTGTCGTGGCGCAATCCCATTCCCCCTTATCCAATTGATCTGAAACTTGGCCCATAGTCTTGGCCCGGGTAGTCACGCTCAGACACGAAAATTCACGCACAGTCACGGAGTGACGTAAATGTCATTTCCCCTCATCCGATCGATCTGAAACTTGGTCCATACACTTTCTGTGAAAAAAGATTAACTTTGAAGTAGTCACGCACAGTCACGCATGGTCAGGCACAGTCACGGAGTAATTTAAGCCTCATTTCCCCTCATCCGATCAAACCGAAACTTGGGCGATAGACTTGCTGTGAAAAAAGATTAACTTGGACATAATCACGCACAGTCACGGAGTGACTTAAACCCCATTTCCCCTCATCCGACCGATCTGAAACTCTGTCCAAAGATTAATTTTAAAATAATCACGTAAAGTCGCGTACAATCACCGAGAGATTCAAAACTTATATGTATGTACATAAAAGTTAAGAAAAAGTTTTAATAAAAACTTTGTTTTTATGGGTTCGATTTTTTATTTATAAATTATTTTATAAGACAATTCACAATTCAACACAATATCGATTGCGTATTGGTCTATGTCAAAAATTATTTTTCATTTCAACACTATTGTTGTTGTGAATGGTTTATGTCCAAAATTATTTTTCAATTCAACACAATAATTACTGTGAATGAAGAAAATAACAAACACACACAAAGCATAGTATAATTTTATGTATGTGTTAGTAGCAACTTTAAGTGCATTGTACTCCAAAGAAATTTAAAAATGTAAAAATCTGTAAATCTCGTGGACAATAAAAAGAAATACGTTTCAAATAAAATACGTTTGGTTAAAATCTGGGGAAAACTGTTTAACAAATCATCGCTCACAAGAAATCGCCTTATAGATCTAAAATAAGAATTTCAAAGTTTTGTATATTTAAAATTTTATATTTATAAATCAAGACAAATACAAATACAAACTCAATAAGGAAATTTAGCGCAAGAATACTGAAAGCAATCGGCATCAGCATAAATTGTTGAAAATATTTTATAATATCACTTTTTGAGATAAACTTCTCCAAACTAAATCATATGGTTATGAACTTTGCCAAAATAAAAGGATGATTTCAATGTTTCTCAAATCACTAGTGGCGTACTAGAGATACAGTTTAATAAAATATTATTAGAACCGATGTTTAATATTTTTAAACAGCACTTTCCATTTTCTCAATTAATAAGGCGTATAACTACGGTCACTTTATCATACTCGGGCACATTTGAAAAATACTTCATTTCTCTATAATCTGACTTATGTAAAAGTTTTTTAATATATGTAGGTACAAATAGGTTTCAGAATGTGCGAAATCTAAAATTCATTTAGTATACCAAAAAATAGCATATAAAAGCTATTGATATTGCACAGACGGCAATCACGACCTCAAAAATTTGCAGCTAACTTTCCTGAGTAAATTTAAAATATCTGGTGAAACCCCAAAATTTTAATTTTTTCGTTCATTGCAAGGGTAAAAAGCATATCAAATCAAATTGTTTAGACAAAGAGTACACTCTAGTATAGAAATTAGCAAAAATATTTATTAGAAATGCCAAAGAGGGAAAAAGTGGGGTTAAGTGTACACGATATTAAAAAATTCTTCAAAAACAAACAAACAAGCAAAACAGGCAAAAATACGCACACAACAAAATGTTCTCCGAATTAGAAGAACGTTTTATTTTAAGAAAATTAAAAGTTAAGAAATGTGGTTTACAAAGCAGTTCTAAAATCAGGTATAAAAGCAAAACAAATGTCCTTTATTAGTAAACGCAATAAAAAAAAATACGAATGAATTTTGCAAATTCGTTCTCAACATCAAAAGGTCTTAGGGAAAAAGTTCATTAACATTTCACATGATTCGAGAAAATTAATTATTATCAGCAAATTAGTGAATTTATTAAGATAAATGTCCTTGAATATAAATGGTTTACATAATTTGTTTGCTTTTGTTTCTTTAGATATTTATGGTCTTATGAGCATGTCGATTATTTGAAATTTATGCTTATTTTCCAAAATCAAACAAAAAAAAAAAATACTTCCATTAATTCCCCTGCTGATTCCATGCAACATGCAAAGCTGTTTGATATATAATATTATTGTAAAATAAATAACTTTATCATTGGATATACATGGTACAAAATAGCTAATATAAAACATGCTGAGACATACCAATATTCGTGCCAGTGAAACAAAAAAAGAAAAAAAATGATTAAACATAATACACGTTTTGACCCACCCTAATGTTGTTAGTTTTGTCTATTATTACCAGAAAAATTATTAGGCAAGTCAATATAAAATTATACTTCAACTGGCTATTTTAAGATTTTATCTTCAAGTAGTGACTGATGAACTAATGCTGAATAGAGTATTTGAAATTTGTACAATGATCTTCCAATATTTTGTATTAGTATTTGATTCAGAAAATATTTTGAAATCCTTCTGAGGCTATTATATCTTTTTTTTTAATCATGAATATTTCTGCACAAACCATTGATATCATTCTCTACTACAATGCTGTAGGGTAAAATGCAACTAAAACAATTCCATGTTGAGTATTAATTCATTAAATGTTTTTACCTGTAATTTTGCTATATTTTTATTATCTACAGGGTGGCGCACCAATTGTGCTACAATAAAAAAAATTCAAATAACATTTTTTCTAAATCAATGTATTTCATTTATTTTTTATTGTAGGTATAGAAAATTCAGTTTAATTTCATCTATGATATTAATAGCCCAGGCGATGTCTTGCGACCGATGTATGTTTGTCAGTTTTAGTCCCATTTTGACCAAACATCCCTCATTTAAAAGGTATTTCTTTTTAGCTATCCAAGAGATTCACAGATTTTTACATTTCTAAATTATTTTGGAGTAAACTGCATTTAGAGTTGCTACTAACATATAAATAAAATTACATTTCTAAATTTTTTTTTGAGTAAAATGCATTTAAAGTTGCTACTAACATTAAAAAAAAAATTATACAATGCTGTGTGTGTGTTTAATGTGTTTGCAAAAAGCCCTGTGTTGAATTGAAAAATAATTTTGGACATAAACCAATAACGATAATAACGACAATAAAGAGTGCTGAATTGTGAATTAGCTAAAATTTATTAGCATACTTTTAGGGTCTTACAAAATAATTTATTAAATGAATACATAAAATTTCCTAGAATTTGCACTCGAATTTCGAGGGCTGGGATCTGCTAGTATAACTAGTTCTTTTTGAAGGTGATAGACCGTAAATGACCTACATGCTCATCTACGCATATGTGGCACCTGATCAGAAAATTATTAATTGCGGCCTGAAGGGTTGAAGTAGGGATCGCCTCAATTATTGTTATAATGGAATGCTTTAATTCAGTCAAGTTCCTTGGTTTCGTTTTGTGCAGCTCTTGCTTGACATAACCCCATAAAAAAAAGTCTGGTGCAGTCAGATCAGGTGACCTTGGGGACCAGCGGAAAGTGCAGTTGCTGAATATTAATTTGTTTGGGAATTTTCGTTGGATTCCGCCATAACCAGTCTAGCTATGGGTGCAGTTTCTCTATCTTGCAAGAACCATTTGCTGTTGGAACAGAAACGTCTTCGGCACAGTTCCGGGCAAAAAAAAACTCCTTCAACATCTTTAACTAACGCCCCCCCACCCATTGACAGTTACTGTTACACCGTTTTTTTTTTCAAAGAAGTATGGCCTCACAATGCACCTTGATGAAACTGCACACCACACAGTGAATCGTTCTGGGTGCAATTCCGTCTCATGGAATACTTGTGGATTAGATTCACTCCAAATACGGTAATTTTGCTTTATGCATTGCCGTTTACATCAGACATAAACAAGCAATTTATAAAGCTGCTGTCTTCTTCGGTCATTTCAATAATTTTTTGTTTTTGGCAAAATTCCAGGCGAATAGGCAAATTAAGAGGATTTAGCATGCCTGTAATTTGGACTTTGTACGAAAGCAAGTGTAAGTCACCATGAATTATCCGCTGTAATGACCGTCTGCTAATTTCAATTTGCACCGATAAGTTTCGAGTCGAAAAGCTTGGATTTATCTGAACTGACGATGCTACAGCTGCGATTGTGTCTTGAACCCGAACACAGGGATATCGATGGTACCATCTTCGTGGGCTGCTCCAAGATTCGACAGATATGTTTACCAGCCTCATAATGCCGCCAAAATTCCCTTTCCCTGCAAAGCATGGTACAGGCTGCACTATCAAAAATCCCCTTTTCGGTATCGCCAGCATTCATTTTAATAAATCTAAAAGGCAAGACCATGCAAAAGTCAACCTTAGGCCCAATTTAAAAATTTTAATATAAATAATTTTTATTGATACCATTTCAAAGAAATGCCTATGAAAGTGTGGCAATAGTTTTTTAGATGTATTTTTGAATATTTCTATATCCCCGATTTTTCTAGTAAGAAAGGAAAATGAGTAATTAAGTAGTTCTGAAAATATAGGCAGTGTCATGTCTGTTCCATTACAAAATAATTCTTTTAACTACAATTTATTTTAGAATTCATGTTTTTTATATGCTTCATTAATAAACTAGCTCTTTTATAAACTACTTGCAGATTCCAGCCCTCGAAAATCGAGTGCAAATTCTAGGAAATTTTATTTTTTCATTAAATAAAGACCGTAAAGGTATGCTAATCAATTACAGCCAATTCGCAAACCAACACAAAAAAAAAACTCATTTTTATTACAAACACATTAACAAATTTAATAAACACACACATAGCATTGCATAATTTTATGTATGTGTTAGTAGCAACTTTAAATGCAATTTACACAAAATAAGGAAAAAAATTTTAAAATCTGTAAATCTGCAAAACGGCTAAAAAGAAATGTCTTTCAAATAATATACGTTTGGTCAAAATCGGGGTAAAACGGTAGAACAAACCATCGGTCACAAGAAATCGCCTAGTCTATTAATATTATAGATAAACAACTGTTTCTTATTGTCGTATAAATAACTTCAGAGCTTTTCTGTGTTTTACAAACATCCTCTAAAATAATGTGTGTTTGTTATCATGTCTGTCACGACAGCCTTTGGCCCCCAATTGTTAATAACAATAATACTTTCTCACTTTTTCTAATGCTAAATATGTTGGCCAGGTCCGTCTGCATAATTTTGTATATTTTTATCAACAATGAAAACCTCTTACTGTATAATGTTGGATTAGAAAGATCACTCAATGTCATGTCTGTCACTATGGAACTAGCCTAAATAGTAATCTGCCAATTAAAAAAAAGCCGATCACTCACACAAAAAAAAGTTATTACGTTTTTTTTTGTAGCACGATTCGTGCACCACCCTGTACATGCCACAAAAAAAAAAAAAAAAATAAAATAAAAATATTATATATATAAAAAAAAAACAGCAGGAAATTTAAACTGGACACCATAGGCTATTTAAGGATTGTTAAAACACAAAGTAGTGTACGAGTATGTTCGTTTTTAATGACAAGTAGCACTGAAAACTCTGTACAAAACATAAAATATTAGTAAAATTTTAAAAAAACCACAACTAACTTTTCAACGACGAAATTCCATAACAAATTTATAGAAAAAAAAAAATCATAGATACACTTGCTAGAAAAAGTACCTGTTCACTTGAAAATGTTTGTGAGAAGCTCCCTGGGGACCTTTCTGATTTTAAAACTCTCACAACTCCTTTATGTTGTATGGATTGAATACCCGAAGCGTACAGGTATTCCAAAGAAATGTGTGCTTAATAGAATTTTTTTTTTGAAATTTTTTTTTGTTTTTTGGCATATTTTTTTGACGATTTTTTTCGATAACAAAAAAAATTGGGCTTGAAAGTACCCAATAAACCCTATTGAAAGAAAGAAAAAAGAAAAAACATCGTTGGGGCGGTTTTCGAGTAGCGGTTGTGTTTGCTGTCCGAAATCGCTTTAGCCTGGGCTAAGTCTTGCAACGATCAAAAGGAAAAAATATATGGAGAAACTTTTAATATATATTCCTCTCGTAAATTTTTCAAACATTTTGGTTTTGTTGAGGAAATTTCTTCTCCGAAATAACTCGAAAATGCCCTTAGCGATTTTTTTTTTTTGAAAGCGGTGACAATTTGGGACAAAGTTTTTCAGCAGTTTTTCAATTCAACCCAGTTGTGAAACTGATTGGTCGAACCATCAAACACTATAAATAGAGATGTATAACACGAAACGGTAAAGGTTTTCTTATCATTCACTCAATTACCGCATAATCCCGAAAATGTAGAATTTCACAAAACATTTTGTGAAAATTTTTCAAAAAATTAATTAATGTTTCGAATCAGAGCCGAATCTAAATTCGATTGAAAATTTGTGAGCATTATGAAAATTCGGCTAGTTGACTATGATTCTTCAAGTAATATAGATCAACTGTAGGAGAAAATCTAGGTTGATTGACAGAATTATATAAAAATATGAAAATAAATTGCAAACAGGATGACAATTGAAAAAAACCAAGGGAGGCTGGATCATATACTAAATTACGGACATCTGCAGCGTTGGCGCAGTGTTGGGGCAAAAGTGCGGCTATGCTACGAAGAGGAACATGACTGATGATGGTTCTTTAGCTGTTTTTGTAATTTATTATTTAGACTTAGATCTTATTAATTTTGTAAAACATTTAGATTTAATTCAATAAATATTAATATACACAATAAAATATTTTCTTAACTTGCGAAGCATTGCCGCATTTTTCATCAGAATGTATGTTAAATTGTGGATTTTATCGTAGTTATAGATGTCGCCAAAGGGGACATTTATATGGGCGCAACGTCCGATCATTTACCGTTTTCACCACTTTTCGACGCATCAATTTTCATCCCAATGTATTTGAATCGTAAATTTTGAAAAGGACTCATCTTCATTCTTTTTATATCCTGCTGCGAGCTGGTCAGCTTTGCTGGCTCTAAGAAAACATCTGGTTTTTATATTGCTTCTAAGTTTTAATACACAGTCCCGGATAAATATAAAGCACGAACACCTCCCAAAATTTTAGCAGATATCTATAGGTGCTTTGAATATCAGACTTCACAGTGTCACCTGCCAGACTATTCTGAATATTCCTTGGAAATTTCATTAAAATCGGTCCATTCATTTGGATATTTATATAGATGTCATTGGTGTACAATATTAAAATTTGATTTCGCCATGCCCATCCGCCCCCATACCAAGAATAAAAAAAAATCAGACTTTACAGTGTCACCCGCCAGGCTATTCTGAAATTTCCCTGAAAATTTCATCAAGATCGGTTCAGCAATTTTTGAGGCCATACGGAACATACACACATACAAACAGACATACAGATCCCGTCTGTCCGTCGGTCTGTGTGTCCATGTAAACCTTGTAATCAAACTGTATGCCACAAATATGCATGCATTTTAATAAAATTGAAATTTCAATAGACCTTTCGACTGATGTATAAAATAAGGTTGCTCTTCATTTAGAATATATAAAAAATACATTTTTCGAAAAAAGTGCAAATAAAATGCAACATTTTTTGTCAGAAAAGAAAACAGCATTAGATTTGGTTTATGCTTATTTATTATATTAAATTAATTGGACATAAGACCAATTGTGGAAAGGCGTAGTATAGGGTTTTGCATAGACGGTCTAGACCGACTATTATCTTTTTATTTATTTTTTAATGAGTTTTTGCTAATTTTAGAGCTAAGAACTTACAAATGGTTGAAGAGATATTCCTTTTTTGTGTCTCTTTAGCATTTTGTATTTTTGAAGTTGAGCCCTTTTCATAATTTACGAGCTTGATTACAACGTTTACCCAAACAGACCGATGGACGAACATTGCTAAATCGACTCAGAAAATAACCCAAAGTCAATTGGTATAATGAAACATCAGATAAAGATATTTTAAACAAGAGTGTTAAACTCGTCTGTGCCGAATCTTTAATAGCCTCTATCCATTGTTCTAAAAACAATATAATAACCGAAGTTGTCAAGGCTAAGAGACAAAAAAAGCTACACTTCACATTATAAAAGCTGGTTTTTTTAAAATGATGTTTAAAATTAAACTCAAGCGGCCTTTTTATGTGCGTTTTTCTTTTTGTGCGATTTGTTTAGTGCGTTTTTTTTTTTGTGCGGTATATGAAAATTTAACAAATTTAATCATTTTTTGCTAATGAGAAAGTTGATTTCAAGAAACATCAATTGAATTTCAGAAAGTATCAATTGAAATTCAGAAAACATCAATTGAATTTCAGATAACATCAATTGAATTTCAGAAAACATCCATAGCATTTCAGAAAACATCAATAGAGTTTCAGAAAACATCAATTGAATTTCAGAAAACATCAATTGCATTTCAGAGAACATCAATTGAATTTCAGAACACATCAATTGAATTTCAGATAACATCAATTGCATTTCAGAAAACATTAAATGAAATTCAGAAAACATCAATTGAATTTCAGAAAACATCCATAAAATTTCAGAAAATATCAACAGTTTCAGAAAACATCAATTGAATTTCAGAAAACATCAATTGCATTTCAGAAAACATCAATTGAATTTCAGAACACATCAATTGAAATTGAGAAAACATCAGTTGAATTTCAGAAAACATCAATTGAATTTCAGAAAACATCAAATGAAATTCAGAAAACATCAAATGAATTTCAGAAAACATCAATTGTATTACAGAAAACATTAATATTTCGACTTATTTTTTATGCACTGGAATATATGATGTTGATGTTTTCTGAAATTCAATTGATATTTTCTGAAATACAATTGGAAAATATTTAGCTGTTTCATAAGGTCTTGAATTATTTTCTTAGTGAGACTTTTTTATGCGGTCCCTATTCACCGCATAAAAAAAATAATCTTTAGTTGCATTGCGAAAACAATTTTTCATAGCTATTCGTGAAGTCTTGTGCGATTTTTTTAATGAGTTTTTTTTAAATGCGGTCCCTATCCATCGCACAGAAACATGTTTAAGTGTACTAAGGCAATTAAAAAAAATTTTAGGTATTATCGTGCTTTTTTAATTGAAAGAAATTATTAAAAGCAGTCAGCATAAATGTAAATATATACAATTTAATTTTTGTTTGTTTAAAGAGTGTAAGAGTATAACCATCTTGGTTCTCATTTTGCTCTCATCACACGTCTACAAAAAATATAAAACATAAACAACAACCAAACATATATATGTATGCATCGCTGATGCTGCACATGTTCCATTACTTACAAATCATAATTTTTAGTTTTTTTATATTAAATTTAATCGGAGCATCTTTACATTTTCGTACGTCCATAGGCTTCATATTTAGTAACAATTTGCTCGAAATAATGGAAATCAATATTATATTAATTTTATCCAGGTAAATGGTTTACTATGTGCATGAGCGTGATTTCAGAAGACAGAGGGACAGACGGATATTGCCATATCGTCTCGAGGACCATGAATATGAATACTTTTTGGAATCGCAAATAATTTTTTCGATGCGTTATAAATGGAATGACAATCTGATATGACCTCTATAACAAAAATCTATAATATTAATAGGCTGGACGATTTCTTGTGACCGATGTTTTGTTCTACCTTTTTATCCCGATTTTGGCCAAACATATATTATTTGAAAGGTATTTCTTTTTAGCCGTTTTGTAGATGTACAGATTTTTAAATAGTTTCCTTTATTTTGAGTAAGTTGCTACTAACAAATACATAAAATTATACAATGCTATGTGTGTGTTTATTAAATTTGTTAATGTGTTTGTAATAAAAATTAGTTTTCTGTGTGTTGATTTCTGAATTGGCTATAATTGATTAGCATACCTTTAGGGTCTTTATTTAATGAAAAAATAAAATTTCCTAGAATTTGCACTCGAATTTCGAGGGCTGTAATCTGCTAGTATATATAAAAAGTTTGAAACTTCAAAAAATTGAAATGTCGCATACAATATTATTACAAAGTTACAAAAAATAATAGGAAAGTTATATTCGGTATAGACCGACTATGCAATACCCTATACCATGCGTTTACAGAATTTGTCTTAGGCCTAATTAATTGGGTATAGAAAATATGTATAAACCAAATATGAGTGGTACTTTTACTATTTTTTTTTTTGCCCGAAAAAGTTCTTATCGGATGTTATATTTATATGAGGACTAGCTCGAAAAATGGACCGATCCTAACGATATTTGCTAAAGTTTCTTATATTTTGAAAAAACATGTGCCAACCAAATTTGAGAAAAGACTGTGCAATATTTTTTTTTTTTGATAGGTTTAAGTGAAGATTGGGAAATAGCTTTATAAGGGGGCACATGACTAGAAATTGTACTATAGGGTTTATTTTTGGACTACTGATAAATGGATGTAGTGAACATATAATAACCAAATTTGAGAGAAATCTTCGCTATATTTTTATTTTTTGATAGATCTAAATATATATAGGGGATCAGCTTCGTATGGCTGCTATGACTAAGGATTGTGATATATAGTTTATTTTCGGACAAATGATGACACCTAAATCCAATTTGGCCCAAATATATAATATATAGTTGATCTTATGGCAATATAAGTCGATCTCATATGGGTCATTTTTATGGGATCTAGATCTTAACACTAACCTATTTTTAACAATTTCAGTAGCGTTCATCATATGTCTAATAAAAGCTTATATGCCACTTTTTTAAAATATATTTATATGTGCGACCTGTTGTTTGATAACGAGGTTTACATGCACGGACAGACAGATGAACGGACGGACGGTCATAGCTAAATCGACTCAGAAAGAGAATATGAGTCGATCGGTATATAATAATTTTTGGTAATTACAACATCAGCACAAAGTCATTATACCCTGGCCTCATAGTGGTATAGGCTATAGAAATATTTTTTCACTAGCAAATATTTTTTAAAAATTTTTTTAATGATTTGTTTTTTATTTTAACTTCCTTAGGAGGGGTCTTTTTTTTACTTTTGTAGCAATTTCTATCCCATTTTTATACATTTTTTTTTAGGCTTTATATATGCATAATACATGCATAATATGCATGATGATGATAGAGAACAGTTTTGTTTCTTTTCGAAAAAGAATACATTAAATATTTAAAAAATACCTTTAAGGTTTCTGCCTTTATTCTTTAACGAAATAAAAGGGCGTCTGTTTTTTTTTTTTTTTTTTTTTTTTTGTAAGAAAAAACAGCTCAGTCATTGCAATTCTTAAAAAAAATTAAACAAACAAGTCAGTGAACCGAATCGTGTGTATTACACAAACATCTATACAAACGTATTAATTTTGAAATGGTACTATTTCATTTTTTTTTATGTCCATAGCAACGATATGAAATGAACAATTTTCAGCATGTTAAATTTATGTTCAAAAGATAATTTGTTTATGGGTTTCAACAGTACAATGTAATATTTAATATTTTTTCCTCTTAGCAAGGTCACTATTTTTGGTTACAAACAAGTTTTTTTTTTCGTTTCTTTGCCTTTTAATTTGACCGTGAGCTTTTCTTTAGAAGTTTTATAGTATTATTTATTATAGTGATTTTTCATGGGCCAACGAATAAATACAAAAGAAAACAAAAAACTTGTTTCCAATTTTAAATTAATCATTTTTTTTTTGTGTACAGGGAAAGTTTTAAAGGCGAACGCATATTATGAAAAATGCTTACAATTTTTTTTTGAATAAAAGCAAGAAATTATGTATTGGTGGACATGTTCTTGAATGCAGTTAAGTGCATTTATCCGCTCCATTTCTAAAAAGATCTTTGTAGAGTTCTTCGATGATGGGTGAAATAATTTTTTAATGTCAACTTTTTAATAATTTATAATAAATAAAAAAGTTTCCAACATTACGTATGATTATTACAAGTTAATAGAACTGAATAATGCTCATACGCTTCTTGGGTAGGAGTGTGTCTGATTTGTTTTATAAATAGAAATGCTTAAATTTGTTTTTCCTAAAAATAAAAATTAATAAACGTTATGCTAAAATAGAAATTTCTAACAAATATTCAACTTTTAAATAATAAGCGTCACTTCCTCGTTTTTATGGTTTCTATTCATTTCAGTTTCAATAATATGGGTACATATAGAATGAAGACGAAAATTGTATTACAAGTTTGAATGTAAAAATTGGCAAATATTTGGGTATGTATTGTTGTTGATAAAAGGTATAAAAATTGAATGCTGCCTATAAAAAAATATAAAAGTTTCAAATCGAAACTATGTCGGAGACAAAATAAGTAAAACTTGAAAGACGGGGCTAAGTTCGCAATTAAAATTGTTTAAAGTGAATATTTCAGTGGATGATGTAAAATGAGACTTTGAATCAATCAGGTACCCGGGTTCCAAACATAATGTTATAACTAAGGTTGTGAACTCTAACAGATAAAAAAGGCTAGATTCCGTTTACTTAAATTTTAACCATTGTAATTTTGAAATGCTAAATTCAATGCTTAGTGGTGTTAACGGTACTTTGATTTTTTGGGTCAATATTGTATTGTATTGTATAAAGAGATGTTTGAAGTACTGCGACCAGTGGTCTATTGTACTGCCCTCTGCTAATATGTTGTCCATATAAAATCTCATCCAGCCCTGAAGCCCTCAGGACCTCGAGGATGTTGGTTGGTTCTAGTAATTTTATGTCGCTACCTAGTACTTGCAAAGAGCCCAGGTGTTTTTTTATCTCTCTTTTTCATCTTTCTTCTTTTATTCATTAACGTTGTGTCAAGTAACATCATTATGTTATGAAATTTTTTTAAATACTGTCTTGGATATTTGTAATGCAAATATTTCTCTTAAAAAATCAAAGCCTTATAAGCTTCCGTGCTATACTAGGGACCTAAAAAAGCTTAAAAATCTGCGAAACAAGTCTTTTATTAAATTTGGTAGTTCAGAAAATAATGACATGTTAATTTATTATCAAAGAGAATTAAATTTTCTAAATAAATTTTTGGAAAAAAATATTGGATTTCATAGAGTTCAGATGTGTTTTGGTGCCTTTAAAAAATAATAAAAAATCTAAGAATAAGTTTTCAAAATATTTTTCAATATTTCAAAATATTTTCATATATTTGACTGAAATAATTTAATTGTATTTTTGCACAATGGTTGGACATCCTTCATTAGAAGAAAATTAACTTACAGTTTGGAAAACAATTAAATTTTCCTTTAAGAATAGAAGAAAACTTGCTAAATAAACCGTCTACAATGGAATATGAAGATTCATTACTTTCTGACGATAATGATTTTCAAGAAATTCAAAATAAACGCAAGAGACCAAACAATACTAAGGTAGATTTATCTAATTTTAACTTAAAAAATATAAAAGAAAAAGAACTATTAAATAAAATATCACAAAGCACACAAAATAGATTCTCCATATTAGGTGAGCTTAACATAGAGGAAGAAGAGAATATTTCTGAAAATTTAAAAATTTTTGATAAAAAAAAAAGATAAGTTCCAAAAAAGAAAATATATTTTGCCCTCCAATATTTTTGTTCAATGTTAACATAGAACATCTTACAGAACAACTAAATTCTAAAAAAGTTAGTTATAAATTTAAAAATAAAAATAAACACAAAAGCAAATTTTTTTAAAAGAGACATTAGTTCATGCAGAAATGATGCAACTTCTCAGGGATAAGAAGTCGAATCTTACTTTTATACTCCAATTGCGCAGAAACGTGTAAATATAGTCCTACGAGGATTATATTATAAAACTGATTTGAATTCAATTAAAACTGAAATTGATTCATTGGTTTCTAATACGATTGATCCTGCTTCAAAATTTTCCACCCCTTTTTCTAGAAAAAAAATGGTTTTGTTACTGGTCTATTTTTAATAACTCTACTTTCCGGAAAACCTATTAATGATATAACGAATTTGAAATTCATTTTGAATCAGAAGATCTCATGGGAATCTCCTAAGAGGAACTCTAGGGAAATCCAATGTTGGCGTTGTCAGCAATGGGGTCATATGTCACGTAATTGTAACAGACCTTATACTTGCGTTAAATGCGACAAAAATCACGCTGCTGGTGAGTGTCAATTTATTTCGACTGAAGATAATTTACCATTTTGCAATTATTGCAAACAACACGGTCATCCGTCAAATTTTAAAGGATGTTCTGCTTATAAAAAGTTTTTAGATATGAAGAAAAGGACTAAACTGGATGCGTTAGGAAAAAAACATCAAATTTCTAATAATGTGTTAACATTTTTAAATAATTATAATAATTTTGTACATAAGGAGAAATCATTTGCCAGTCTTTTTGAAAATAATTTATTTCAAACTCATCGCCCTAATTTAAAACCACCTTTAATTGAAGAATTCTTAAAAATTGCAAAAGTTCTTTGCCAACCTGAAGCCCTCTCTTTAGATGAGAAAATAGGCAAATTTGTTAAAAATTACAAGAAACTTTCAAAAGAAGATGCCGTAAAGCAATGTCGGGATCTCTTGGCTGAAGTAAATAAGACTTATGACCCATAATGCTTTAAATTTATTAACACTTAATATTAGATCTTTAATCGAAGTAAGTCGTAGAATAGATCTATTAAATATTCTAAAATTTAATAAGATAGATATTGCGTTCATTCAAGAAACACATTTGAGAGCTAGTCATTAAGTTAAATTTGGGAATTTTACCTTTATAAAAGATCAGCTCACAAGGAGTTGCTGTTGTGTTAAGAAATTCTTTTAAATATTCTGTAGTTAATATTTCAAGTTTAGGGTTTCCAAATGTTGTCATTACTATTGAAGTTTTAACTGATGGTTCAATAAAAAAAAATATTTACTAGGGTCATTATATATATCCCTTGTTACTGTAAGGCGGCACAGTTAAATGCTGGTCTGTCATATTTATCGAATTTCTCACAAAATTTTAATAAAACTTTTATTGGAGGTGATTTCAATGCAAAACATACTTCTTGGGTTGATTCTATAGCAAATGCAAATGGAAATATATATTTTTTTGATTTTTTACAATGTAACTCAATATTTTTCAAACGTATTTCTAGTTATAGTCCGTCATATCCAAATGGGTCTTCATTTCTTGACCATTTCTTAGTGAGTACTACATCTATAAATTGTTCAAATCAAAATTTCAAAATTTCTACACTACCATCATTTTTTGATCATTTTCCTATTCATCTTCAAATCAAACTTCGAAACCTTGAGTTTATTTTAAATACACATCCTACTTTTATTACTTTTAAAAACACAAATTGGAATTCTTTTAAAAATGATGTAAGTCAAAGTATATTACAAAACTACCCAACTTCAATTAGAAATCTTTCAAATTTAGAAATTAATCAGTACATTCAGGAACTTACGACAACTCTGAACTTGGTTGCTAATGAACATTCGGAAAAAATTGAATTGAGGAATCGAAAATTCATAGTTTCTGATAGAATTAAGACTTTGTTTAAAATTAAATATGATTGGCAAAGAAATGTAAAGAAAATTTACCATAGGACTTTAAATCGTTTTGATTCAAATTATTTATTGCTTTCAAAACAAATACAGCTGCTGAATATTATTCTTAAAAGACAAGTAGAACTTGAACAATCAGAAATTTTTAAGGAGCATCTTGAAAAAATAAAACCTGGCCAAACAGCTCATAAAAAGATTTATAATTTAATAGGTTATAAAAAGAATCAAACTTTTAAACATTTATCTGTTGATGGCATATTGATACAAAATGAAACTTTGAAATTGGAAAAATTGAAAAATCATTTTTTAAATATTTATAATAGTCCATTTCCTAATAGAGATATCTCACAAATTGAAATAAATATTAATAATACTATTTCCAGAACTGCAAACTTTCAATATTTTTTTTAACGAAAATTTTTCTGCCACAAATTCACAAAATCACACAAGTCTTGTTACTTTAGAAGATCTAGTAGTTCATTCGAAAAACTTAATTAACAAAAATCTTTCGGCTTAGACAATTCCAATTCCAATTTCATTTTAAAGAAACTTCCATTAAAAGCAATTTAATTTCTAACCATTATTTTTAATAATTGTTTAAACAATTCATATTTTCCTGATGCTTGGAAGATTTCGAAAATAATACCATTAAAAAAGAAACCAAACTTAGCCGATATAAACAATTTACGACTTATTTCATTGCTTTCAAATTTGGGAAAACTTTTTGAGAGAACAATTCGAGAGAAAATGGACATAGGAATTATTGGAAATTACATTCCAGAATTATAATTTGGTTTTAAGAATGGACATTCAACAACTGACGCTTTAATAAAATTTCAAAATGATGTCGTTTGTTATCTTCGTAAATGATTTTGCACTATTGCAATTTCTTTAGATGTAGAAAAGGCATTTGATCATGCTTTTCACAATGGTATACTTCATAAAATGATTGAAGTAGGGTTTAATTCTTTTATTATTAAATTAAATAAAAGTTTTTTTTCCTGGTAGGACCTTTTGCGTACAATTTAATGATGGTTTATTAGATTTTGGAAATGTTACCTGTAGCGTTCCAGAGGGTTCAATTTTAGCTCCACATTTATATGTACGATTTTCCTCATAATTTTACAAATTCAATTGGTCTATTATATGCTGATGACTCTCTTTTATCATGAATCTCCAGTTGTTGCCTTAAGACAGGTTTCAAGTCACCTTGAAAAAGTTAAATTTTTTTATGATAATTGGGGGATTAAACTTAATACATCTAAATGTGAAGCAATTTGTTAACGCAATGCTTCAGGAAAATGTAAAAAAATGTAAAACTTTTTCTTTGTGCTTACGAAATTCCCTTCGAAGAAAATATCAAATATTTAGAAATCAGTATTAATTATAAGATGTTGTATTGGTAAAAACTTTGCATCACTTTTTGAGCGATACTCTAACATTTTTATTTATAATCAATCAAATACTACTCCAATTGGCTTATACATATGTGATATTTTAAGAAAATTCATTTCAAGATTATCAAATCATGAAAATAATTTTATTAAAAACATTTTTTATTGAACAAAGAAATTTTAGTTGGTCAAATACAAACTACTTATCACCTATTGGCTATATTAATGAAATTCCTCCAAATTTTGATTTGAATACAATTTTATCCGCTAATTTTTATTTAAAAAGTACACCAGGTACTCATAGAGGATAGTACATTTTTATTGTCATTTATTATTTTGTTGTGATTTGTGTTATTTTCTTTTATTTTTTATTTATTTTTAAGTCGTAGTTTTAAGATTATTTTAAGAGGTGAGGTGAGTCAGTTATATTTTAAGTCGTGTTTAAAATATTTTAAGTCGTGTTTAAAATATAACTGAACTCGAACCTGTTTATTGTCCATGTTGTGTTTTTTCTTACTACACGAGCCACAACACGACTTAAAATATAACTGAACTCGAACCTGTTTATTGTATATGTTCTGTGTTTTTTTTCACTACACGTACCAGAACATGAACTTCAAATAAAGCAACACTCAAAAATGTGTGCTTTATGTGTGATTGAAACAAAAAGTATGTGATACAAAAATGTTCGTGTAAATAACGAAATATTAAAACGAACACAGTCATGGTTGTGTTGGGCACCGAAGAAAATTTAAAAACAAACATAATTGGTATGAAAATAAAAATATGTGTGTGTTGGTCTAAGTTATGTTTGTTTACATATATGTACGAGTTTTTTATTCAGTGTGTGTTTTTTTCTGAACTCTGATAAATATAACTTATAACTTATTAAATAAATTTTTATACAAACAATTTATTTTATCCTTTCTAAGAACGATAGTAAAAATGAAGTTACAAATTATGGCCGATATGTAAATTGTCGTGTTTTTCTTAAGTCTTTGAACATGTGATTTATGTCTGGTTTCTATATATGTTACATCTAAATTTTAATACACAGTTTCGGACAAAAGTAAAGCACGAACTCCACCGAATGTTTTAGCAGAGATATAGGTACAATATTAAAATTTGATTTTGCCACGCCCCACAGTGGAAAATGTTGGCCATTATCAAAAGTTTGTAACTTTTTTGTTTTTAGGGACAGTACACCGTAATTTTGCAAGGATAATCTTAAATATATTTGCTATTATTTACTTGTATATAAGAATATAATATAACTACAGATTATTTTAAAAAAATAGGTATGAAGTTTACATTTTATTTTATATTTTTGATTATATTGGTATATGTATATTGGGTACAATAGAGCGACTTATGTGTATGGAGAGAAAAAAAGTGAAAAAAGTGCCCTTCAAGAAATCTGCCTTGGTTTGTCTTATAACAAAACCCAAAATATTTCTGGTCTAGCGTTAACCCATTCCGAGCTGCAACGTTTTTAAAAAAGGTCTATTTTTTAGTTTTTTGAAAATATTTTAATTTTTTTCTAGGTCAACATATCCAATAACACTGTGGAACAAATTCAGGTTAGCAAAAGTTAGGTCGATTCTGAGAGTGAGGGGTGAAAATAGAGGCTAAATTACAAGACCCGTATCGCGGCGTTTGTTTATGTTAGTTCGAATTTTTTTTTTAATCGACCTTCGAACTTTGCAGTAAAATGCCGATTTTCAGCATATTGTTTATATGGTTTTTTGGCTATAACTCGTCGACTAATTGATATTTTTTCAATCTGTAAAAGCCAAATTATTGCTAGAGACCTGTGCAACAATCTGATGATGATGACGATGACCAAGATATTAGAGAGAGCAGTGACGTTGATCCACAGCCGCCTGCTAAACGGCAACTGGCCAAATCATTAATTTAATTTATTTAATTTTTTTACATAAAACTTTTCATAACTAACATTTAAAAAATATATTTTTTTCCATATTTTTATAATTTCTTTTTCAATGTTTCTTCAAAACCAACACTGAACAAAATTGGTACATAAAAAATGAGAAGTAAATTAATATTAAGCTGGAAAACGCAAGTTTTGTATAAAGATTGTTTTCTTTTCAAATGAAATTTATTGAAGAAACTGAGAAGCATATTTTAGATCAAACAGAAAGCAAAAAAGACTTAGTTTTGTGGAAAATATTTTCAAAAAGCATGAAAAAAAATTAATTTTTCCAACATTTTGCTTCATAAGCACCACAAAAATTTTCTAAATTAATTTTTTTGAAAATTTTTTTTGTTGCACAGGTCTCTAGCAATAATTTGGCTTTTACAGATTGAAAAAATATCAATTAGTCGACGAGTTATAGCCAAAAAACCATATAAACAATATGCTGAAAATCGGCATTTGACTGCAAAGTTCGAAGGTCAATTAAAAAAAAAATTCGAACTAACATAAACAAACGCCGCTATACGGGTCTTCTAATTTAGCCTCTATTTTCACCCCTCACTCTCAGAATCGACCTAACTTTTGCTAACCTGAATTTGTTCCACAGTGTAATGGGAACAACATGATAGGTTTTTTCAAGGCGCGTTCAACGGTATATGGATCATGTCCGTGCATGTCCTAACTGTTGTGATATTTAAAAAAATATGTAATTTCTGATGGGTTTTGTATTAAAATGAGTTAATTCAAAAATCAAATCAACATTAAAAATAACATAAATTTATTTATTTTGAGGCATTTGAGTTTGACAAAAATTCATATAAACTAACTAGCTGTATTACCCGGTCTTGCCCGGGATAAAAAGGCCTTTGAAAAATGGTACACTATGCTTACCAGGCGCTGAGTAATTAGTCCCCAATTAACAAATTCCCCAATAAAATGAACTTTCTCCCCAAAAATTTGTATGGGCAGTAAATACATTTTTTATTTCAATTAAAAATTTTTGATTTTTTTATTTAGAAGTTTTTTATAAGATGCTGCAGCAAAAATGCTTCAAAAATAAGCTGCGAGACCGCTTTAAGTTTTTTTTTTTTTTTTTTCAGTTTATTTATAAACATCAAATATAACGGAATGGTTCGCAAATTAAAGGAATCAGAACTTTTAAAAATTGAATTACTTCATTCAATATGTGATCATCATTGAGCAGAGACGTCAAATTCAAGTTTCAGAAATGAAAGACTAATGCGACGCTTAATATTGTGTCGCAAGGTTTCTTTAAGCAACTGCTTATAGTATATGTGTAGCCTCTTTTGATCAACAGGTAATTATTTCACATACGTAGATAAAATTTATCATACGACATTTCAATAAGCTGTGTTCCGCTTCCGCGCGTTTGGCAGCCACACCCATGCTGCCGCGCAGTTGTTGTCAACTTATTTTAATCGCCAAAATATATTTTTCAGATCATTCCGATATTCTAGCTAAGCTGTATTCCCCGTGCGCGTAGCTTCCACGCAACGAAATGGTACTATTGAAAAGAATACTCATTTTAAATGCATTTATTGTAGGACATATTTTGAGATCAGTATGCAAATGTTCATTAAAATAAATATTTAACAAAATTCATTAAATACAAATATGTAAAAATTTAAGAATGAACTTAGGGAGTAAGTTCATTTTTTATTTCGAATAAAAAAAATGGGGAGTTTGTTCATTTCTTTTGGGTACCTTTTTTTTAAGTTTGGGAAATTTGTTCACCGTGTAGTTATTTCCGTGTAAACCAAATTTCAGAGAAATCCGTTGAAAAGTACAAATTTGTTTAGGGAAGAAATATACCACACAACAAAATATGAATTTTATATGAAAATTGGGCGTAAAAGTAGGCGTGGTCGGTAAAAATCATATGGCGACCTTCCCTGGAATATGTACTAAGTTTCGGAGAAAGCCATTGAAAAATAAAAGTTTGTATAGCAATCAAATAAAGAAACAAATTAAAGGAAAAAAAGTTTTATATACATAGAAGTTGGCGCAAAGTAGGCGCGGCCTGTAAGGATCATATAGTGACCTTCCATGTAGTATAGAGATCGTGTGACCAAATTTTAGACATCCCTTGAAAAATAAAAATTTCTATAGTGAACAAATTTACCAAAAAACAGAAAATTAATTTTGTATAAAAAGTGGGCGTAGAAGTAGCCGTGGCCGGCAAGAATCATATGGCGACCTCTCTGGAGTACAGAGATCGTGTATAGCAAATTTCTGAGAAATCCGTTAAAAAAAAAATTATGTTGCGAACAAATGTACAAAAAAAACAGAATATGAATTGTATACAAAAAGTGGGCGTAACAGTAGGAGTGACTGGTACGAAGAATACGTCGACCTTCCCTGGAGCAGAGAGATCATGTGTACCAAATTTCAGAGTAATCAGTTGAAAAATAAAAATTTGTATAGCGAACAAATATACCAAAATGCAGAAAATGAATTGTATATAAAAAGTGGGCGTAAAAGTAGGCATGGTCGATAAGAAGCATATGGTGACCTTAGCTGGAATATAGGGATCGTGTTTACCGAATCTCAAAGAAATCCGTTAACAAATAAAAATTTGTATAGCGAACAAATATACCAAAATGCAGAAAATGAATTGTATATAAAAAGTGGGCGTAAAAGTAGGCGTGGTCGATAAGAAGCATATGTGGACCTTAGCTGGAGTACAGGGATCGTGTGTACCAAATAAAAATTTGTATAGCGAACAAATATGAATAAAACAGGAAAGGAATTTTACATAAAAAGTGGGCGTAAAAATAGGCGTGGACGGTAAAAAGTATATGGCGACCTTTCCTGGGGTATAGAGATCGTGTGTACAAAATTTCAGGGAAATCCGTTGAAAAATAAAAATTTGTATAGCGGTCAAACAAACAAACAAACAAATAAACAAACAAACAAACAAACAAACAGAAAATGAATTTTATATATATATAGATTATTTTAAAAACAAATTTCATTTAAAATAATGCATACAAAAAATTTTTTGGATCAAAAATTATATAAAACTAAACTACAGACGTAGTGCGCAATAATAGGCCATTTGTTTTTTATGAGAGCACAAAATAAAAAGATTGGCCTATCCAATTATTTTAAAATAACAATAAATGAGATGGAAATATGGAATAAGGCTCAAATTCCAGTTTTAAGCAAAATTTCAATTAAATTACAATAAGAATATACATATGTAGTTGAAAAAAAAAATTTTTTAAACGCGAAAAAAGCATGGCATTAAAGAAAACGTCTCGTGTTTTTTTATTGCTTTTGGTCTGAAATTTATCCTGGTATCACTGAAAAATTAAATTCACTTCTAAATTTAATAAACTCCACATTCTTGTTTAAATTTACTCCGGAGCACCGCGAAAAATATATTAAATTAGCAAAATTCAATTTTTTTCACAGAACTGAAATGTACTTGAGAAAAGAAGAATTTGGTACCCATATTGCCTGTGTTTAACCACATTGTTTCCACGCTATTACATGTTAGTTAAAACGCAAACTAGTACAAATTAAGGAAAAATAAATAAATTAATGTTATTTTCAATCGAGTAATGTTTAAAAAAATGTTCATTTGATTTTCTAATTGATCATTTTAATACAAAACCAATCAAAAATTACATATTTTATTGCATATCACAACAGTTAGGACATGCTTGGACATGTTCTATATACCGTTGAACACGTCTTAAAAAAAACCTATCATGTCATAGCCATATTTGATATGTTGATCTGGAAAAAATGAAAATATTTCCAAAAAACTAAAAAATAGACCTTTTTAAAAAACGGTACAGCTCGGAATGGGTTAACGCTAGACCAGAAATATTTTGGGATTTGTTATAAGACAAACCAAGGTAGATTTATTGAGGGGCACTTTTTCACTTTGTTTCTCTCCATACACTATAAGTCGCTCTATTGTACACAATTGTGTAGACCAAAACTCTTTAGAAAAATATTATAACAAGCTTGCGAACATAAGCCTTAAGCTTTAAAAAGATTTGAGAAACTATTGAAAAATGCTTAAAATTTATTGTAGAATAATCAAAAAGGAACCCTCGTGATAATATTACTGAAATAATAATTTAATATGCTTATATTCTCAATTATAGAAATAGCTTATCAAAATAATATTTTATTAAACTAAATGAAAATAAGCTTAGACCTACAATTGTAGAATTAGCTTATGCTAGCAATTGAAGAATAAGCTTATACCTACAATTGTAGAATTAGCTTATGCTAGAAATTGTAGAATAAGCTTATACCTACAATTGTAGAATTAGCTTATGCTTGTAAATATAAAAACACATTTTATAGATTTTTTTTAGTGATTAATTTTTATTTAATTAAAATTAAAAATACAGCTCCTGTTTGGTTATAGATAGTTAAGTAGGATAAGTAGTTTTAACAAAAAAAAAATAATCAAATAGGTTTTTCTAAATTTTTACCTTCAACAAAAGTTTATTAATTAAGCAGAAAAAGACCAAATTCATGAACTCTTTAAAGGGTAGATTAAATTAAGTAAAAATTAAAATGTTATAAAAGTTAATAAAAAATGAATTAAACTGAATTGAAATAAAGAAGACAGGTAAAATTAGTTAGGTGTTTCTTTATTTTGTTTTGTAGTTCTGGCGTAATTTTTGCCTGGACTTAGCGAACTGGAAAAACGTTTTTGTGCTTCTAATATAATCGTCTTCGTTTTGTCCAAACCCTATTGTTACATCTGTAAAATAATAAAATTTAATGTTTTAGTAGGTTTATTATTATTATTGCTGTTTATTGTTTCCTTACTTCGAGTTATAGTATGTTTAACAGCCCACTTAGCAAGCTCTTCCCTTATGTTGTAAACTTGTGTGCATTCGTTTGACAAACCACAATCTTCTAAATCTGAATCATGTATTCCAGCTCCTATGTCTCTTGGATCATTGGCAGTAAAATCGCTGGGTAAAAAACTATCCCTAGAATGTTCTATTTTTTGCTTTTTTTGTTTTTTTAAAAGAAGCTCAACTACTTCTTTTGCTTCGTTTCTTATGCCTTTTTTTTTATTAAATTTGGCATGTTTTATTTTATTATTGAAGTTTTGACAATGCACGCTTGAGAAATTTTTAAGATTTTTAAAAATTGTTATCTTTTTACAAGTATGTTTAAAAAAATATTAAGAAGGAGAATAGTTTTTCAAACAAGATTGAGAAACTCTTAATATTTTTACAATTAGTAAGCTTTTTATATATTATGTTTAAAAACATATTGTGAAGGATAATTATTTCTCAAACATGATTAAAAAATACTTTAGTAATTTTTTTAAAATAAGCTTATTCTATACTATGTTTAAAAACATATTGTGAAGGATAATAGTTTCTCAAACTTGATTTAAAAACACTTTAGCAATTTTTTTAGAAAAAGCTTATGGGTCATTCCATTGTGACTAACGTAACATTGGAAACATTTCAGCAAGCTATAATATGATGAAATACTCTAAAATAAACTCTGAAAAATGTCAATAGCTTTGCATATCATCTAAAACTAGTAAATCTAACATATCCATATAAAAAGAATTTCAAAGGATTATTTATTTCAAAGTATTAATTAAATTTTGCTTGTGTGACTAACGTAACATTTTTGTTACCACATGAAAGATATGTTAACTTTGGCACACAATTCTTCTGAATTTTAATAATGGAAAAATATATAATTAATTATAGCAATGCATGATAATGTTAAGTATGTAGTAAGGACAGTTTTAATGTGATAAATAATTAATAATAAACATATATTGAATTTTTTATAATTTTATATGTGTGACTAACGTAACGTGACTAACGTAACAATTGGATCTTGAACTCAGTCACAACCTCTTGAGACTCAAAAAAGCTAAAATAATATATTACAAATGTTCATTAATTGATTTTATACATACACAATAATACCATAGATGACAGAGAAAAACTTTTTAAGAAATTAATTAAAATAATTATGAATATTACCTACTTTTTTGTCCAAACTCTCTAGAAAATGTTTTGAAAACTAAAAATGAAAAAACGCTTATTTTTTCATAAAATATGAATGATTTTTATCAATTAATGTTTTCTTTTAAACAAGAAAAATTCAGCTTTATTGAATGAAAATTTATATAAAAATACAAAAGAAAAAGAAACAGAGATACCCATTTGGATACTGAGATAGAGATACAAGAATTTAATTTAAACGTAGTCCTTTCTTATAATTTTTATATAGGAAAATAATGTTCCTTCTAGTTTCGTAGTTTATTTGGAAAGGTAAGTTTCCCATTAGCTGGATGGGACCAGATAAAATCAATTTTTTTTCCACCATTTGCACACAATCTGCACTTGGCCACTTAAAACCTAGTCTCATGCAAAAACTTTATTTTGCACATTTCTGAGTTTTTATCAAACTCAATTATTCTACCAATATACCAATTATCATCATAAAATACACTGTAGTAATTCCCTAATTCAATAGAATTTGCTCCACCAGTTAAAGAACAATTCACTTTTGTTTCCAACAGGTTGGGTATAGTGCTGAGTGGGATTTCATCTTCAGTGTTTAAAAACATGTCAACGCTAAACGGGCTTGTTCTTTTATGGACTCAAATCCATTTTTGATATCAACCAGTTCTTGTTAGATTTCTTTTTCGTCAATAAAAAGGCATGTTATATTTGTGTCTGATCTGTTTGCTACTTCTTTAAAAAATTCAAATGCATTTTTAATTATTGTTTTTCCTCGCAACACCTTTTTCCACACATGCCGCTTCAAAACAGCCCCTATGCCATCATGTGGCCCTTTTCCGTGGTACGAAGCTTTGAAGCTCCATTCAACATATAACGCATCAGAAAACATCAATGATATGCTGTACCTGTTCTTAAAATGTGCTGCTGCACCATCTGACCATATGTTTATGTTTGTAATTTTTAAATTCACCGATTTTTTAATGTCTTCAATTATTGCTTTATTGAAGACTTTAACAATCGCAGAAGTGTGCCGATTGTAATCGGATATCACAGCATAACATTTAGTTTCCAAATCTTCATATTCTATTCGTCGGAAATAAGCCACCGCAGTGTAGACTGTTACAGATAAATCTTGGTCAGTCTACCAGTGAGCAGCCATCACTTCATTCTGGTGTTTGATTTGGTAATTTTGAGAGAAGTCGATCTGCATTAACAGCTGACCTGGAAGTAAACTGTCCTTTTGTTTTCTGATCTCTCTTGCTTGGCGACTGATATTATAGATATGCTTTAAGAGGGTGTTTAATTGTGAAACCAGCTTTCCATTAAATTTTTTAGCTTCTAGAACATTTTCTCCTAATTTTCCTTTGTTCCATTGATTTACACACACCTTATCTTCATTTAAATCCAATTCCTCATCAATGATTTTTTTAATTTGCATCGGGCAATTTTTACACTTTTGTTTCATACAATCAGCATTATTTTTGTTGCAAACAATTAAATCAGTTATGTCATATGCAGTCTTAATATTATTGTTTTTCCATTTGCACACTTTTAGAAGAAAGGCAAAATTTTCACAATATGGGCAACAGCAAACTTCTTGATCTTTACATCCGACAGTTTCTACCTCTGAGGGTCGAAGCTCACAAGACTTTGACAAACCTATTTCAATATTAGGATGATCAATTTTGAACAATTGAAAAGCATCTTTTAAGTTGTACATTAGTAGCCGTTTCTGCAAAAGTGTTCTTTTATTTGTCTCTGGATTTAAAACTGATTTAACATCTTTTTTCCTGGAAGTTGTCTGGAAATATCATCTCGATAGTAAAATACTTTTACACACTCTTTCGTATCTTTAGAAAGGCCATAATTCTTTACAGGTTTTGTTGATGGACTTATAAGCCCCAAGCCTGAAGCTATTTTCTCCACAACTGCTCGCTTTTTACTTGGACTACATGGCAAAGATTTTTTAATTCTTCTCACCGCTTTTCGTAATGACTGTGGTGTTGAATATGCTTTATTTGTAGCCTGTTGGCTCCAAGAGGACTCAGACATCTTTTTCTCTCTCATTTTTCTCATTCTCAGTTTTGAAGCTTCAGCTTCTTTTTTCTTTAATTTCTTATTATCTTTTCTTTTGAGTCTTAAAACTTTCATTCCATTCTTTGCTTTAGCTCTATCTTCAAGCTTTTTAACCTCACACTGCTTAGCCCGACTTTTTCTTTTCCTTTCAGCCGCGCTTGGTCGGTCCATTTGTTAGCAGAGAAAAAAAACTTGTTTTCTATGGTATAGATAAATTGTGAATGAAATTTAATTTTCTCTATTTGACTAAAACCTAAAATACAAATCAATGCTTATATGTCTATAAAAACAGAAACATAACAACTGTTTTATTGCAAAGTATGAATGAATATATATATAAACAATTTGATTCTCAACACCATTTTAATTTCTGACAAAGAAAAAAGTTGCACT
Organism: Cordilura impudica; assembly: GCA_963682025.1. Taxonomy (NCBI): domain Eukaryota; kingdom Metazoa; phylum Arthropoda; class Insecta; order Diptera; family Scathophagidae; genus Cordilura; species Cordilura impudica. Next base: position 41,830,338 of record OY821519.1, on the reverse strand, counting down.
TTACAATATCTTAAAATACTTGAAGAAATTTTAAAAAGATTTTAAAGAGACAAAAATTATGTGACTAACGTAACAAAAATATTGTTTACGTTAGTCACATTTGTTGTGTTACGTTAGTCACAGCTCTAAATCCTTAACAAATACTACAACTTTAAAATTTTTATATGATTCTTATAACTTAACTAACAGGTTAAGAAAATTAAGGAAATAAAAATTCTGAATGCATTATTTGTCATCTAAGAGAAAAAAAATCAGAATTTTGTGACTAACGTAACAAAGAACAGCTTGCTAAAATTTAATGTGAAAAGTATACATATCTCTTCAGATATTCAAAATTTATTTTCTATATAGGGAAACAACAGTAGTAGTTTCCATAAAATGTGTTCATTGTACAGGAAAATTGCGTTTAACTACCTAAAACAGTTGTGAGCATAAGTAGAAAATATAGGCTTAAAAATCATTACAATCAGGCATGTGTTCTTAACCAAAATACAACTCCCAGCAGCCATTTTTGGCAAGTTCTGTTGGCAGATTCAGAAACTAAAGATAATATACAAACAAAATATGTATCACAATTGCAGTTATAGCGAAAATATTTTTTGAGGTCGGAGGTAACATTTTTCATGGAATGACCCTTATTCTAATGAACTATTATACTTTACTTATTTTTTGGTCTATTGGGAATATACATATACCAATATAATCAAAATTATAAAATAAAATGTAAACTTCATACCTATTTTTTTTTTTGAATAATCTCTAGTTATATTATTGGGAATCGTTATAGAACAAACCAAGGTAGATTTTTAGGGGAACTTTTTTCACTTTTTTGTGAGTCGCTCTAATGTACAATAACGTAAGAAATACAATAAAGAGTAAACTTAAACCATCCTTTGCAAGTTGGGCGGATCGTTTTCTAATACTTATTACATAAGGATCAGAGGTCAATAAAAGTCTGTTGAAAACACGTTCGCTAATCGCGAACATTTTTCGAAGTGATATAATCGATAGTTTTTGTAATCTTTATTACGCGACTCCTGTGTTCCTTCTGACAGCTGACCAATAGGCAATACTGCAAAGTGTTTTTCAATGTTTTCCTCATGTATTGATATTTTAAGGACAGACGATGGCTTATGTTACCAGTTGTATTTTAAACTCTTTCTGTTAATATATACTCTCTGTCTGTCTGTCTGTCTGTCGTGGGGCAACCCCATTCCCCCTTATCCAATTGATCTGCAACTTGGCCCATAGTCTTGTTGTGACTACATATAAATTTTGGGGTGAACACGCACAGTCACTCATGTTAACGCACAGTCACGGAGTGATCTAATCGATCACTTCCTCATAGGACTCCATAACTGGACTTGTGTCTGCTGTAAAAAAAAGATACATGCACTGTCGGACAAGAATGTGAAGAACGCACTAAAACTGGACAACTGATGACTGTAGATTTTGGCGTCGCACTGTGGCTGAAATTTTGATTTAATTGGCCAGAAGTCTAATTTTTTTTGTCTTCGATTTTTAAAATTTTAACGCCTTTTTTAACTAATATATCCAGATTAAGGTAGCCAAAAAATTAGGTTAAACTATTGCTAATTGTGGGCGTGGCATGCTGTCAAACTCAACTATTTTTTTTTTTTTAATTTCAGAAAAAGGTGCTTTTTTTTGTTTTTTATCAAAAATAAATGGTTACTACTCGCAAGCTATCATCGATAATGACCTGCGGTCTTTTTTATAATATTGATAGAATTATAGTCTTTAGTTGTTGTAAGTGGTCACAGCTCTACCGTTTAATATTAGGGGCGTTATGAGATATTTATGAAACTACTTTATTTTTCTCAAATTTCAACTTTAGTGGAATAGAACTTCTAGGGAACAAAAGGGAACAAGAAACGTATACCACCAGAAGAAAGGTGAAAGTGTCCTCTTTAACCCTATATATACTTTTGCACCCGTGACGACCCGTGGGTAGAACACTTTTTTCATTTTAATGAAATTACTCTAAAAAAAATTCAAATTACCATAATTTAAACAGCCCTCGAAGTAGTCGTATACAATTAATAATCGTATTAAATTTGTGCCTTAGGTATTTTATAGCTTATACTAGTCATTATTTGTTCTATTACCATGGTATATTTGTAAGTAAGAATGTCAATACACAGAGGATGTAATTCATTAGTAACCTGGGTTTTTTTTTATTATCATACCTTTGTTATACCTTTTTATTTAAAATAACAATGCACTAATGCAAGTAGTAAAGAAAACACACACAGGTAATTCATTTGTGTAGTGGGTTTTTTATATATTATTTTAGGTAGTAATGCACTAATGCCATTTTCTTACCTTTTTATTTTACCTAGAAATATAGTATGATAGCTTATGAGAAGGCTTATAAGAAAGTGACATTTGAATACAAACTCAATTGCTCTAGTATATTTCAGCAATAAAAATCGCAAATCAAAATATTCGGAAAAATATGGAGAGCTTCAGTTATAAAGAACTCGCCGAAGAGTATTTTAGAAACAAAAACCAGGAAGATGTTCTTAGTTACGTTAAAATAAAATTAAACTTAAATTCGTGTAGCACCGAAATACAAGAGCAATTATCTAATTTCGTCAAAGCACTTAAAAAAACGCTACAAAGAAGTTAGTTACAGTAAACAAAATTTTTATATAAAAAGTGCAAACTGGTTAGAAGGCCAACTTTCTGTCGCTGCAGAAACAGCAAACCAAGATAAGGATGGAAGACCACGCAAATCATTGGATAACTGCAGCGATAGATCTAAGAGGCGGAAACTTAAAGATGTTAACGATGAAATTGGCTGTACAAATGTAAAAGAATCTTTCCTACTTCAATTACGATCACAGAACCAATTTACAAAAGTGGATATCTTTGAAAAAGTTGTTAAAGCTAGTCCAGTGAGAACATAACGGATTCTTAAAAGTATACCAACTCCGAGCGATGCAAAACAGTTCACAAATGAGGAGGCATTAGCATTATTTCTGGATTTGAGTTTAACAAAACAGCAATATATTCAGCTCAGATTGCGTGCGATTGAAAAAAGGCTCAAATATATACCAGCATATCATCGCATAACCGCTGCTAAAATGGACTGCTTGCCATCAAAGGACACTATTACAACCACACCAATTTCGGCAGAGGTACAACTACAATCTCTACTTGATCACACAGCCGAACGCTTGCTTCAGTCAATAAAAGGAAATGAGTTAAAGAAATATGGAAACACAAAGCTAATTTTTTTTGTAAATGGGGATGTGATGGTTCTTCGGGACAGAAACAATACAAACAAGTAGTATGTGAAAATATTTCGGACTCAGATATGTTCATGGTATCATTTGTACCATTGCGATTGAAAAAAGATTTTGGAAGATTCAGAGCCTTCGACTAGTACAACGAAAACAATGGATATTTGGAAAAATGAGACACCAACACCATCTTCTACGAAATACTGCAGGCCAATCAAATTTGAATTCAAAAAAGAAACTCATAATGCCATTAACAAAGAAGTTAGTGATATCAAGAGCCAAATTGCAACACTAAAGCCATTAAAATTACAGTTAGATGGGCAGCAAATTGAAGTAAGCTACCAGTTAGTGCAGACAATGATAGATGGAAAAGTAGGTCAGGCTCTGACTAACACGAAGGATGCATCAAGCTGCATTATATGCCAAGCAACATGAAGCCAATTAAACCAAGTCCCGACAAAATCATTAGATAATACCGATGCATATGAATTTGGATTATCACCACTACATGCAAGAATACGACTTATGAAACACATATTAAAAATCAGTTATAATTTGGAATTCAGGTCTTCAGAATCATAAGAAACAACGAAACCAACAAAGAGTTAAGAAGTTCAAAAAAGAAACATGTTCAAGAGGAATATCGCAAATTCGGACTGATTATAGATCAGCCGAAACAAGGGTCAGGCAAGACAAATGATGGCAATACCGCAACAAGATTCTTTTCAGATCCAGAAACAGCATCTGAAACAACAGGAGTGGATTTAAACCTTATTTTCAGATTTAAAATAATCCTAGAAGTACTTGCGTGCAATGAAGAAATTGACTCTAGAAAATTTGGAGATTATGCTAAGAAAACTGCAAAAATATATACAACCAACCACACATGGAGAAATATGTCTACAACAGTTCACAAAATCCTTTATCCTTTAAATATCATTTGGTGCCACTTGGAGATCTATCAGAGGAGGCTCAGGAAAAAAGGAATAAGGTTTACAGATTTTATAGAGAGCACAATACTAGAAAAATTTCACGAAATTCCACAAATGAAGATCTATTTAATATATTATTGGCAACGTCAGATACGTTCATCTCCAGTATTCGAAATCAATGGGAATTGGAACATAGGGTTTTAGATTATAGTGTTAAAAGGCAGGATCGCCATATAGTGTTGGTGGGACGCCAGCTAGGATCACCAAATATTATAAAAATCGCTGGACCGTTATATAATGTATGCCTTGTAGCAATCTACGTACATAGTGGCATTTAAATTTAATATAGTGTATGTATGGGGGCAGGATCGCCATATAGTGTAAGAGGGGTGTATAAAAGGATACTAAGATTGGGTGAGAACCGGACCAATCTCAGGAGGAATTTTGTCAAGTGCTTTCCTCAAAGCAGTTCCCGCGTGCACGCTAGATGCACTTTTTTTTATATAGCACGTAGGCAGATTATGCCAATGTTTGAACCCTTTGGCAGAATATGCCAGTAAAAAAAAATAAAGAAAATCTCTGTTTAGTTTTAATTATAACCCCTTTTAAATCAGAATTATAATTGATTATTTATTTCAAAATGCTGGTCTTTTATATCATTATAATTTAATATTTTTACTTAATTTAAATAATAGTCTTCTCTTTTCTTTACATTCGCATATTACAAATTCATTGATTTTTGAACGTTGGGCTCAATAGCCAATCAGAAAACGTTCAATAATCAATTTAAATTTTTCCCCTCAAAATTTGAGTGACATTCCTATTTGTCATGGGTTATTGACACAATTTGAATTTTCACAAATTTGTCATTTTGCATTCCAGTGATATTTAATTACACAATAATTTATTGTTTTGTAATTCAACCCTTTACCCAAGGTTAGTGTACTTTGTGGTATGTGTTGAATGAAAAGAAAAGATATGCAAAAAAAATAAATAAATGTAAACAAATAAATATAGTAATCAAAAATAAACAAAAAATATAAACAAATAAAGATGAATAAATGAAATAAATAAAGATAAATGAAGATGTGTGTAACATCATCACACCCCTACCCTTAAGATGAAATTTATGGGTTTTAGAAAATTCATGAATTTCATTACTTAAAATAAAAATGTTATTTTTGTTTCTCTTAAACTTAGTGGTTATTCTAATTTTGTTTTTGTGATATAATATTATATAAAAAAAAATGTAATAAGTAATTTCTATATCTATTTATTAACAATATAAATAAGTAAGTTTACTATGTGCTCTTATATGTAGTAATTAACAATCTATACAATTTTACATTTTCATTTACGTTTATATAATTTTAAAGTATTATTATGATATGATTTCATATTTCCTTTTACATCTAAAATTGAATTTTCATTTTCAGTATTTATAATTTCATATGGACCATGAGTAGGACAAGTATTTTTTCTCCTACTTTCATATTTTACTAATACTAAATCTCCTTTTTTAAAGTTGCTAACATTAGTGTAATTATCATATTGTATTTTTCTTTTCTCTTTTGCTATTTTAATTAATTTTTTAGCTCTATCTAATGCCGATGCTATTCTAGCTTTGAACTCGTTTGCATAATTTTCTAGATTATAGACTGGCTTGTTATCTGTAATTTTGTCTGTGGGTAGTCTCGCTATTTTACCAAATACTAACTCAAAAGGTGTGTACCCTGTATCTACGTGTGGAGTTGTGTTATATGCAAATGTGTAGTATTGAATCCAACAATCCCATTCCTCATTTTCCGTAAAGTTCAATAAGTATTCGTTTAGGACTCTGTGATTTCTTTCTAAGGAACCTATTGTTTGGTGGTGATAGGGAGTGGAAAATTTCTGTTCTATTTTTAACATGTCGCATATTTCTTTCAGTAATTGGTTAGCAAATTCCGTACCTCTGTCAGATTTCAAGATTTTAAAAGTGCCATATTTAAGTATGCATTGTTCCACTAAAACTTGAGCGATGCTCTTAGCTTCCTTTGTTTCCATAGGATAGGCTATAACATATTTGCTTAAATCGCATTGTAGCGTGAGAATATATCTATAATTATTGGATAACCTAAGTGGACCTATCGTATCGATAGAAATTATTTCAAAAGTATTATCTGGTGTGTCAGTAATTCGCATTTTTTCTTTTATGTTTCTATACTGCTTATTCTTTAAGCATGAATCACAATTATTAATGTATCTCTTAACCATCTTGTTCATATTTTTCCAAATGTATCTTTGTTTTAATCTTAATATGGTCTTTCTGATTCCTTGATGTCCTCCAATTGGACTATCATGATATTCTTTAATTAAATTTAATTGCATGTCTTTATCTACTATTCTCTGCAAGGGCTTATATAAAATAATATTCAAATAAAGATTCTTTAATCTTTTCAACATTTTATTATAAATAGACGTGTAGGTTTCTTTAAACCTTTTCATTGACACGTGTTCAAATATTTCATTATCTACTGATAATGCGAGATCTCGTATCCGATTTTTATTCATGTAAGTAATTAATTTCTCCATAATCATGTCTAGACATGTAGGATTATCGTTAAAACCTATGATAAAATCATCTTGAACTTTATTAATTTGACCGAATTCTAACTTCATAGAAAACATCATTTTGTGCACATTGTTGACATCTGAAATGGACGTACATTCCCATATATGAATATCTTTGGTACTGTCTCTATTTTCAGGAATTAAATTTTGCCTTGCTTGCATACTTCTTGTGATGGGTAGTAATTTCTTGCCAACTGCCTCTTCATCACATGTGGGAATCATTGTTTTTAATATATCAGAATTAATTTGAATTCTCGATAAGGCATCTGCATTAGTGTTCATGCAGCCCTTTTTGTAAACTATATCAAAATCGTAATCACATAAATCCAATCTAATTCTTGTCAGTTTAGAAGATGGGTTTTTATGTGAAAATAGCGAAACGAGTGGTCTATGATCTGTTACTACTGTAAATTTTCTACCGTACAGGTATGGTCTGAAAAAATTTATAGACCAGTGAATAGCTAGTAGTTCTTTTTCTATTACGGATTTGTTCAAATCGTGTTTTTGAAGAGATTTACTTGCGTATGATATTGGTAAATCGTTACCATCGTTATCTTGCGAAAGTACAGCTCCTAATGCATAGTTCGATGCATCCGTTGTAAGTACAAATGTCTTAGAAAAATCAGGATATTGCAAAACAGGGGGTTTAATTAACTTTAATTTTAGAGTTTCAAATGATTTTTGGCATTCGTCAGACCAAACGAATATTTGACCTTTCTTTAACAGATTATTCAAACATTTAGTCAAATCTGCAAAATGAGGTATAAATCTTCTATAGTAATTGAACTTCATCCGCATCTTTTGGTACGGGATAATTTTCAATTGCCTTATGTTTTGCAGGATCGGTTTTTATGCCGTCTTTGGTTATTAAGTGACCTAAATAAACGACTTCAGATTTTAAAAATACACATTTACTTGCGTTTAGTTTAAGATTATATTTTCTTAACCTTTCAAAAACATTAATTAGGTTTTCATTATGATGTTTTAAACTACATCCAAAAATAATGATGTCATCTACGTAAAGAAAAGCTTTGCTATCTAAACCTGAGAGTGCGATAGTTAACATTCGCTGGAAACTATTCGATGAAATTTTTAATCCAAAAGGTAATCTTTTAAATTGATAGTGACCATCTGATGTTGAAAATGCAGTGTGATGTCTAGAATTTTCATCCAACATTATCTGATGAAAAGAGCTAGTCATATCTAAAGTTGAAAAATATTTCGCTCTACCCAGTTTGTCTAGTACATCTTCTAATTTTGTTAATGGAAATTTATCGTTTACTAATTTTTTGTTGAGTTGTCTAAAATCAACTACAAGTCGCCATTTCCCTTTATCTCCATCGTTCTTCTTTGGAACAACAAGCAATGGTGAGTTGTAGGCACTAGTAGAATTTTCTATTATATCGTCATCAAACAGTTTTTTAACCTGTTGATTAATTTCCTCTATCTGTGTCTGTGGCAAACGATAATTTTTTATATATACAGGTGTTTTATCTGATACAGTCAAATGTTGAGTATAAAAATTATTAGCTGATAGTTTGTCTCCTTCCAAATGAAAAATGTCAGAGTATTCTTCAATTATTTCATTTAGAGAATTTTTAGCATAATTATCAATATTATCAATATTCAATGTGTCTAATAATTTCTCAAATCGTTTTCTATCTGTACTAGTAAAATTCCGTTTATTTCCAGTTACACAAATATAATTAGAAATTGGTTCGACGTTAAGTTCAATATTCCTAAGTTTTACATCTCTATCAGTTGTATTAAGTATTTTTACGTGAGCAATTCCTTCCTTTGGAATGATGCAATTACTTAGAAATACTCCTTCTTCTAATTGTTTGTTTAGAACCAAACTGTCTTCCGTTAAATCTACGTTAATTTGATGTATGACTTCGCTACGTTTGGGTATATTTATGTAAAAATCTCTTAAGACTTTTGATTTCATAGGTATGGTATATTCTTCATTCTCAACAACAAAAGTTATAGTAAAAGTTTCATAGTCTATTTTAGCTAATAGTTTATTTAAAATATCGCGACCTATTATTCCATCTGTTATAATTGGAAAATCGTCTTCTATTATTTGGAATTCGTGTGAAATACTTTTATTAAATATGCTAAAATGCATATCAAGTGTACCTAACGAGGTAATGGATTCATTTGAAATGCCTGACAACGTACAACAATTATTTTCATTAATTGTTTCACTTATATTAAGAACATTCTTTTTGCATAAAGATATGTCAGCGCCAGTGTCCACTAGGAAAGTTAAATATTTGTTATCTAATTTATATTTTAATTCTATATAATTTGTAATGTTATTCGTAATATTAAATATTTTATGTTTATTATTTCCGGAAGGTGCATTTAATTGTTCGCTTGAGTCCCCTCCGGACTCTGGGAGTTTTCCTGTAACACGTGTATGTTTCGTGAACTATTGTTATAGTTCCTTCGATTTTGGTTATTATGTCGATTTTGGTTATTTGAATTATAATTGCCATTATTGTTATTATTTCTATTCGAATTATTATTGTAACGGTAGTTGCTATTGGAATTGTTTCTATTTGAATTATTATTACTGCTATCTGAATAATTATTGTTAGGATGTCTATTTGAATTGTGGTAATATCTACCCGTGTTATTGTTTCGTTGGTTATAATTGGAATTATTGCTTCCCTGATTGTTCCTTCTATTTGGATTGTTTCTGTTAGGATTGTTGTAGGTATTGTTCCTGTTTCTACTAAAAAACATAACTTGGTTTTCTACTTGACCTTCTATATTTAATGCTAAAGTTACTGCTTCATTTAGTGTTTTTGGTTGTGCAGCAAATATTGTACTTATATATTTTTCATTCAAACCTTGTTTGAATATATTAAGAGAATATAGTTCATTTATTTTTTTCACGTTGTGTATTTCTGTTTCATTTTCTAACTTTAACTCTTGTATTTGCACTTCGTTTAGTTCGTCAATTAGTTTCAAAATTTTATCACTATAGGTACTTATTGAGTCATTTCGTTGTTGAAATCTAGAAAGTAGATTTTGTATTTTACTCACTGTTCGATTATTCTTATACCTATTTGTGAGCCATGTTTTTAGGGAATTAAAATCTGTTAATGGGTCGGAACCAATTGCCGTTCTAACCGTTGAGCTACATTTTACGTTTATTACGAAATTTATTAAGACTGGTTTAGATGTATCATTCAAGGTGTCGTATATTAATTTTATTATTGTCAGAAATGGTTTAAGTTCTTGAAAATTACCTTTGAATTCAGGGATTACCTTGAGTGCCGTTTCTAGATTAAAAGACGCCATGTTCGTATTGTTTTCTATTTCTGTTTCTAATTCTGTTATATGTGCTTCTATTTTTTCTTCTCCCTCTGGTTGGGGTTCTTCTGTTTCCATTGGTCTTAATAGTTTTGTTATTTCCTTCTCTAGTTTTACTAATGTTTTCAAAATGTTTTCCCTTTCTTCTAATTTAGTTTCACTTATTATTTCCTGACTAATTTCCTTGACTACTTGTAATTTAGCTTTAATTGTTTTTTGTGTATATCTCCTATTTGGCTGTTTTTTTAAATTTTTTAAAAGTTCTTGTATAATATTAAATTTGTCCATTTAAGGTAAAATAATATTTGTTTTATTTAACTAAAGTATCTAATTTTTAAACATTTGCGGCGCAAATCCTAGATGCCGTTTTAATAGCATATTTCTTATAGTGCTAATTGCAAAAAAAAATACAAATTATTACTAATATTATATGTAAGGTGTGGTCATCTTCTTCGATTGCTGGAGTCGGTGTACGTATTGTCACGAATTTCTCGATGATTTGTGTTGTTTGTTTTCCGTTGTCTATTACGTTGTTTGCTTCATACCCTGCCAGCATGAGCATTATTGATGTTCCTAGCTTTTTCCAGAAACTCATCCTAGTCTAATAACCGTAATTGTTGATAAAATTTATGTTTCTGCTCCCCTTGGCTGATTGCGATAAGTCTTCTTAGCTCTTTTCGCTGTTTGTTTGCCTTGGTTTTCTTGCCGCCCCTTGATCTTTTCTTTATTGGATTAATTGATTGATGATGTAGACAGTATTGGTTTTCCCACAATTTATCTTTGCAGGCATCTATATAGTGGTGTAGGTGTTTACAGGATCGGTGTTTGCAGGATCGGTATTTGCAGGATCGCCATATAGTGTTAAAAGGCAGGATCGCCATATAGTGTTGGTGGGACGCCAGCTAGGATCACCAAATATTATAAAAATCGCTGGACCGTTATATAATGTATGCCTTGTAGCAATCTACGTACATAGTGGCATTTAAATTTAATATAGTGTATGTATGGGGGCAGGATCGCCATATAGTGTAAGAGGGGTGTATAAAAGGATACTAAGATTGGGTGAGAACCGGACCAATCTCAGGAGGAATTTTGTCAAGTGCTTTCCTCAAAGCAGTTCCCGCGTGCACGCTAGATGCACTTTTTTTTATATAGCACGTAGGCAGATTATGCCAATGTTTGAAGCCTTTGGCAGAATATGCCAGTAAAAAAAAATAAAGAAAATCTCTGTTTAGTTTTAATTATAACCCCTTTTAAATCAGAATTATAATTGATTATTTATTTCAAAATGCTGGTCTTTTATATCATTATAATTTAATATTTTTACTTAATTTAAATAATAGTCTTCTCTTTTCTTTACATTCGCATATTACAAATTCATTGATTTTTGAACGTTGGGCTCAATAGCCAATCAGAAAACGTTCAATAATCAATTTAAATTTTTCCCCTCAAAATTTGAGTGACATTCCTATTTGTCATGGGTTATTGACACAATTTGAATTTTCACAAATTTGTCATTTTGCATTCCAGTGATATTTAATTACACAATAATTTATTGTTTTGTAATTCAACCCTTTACCCAAGGTTAGTGTACTTTGTGGTATGTGTTGAATGAAAAGAAAAGATATGCAAAAAAAATAAATAAATGTAAACAAATAAATATAGTAATCAAAAATAAACAAAAAATATAAACAAATAAAGATGAATAAATGAAATAAATAAAGATAAATGAAGATGTGTGTAAAGTCAAAAAACTACTAAAGAACAGAAATAACACAGAACAAAATATGGAATATTTGCAATCAATATTTGAGTCAAATGAATAATAATTATGATTGCCTTTCATTGTTATTTTAGTACGAAAAACATAGTATTATTAAAAAAAATAATAATAAACAGGACCTACCATTGTTACAAATGCAATTAAAATCTATTGCAGTTTTTATTTTTAAAATGTTTTTTAAAATTATCAAATTGGACAGCAGAAAATAACAAAATTTTCTGTAGTAATAGCAAGATTTTTAGATAATATTATTAACGTTTTTTTTAAGTGTAAATATTCTTTGAGTGTAAACAAATTTGCAAATTTGACAACAAAAAATTTTTAATTTTTCAGTAATAATAGCAAAATCTCCAGTTGATTTTGCTATTTTTTTTTTGAGTGTAAAATTTTTTTTGAGTGTAACATTAAAAACAATCCCATTATTACAAAAAATGTTTATAATTATTATTAAAATCCAAATATTAAATTTTTTAATAAATAAAAAAATAATAAACGCATATTTCATTCTAAAAGTTAAAAAAATCAAAAGTTCAACTTTGACCTAGAATTCCTTAAAAAGTCCTCAATCAATTTTAATGTTATTAAGACTGAGTCAAGGCTGAACTAAATATCTATCCATTAAAAAAAAGTTACATATTTTGATCGGTTCAAAAGTTACAAAATTTTGGCCAATGAAAAACGATTTTCAGTAACTGTGCGTCGCATTAATCAGAAATTAATGGTTTCCAATCTGATGGAATACAATGTTGTTGGAAGAGACCCGATGTAATGGTGTGGGGATGTTTCACTTAGTGGGCCATTGGTCCTCTGGTGAATATAGAAGAGATTATAAATAAGGAGTACTAAGTATTTTGAAGAATAATTTATCCGTTTTTATTGAAGAGTGCGCCTATCCTGGAACAGTATCAAAAACACACAGCCAAATTCGTGTAAAAATGGCTTGCTGGACAAGAATTCGAAACGATGAAGGGGCCAAATCAAAGGCCCGATTTGAATCTTTAAAATAAGTTTTATATTTCATACACTCTAAATTCTTAAAACTACCGGGTTATTGTGGTAACCTGCATATTCTCTTTAGGTTCGATAAAAATCATTTTCATGCATGGTTATGCATCATGCTAAAAAAAAATAAATCAGAACAGGACAAATAATAACAGGACAAATAATAGCAAATTTACATTGTGACTGTTTGATTTGTTTCTTTTTTAATTATTTTTTTTTTTTTTTTATGTTAGAATGATGTTCCATGAAATCCTACTGTTGGTCTATCGTCCTGCCGACAGATTGACACAAAAATTGTACATATATTTTGTCAATTTATATTTGCTTAAACAAACATGTATTGGGAACAATAAAACAATATAGCAGTTTTCAAATGATGCTGGTTTTAAAACACAAACATTATCATCATGTACCCAGGGGCATTTAGATAAATTAAAATTTATATTTTTTTTATATATTTAGATATATTACCAATATTGGTTTATATTTTTTAAGGTTTATTTATGTAGCTCTACAGTAAGGTGTTGGGCCACCAGAAGGTTACAGGCTGCTTACTTGAGTAAAAAATAAATTTCTTAAAAAGAAAATGATATTTTATAACCTTCAAGTTTCACTTTGTAATAGAGAAACTCCAAATGAAACTTTTTATCTACAGCAGAGTGTTGTATAACGTACATGGTATTATGACGTAGTGCTGACTTATAACAAACCATTTTAGCTTTAGCTTGAGAGTTTTCAGTTAAAAAAATATCATAGAAACCAATATATCAAGTACAACAACTTACTAGAATGAATGTTTAACCGTTTATTAGAAAACATCACTATGAAAAAAATTCGTTTTGATTTCATTATACGACAAAGAAATACAAATTCATAACAGGTAGAAAAATTAATTTTTGCCCCCCAAAAAGAATAATCAGAAAAATTTGCCAGCTCATTGTTGTACGAGGACGGATCAATAAGTTCGTGACTTTTAGAAAGAAACACAGTTTTTTTTGTAAAAAAAAAAAATTATTTTTTAACATAATCTCCTTTCAGCTCAATTCACTTAGTCCTACGTTTCTCCAATTTTTGTATCCCTTCCAAAAAATAGGATTTTTCGAGGTCCATCAAATAGGCATTTGTTTGATCAATAATTTCATCGTTGGAGCTAAATCTCTTTCCATCGAGCCATTTCTTTAGGTTTGGAAATAGAAAATAGTCACTGGGGGCTAAATCCGGAAAATATGGCGGATGAGGTACCAATTCGTAGCTCAATTCATGGAATTTGGCCATTGAGACTGTAGACATCTGCACCCGTGCATATCTTGAAGAAAAAAAACTTTTTTCTTGGCCATATGGGGTCGATTTTTTTAATCCTCGTCAAATCGGTCCAATAAGTTGGCACAATATTCGCCGTTTATTGTTTTTCCCTTTTGAAGGAAATCGATGTGGATTATCCAGCTTTCTTAAACCCAACTGATCATTTAAAATCGAAACCACGCTACCATATGAAATGCCTATGGCATCAACAATCTCACGCACTTTTACTCTTCGATTGGCCAACACCATATCGTGGATTTTTTCGATATTTTCGGGTGTATTGATCTCAATTGGCCGTCCAGAATTTCAGCGTCAATTGTATTTGTGCGAACACAACGAAAGTCAGTTAACCATCTTTTTACCATTCAAATCGATGGTACAGAGTCCCCATAGTATTTATCAAGCCTTTCCTTGGCTTTCGCAAAAAATTATGTTCAATGAGCACTCGAAATTCACTTTTTTCCATAAAAAAAAAATCACGAGATTGTATGTTTTGGAAAAGCTGTTAAACGCAAAGTAAATAACGGAACTTGCTAAAAATTTTACAGCAGTCTATTAACAAGTGGTACTTGATAGGAGTAGTGTTGCATTTCATATAACTACTAGGGAAGTTTGAAAAGTCACGGACTTATTGATTCGCCCTCGTATACCTGAACAAGAAATGTAAAAAACTTTAAAAATTTACAAAATAAAACAAATAATCCCATACAAAAGTTATGTAATATATAAATAACTAGTTGGACCCGGCAAACGTTGTTTTGCCCTCAAAGAATTTTTTTACTTTAGTTAGAATCTATATAAAAAAAACGTTTGTGCATTTGTTAATATTTATTGAAAACTGTTAACGAAAAACCATGTTTTATTTTTGAAAATGAAAATAAGTATTTATTGTAACATATCGCACCTGTACCCCTAAAGTGAGTCGACTCAAAATGTTGCAAGTTTCACTTTTTGCAAGAAAACGATATAGAGTGGTCATATCTATCCACTGTAAAAATCTTACATCGGTTTTTCTAGTTTTTCGCAAAAAAAAATACAGTTGAAATCCTCTTTACCGTAATAAGAGTAGCTTCTTTAGAATCCACTAAAAAGACATATTTTGAGTTGCACCCAAAAACTTGTTATTTTTGATGATCGCTGAAGAAATCGCAAAAACAACCAGTTGTATACTTATTATTCCCAATTCTTTACAATGAAACAACTGTTTTTAAGTTTTATAGTAAATATTAAAAAAACAAGATTGTTAAATTCGGCAATGCCGAATCTTTGATACCCTCCACCTAGGTTTTACGTTCACATTAATATCTGGACTTCTTGCACTATTTGTAACAAATGTAAATAAAATATTTGAATATGTAGACAATTTGAGAAACCTATTACTGAATTATTACAACAAATGCGCTGAATTTTCAGCATCTTATAGAGGTGTCTACATATTTTAGGTCATAAATTGGCACAATGACACCCGATTTATCCCATTTAAATACTAACCTGATCCAGATAATTACAAACAATATTAAGTTTAACCAGGTAAATGGTTTATTTTGTAATTTTCTTTTCAATTTAAATTTTTTAATATTAAGATGCATTTTATTTTTTACAATCCTTTTCAATTTTCCAGAACTATTAGTATAGGGCACATTTGTGAGTCCGCATAGATCAACTGTCAACTCTTACTTGTTTTTATTGTATTAAATCTATCTTTGTGTCTTTAAATTAATTAATATAATTAAGATGAAAATATTTAACAAATTGTTTTTTTTTAGTTAATATCTGAACATTTTACTGATACAAGGCAAAACTAAAACTGCCAAAAATTTCAGTCAAAACTATTTTGAATGTATTTTTTTCAATTTTAAACTTTAAAGTCTTTTTTAAGTCTGGTAATAACTCTATAATATGAAGGAAGTAAATATGTGGATTCTTTAATAAATAACAATGACAAGTATAAAACACTTTTTTGTGCATTACATTAAAATATTATAAATTTGAACATAATTTATTTTAGAAACATAATTAATTTTAGAAAAATGTCCGATTCGTTTTTCGATGATGCTGAAAACACATCAAAGAAATACTGAAAATAAAGATTTTGCTTCAGTTAGTTGAGATGAGAAGCTAATGGATAGCTGGAACAGGTCAAAGATGACGACTATAAATGCAGATGCAAGGCTTGTGAAAAAATATTAAAATGCGATAAATCAGATCTAAGTATACATACATGCTAATAACCACTGTTATAAAAAATCTTTTAAAACCAAAAACAAATATTCTGTTTGAGTAATAACATCTCATTTGCAAGCCATTTTAATTAATTGTGTAAATTTTAAATGTACATCTAGCCATATCAAAAAGATGAATTATACAAAATTGTAAAAATAATTTTTTATAATATCTGTTAGTTTTTTATATTATTCTTATGTAATTCTCATGATATTCTTGTCTTATTTTTTATATTTTTTCTTCGTTTTTATGTTATTTTTACATTATTGAAATTGAAAATGTACAAATTAAAAATAAATTTTGAAAAAAGATTTGTAGGGGAAAAAGTGGGTGTAGGGAAAAAAGGGAATTTTTTTCATAAGCGTAGAGATTTCTGAAAAAATCTCCTGACATCACTAGTACCCAGAGTTCAGAAAAAAACACACACTGAATAAAAAACTCGTACATATATGTAAACAAACATAACTTAGACCAACACACACATATTTTTATTTTCTTACCAATTATGTTTGTTTTGAAATTTTCTTCGGTCCCCAACACAACCATGACTGTGTTCGTTTTAATATTTCGTTATTTACACGAACATTTTTGTATCACATACTTTTTGTTTCAATCACACATAAAGCACACATTTTTGAGTGTTGCTTTATTTGAAGTTCATGTTCTGGT
This sequence comes from Cordilura impudica, assembly GCA_963682025.1. Taxonomy (NCBI): domain Eukaryota; kingdom Metazoa; phylum Arthropoda; class Insecta; order Diptera; family Scathophagidae; genus Cordilura; species Cordilura impudica. Next base: position 41,813,224 of record OY821519.1, on the reverse strand, counting down.
ACGTGTAATGAAAAAAAAAAACACAGAACATGTGCAATAAACAGGTTCGAGTTCAGTTATATTTTAAACACGACTTAAAATATAACTGAACTCGAACCTGTTTATTGTACATGTTGTGTTTTTTCTTACTACACGAGCCACAACACGACTTAAAATATAACTGAACTCGAACCTGTTAATTGTACATGTTCTGTGTTTTTTTTCATTACACGTACCAGAACATGAACTTCAAATAAAGCAACACTCAAAAATGTGTGCTTTATGTGTGATTGAAACAAAAAGTATGTGATACAAAAATGTTTTTTGTAAATAACGAAATATTAAAACGAACACAGTCATGGTTGTGTTGGGCACCGTAGAAAATTTAGAAACGCACATAATTGATATGAAAATAAAGATATGTGTTGGCTGCTTTTGAACAGAACATTGTTTGTTTCGTGTGTGTATTTTCTGAACCTTGCTAGTACCTATTAAAAAAAATTTAAAAATTTCACAAGACAACGCGACATAGACTCGCTTTGTTCAAAAGCTTCCACAAGACTGAATGAAATTGTTGCCTACTTTACTCTTTGGTGAGTATTTTCGTTTTTGCTCGGCTGTATACATATAAGAAGCATATTAGAGTTCGGTTTACTGGTTCAGCTATGCATATGTGTGTGTGTTAACAAAAATATATGATATCCCACTCATCATTTCGAAGATTGTTTTAACAAAAATCACCTTACTGTGTCTTCTTCGAGCACTTTTGATGGTTAAAAACTGATTAATCACATGCGCTATTAGAAAAAGACTAGAAAATGATTTTTGCTTCCGCTTAAAAAGTGATATATAGCAAAATGACATTAAATACGACTCAAAAATGAGTCGAAACTGATCAGAAAAGCGAATAAAAAGGACTCTCAAGAATATTCACGGGTAAGGTAATATTTTCTCCCGACAAAAGTATATTGTGTGATCAGCAAAATAGCGCATTTATGACTATTTTAATAGCACAGATGAGTCAAAAAAGACTATACATGATCATTTATTGCATAAAATGCTTACTGGGATTTTATTCACTATCTGTAGGAACAGGTTTTTTAAGTAAAACAAATCTACACACAATTTCAATTCTATTTCGTTCACAATGATACGATCACTTTGTTTAGTAGCTATCAGCAAAATACGAAAATAGTATTATAATACAGCGTAATGCTGAATTGTACTTCTCAATTGGTTAATTTTTAATGTGCCATAAGAAGTTCGGTTTGTGCTAAGAAAAGCATAATTATATGTTTCCCAGGGCGAAGCTTGATCATTGCACTTTGATTGAGTTGGGCTCCGCGACTATTCATAATGTGAATAGCTCGCGCCTAAAATTTTTGGTAGTTGGGAATGGCGTTTGTGTTAAGAAAAGCATGAATGCATGTTTCCCAGGGCAATGCTTGATCATTGCACATTGATTGAGCTGAGCTCCACGGTTATTCTTAATGTGGATAACTAATGCACAAAATTTTTGGGAATGGCGTTTGCCTCCGTACATTAAATAATAAATTTAAAAAATTTATAATTAACATATTTTTTTAACATCTGACAAAAAATAGTATTTTTTTAAATACCAATTTTTTTACAGGGCAAACATTTTATGGGTTTACCTACTACTTTTGAATGCAAGTATGCTGCAGAGTTTATAAATGTACTAAAAATACAACCCTTAAAACCATACTATTTTTGCAACTCTAAAAATTTCAGAATTTTGTATAAATAAAATAAAATACCGATTTATTTTAATATGCGCTTATTGTGGATATACATATACAGAATATATGATTATTTATAGTATTTTGATATTGGCAATGTATGTATCAATTTGTACCATTTTGTGATGATATAAAAATCGCAGAGTGTTGATATTGATTTTATATAGTTTCTTTTATTTATTAATTAACTTAAATATTACACCAAAAAATATTGATATTGGTGAATTTTTATATTATTAACACAACGACCACAAAAACAACATGCACAGCTATGACAAAATATAAAATTTAGGAAAACGTCATATTTTTTGTACCTTTTCAGTAATTTCTCGGCATCTATGAAACCTATTGTCATGATTTAAAAAACATAAACCTTCTCATGATGTTAGGGAATCATTCTCACTAAAAACAAGCGCCCTAGCTGTCCCATTGATGGCGTTATCGTGACAAATCATATTTTCTCAGGACTTTTTCACTTCTTCGTTCACTTCTCGGGACCAGATTAACAGATTTGGACGATTTTAGATAGCAAACTTCTCAGGATTTTAGTGAATCCCGATTGAAACCGTCATCGTGATTTCCACAGACGGACAGACGGACATCGCTATATCAACTCCCCTTGTTATAAGGATCACAAATATATATATTTTATGGCGTCCAAATTTTTTTCTCTAATTATTACAAACGGAATGACAAACCTATATATACCCTCTGCACACTGGAGTGGAGGGTATAAAAAAACGTTTTTTGCCTCCACTCAAAATTTGTAAATTTGTAAATTTTGAGTTCCTTTTTGGTTAAAATATTTATATGTAAAAACGTTTGTGAATTTTGTAACTTAAACAAATTTAAATTTTATAAGTTATAAAAACGTTTGTGAGTTTTGTAATTAAATAAATTTAAATTTTATAAGTTACAAAATTCAAAGGAACGAAAAATTGCATTGGCTATTGCTTCGTCCGGAACAACTCATTATTTTTTGAACACCAGCGCCATCTATCGGGTACATTAACAAAATGTTTGGCAACATCAAACATACATATATGTAAAATGTACATATATGTACATTGTATATGTACATTGTATATGTACATTATACATCCTTAGTTTTATTAAAATCGCACCGTAAATAAGAATAATCGAAATAACTTTACCCCAGCGCCACCTATCAGGTCCATTTATACATACAAAAATTTCTTATGAAGAAACATACATACATTCAGAATTGCAGTCAAATCCCAATGAAAATAAGAATTTTGTTTATAGCTTGACCCCAACGCCAGCTAGAGGGTGAAAACTAAAACAAACATAGAAGAGCACGAACCGAACCTATGGTGCAAATCTTACCTCGACAGCTCTTATGGTTCCGGAGATCATTCGTTACAAACATATGCTCCAACGCTTTTATATATATAGATATAATATCTCGGTTAAACATCCAAACCATTGTGCTTCTATCGAGTGCCCATTGTTCACACCTGGGCGGAATTGACCAACTGCTGATAAAAATGCTCCCCAAAAAGTGAGTATAGGATTTGATAGCACTATATAACCGCTTTCAAAAAAAAAAAAAAAAAAAATAATCGCTGAGTGTATTTTAGGGATTTTGTGAAAAAATTGTTTGCTTTTTTTTTTTTTTGGTTTTTTGGAGCTATTAATTTTTTACTTTTTTACGAATTTTTTCATGTTTTATTTTTCTAAAAGTACTCAACAAACCCTATTGAAAGCAAAAAAATAATAAAGTTGGAGCAGCTTTCGTTTACGGCAATTTAATTTATTTTATTTTTTGATTTGTGAGAATTTTTAAATGCTTTTTTTTAAATTAAATTTTCTAATTATATAATATTCTTGTTTATTTTTATCTATATATGTATAACTAGCCGTAAACCGATGCATAACGCTATACCCATTCCAAAGAAATAAAAAACTGGGAATATATATTGCAGAAACCTGTTTTATTTATACTTGGCGATTTTTTGATTTGTCGATTTTTGTTTTTGCGATTTTTGATTTTTGTTTTTTGCGATTTTTGATTTTTGTAGTAATTTTTGCTTTTGACGATTTTTGTTCTTCGCGATTTTCAGTTTTGGCGATTTTTTTTTTTTTTGGCGATTTTTGTTTTTAGCAATTTTTTTTATTCGCGATTTTCGGTCTTGGCGATTTTTGACTCTGACGATTTTTGTTTGTTTTGTGATTTTTGACTCTGACGATTTTTGTTTGTTTTGTGATTTTCGATTTGGCGATTTTTGATTTCGCGTTTTGTTCACACAAGTCTTGATGGCATTTTACGACAAAGATACAAAAATTATTACCAGGCAGAAAACTTAATTTTCGCCAAAAAAAAAAAAAGGAAAATCTAAAAAATTGCCAGAACTCACACCAGATCTTGGACCATATGCTAACATTCATTAATATTAAAGGCTTTAATTTATATGTAATTTATAAATAATATAATATCTCGGCTAAACATCCAAACCATTGTGCTTCCATCGAGTGCAATAGTAGGTACTAATTTCGGGTAAACGTTTTGAAAATCATATTGGTGGAATTGTACATACATCTAAAAATCTGAATGTTACCACTATTTTAGTCGGTCTGATAGGGGTTATTTGTGTAGGGGCTATGGCTGAATATGCGTAGATTTTTACCAACTTCCTCTGGCCGTTAAAATGTGACTTAGAAGCTTTCATCAAAATATATTTGCGACCTTAAATATGTACACACACACACGCAGACAGACAGATGAAAAGAAGGACGGACGGACATCATTATTTCTGGACATAAAATATTTCAGTTCGTTACAAACATCAGCATAAACTTATTATACTATCACCACATAATCCTATAGGGTGTAATTAGATAAATTAGTTAACTAATTAGTTCCATTTATATGAGTTTAAAAATTCAATAAATTTCTTTAATCATAAATTCGATTATGTTCAGTAATCAAAGCTTGATATGTATAAAGAAAAATTTAAGGCATGAATTCATATATTTGTTTTTGTTTCCATCTTTGAACTCGAATTTAACTATAATTCAAGGTAAATTCAACTGTATGCCCAATTTTGATTTGATTTGAATTCAAGCATTCCTCTTTTTAAATAATGCTATTGAATCACAGTGTAATTCAAGTGTATTTCAAGGCTTGGAAGTTGAAAATATGGTGGCTGGATTCATGAATTTTTTAAAAAACTCTTTAATAGAGCTTAAAATAAAATTTCTTGTGTTCTATCGAGTAAAATTTTGAATACTTTAGTGTACATTCCGATACACTTTACTCTATTAAATATAAATTTCGAACATTTGGCAAAATTTTACTCGCTCACGACAGCCGTTATCAGTGCCGTTATTTGTTCTATTTTAATACAAAACTAGCAGATGCCAGCGCTCGAAATTCAAGTGCAATTTCTAGGCAACTTTATTTTTCAACTTAGCCAATTCACAGACCAACAATTTTTTGGATTATTATTATTGTGAATGAAGAAAACAAACTAATTAACAAACACATTAACAAATTTAATAAACAAATACATAGCATATGTATAATTTTATGTATGGGTTAGTAACAACTTTAAATGCAATTGACTAAAAATGAAGAAAAAAATTCAAAAATCTGTAAATCTAGTCAGCTGTTAAAAGGAAATGCATTTGAAATAATATACGTCTGGTCTTCACAAGAAGTCGCCCAGCCTATTAATATTATAGATATTGTTATCCCAATATCAAGTCTCTATTTCAGTTAAACGTTGTAATAAATGAAGAATAATAAAATACAAAAAAAAAAAAAAATGGAATCGAACCAAAATCATTTTCTTTTTCATATATCTTGTTGTTTTTGTACGATTTATCATATTGTCAATGAAAAAAATTAACTAGAACTATTTCCTCTTTATGAATAAAACACATATATGAAAAGAAACTCTTTAAAAAAATATATTAAACAATTTCTCTTGGAATTTTTTTATTTTTAAGAACCTTCATGGTTCGAAAAAAGGTTCCATATAATGAATTTTATAAAGGAGATTATATTTCAATTTCAAAAATTTAATATTAACAAAAATTAAGTACATGTAAGAGGATCTACCTAGTTAGTGGCATACAAATATGTGTATGTGCGAACTTATGTATAACAATGAACTAGAAAAGTACAGTCTGTCAAGAAAGTGTTTTGACAAAATACAAAATTTGTTTTAATTTTTTTTTTTTTTGTTTTAAATTTACTTTTTTATTATTTCTAATTTAATGTTTTTATTATAATCAAAACGTAGACCGTCTGTAATTAATTAATTATACTATTCAATAGCCCAAATAAGCAGAGATAATGTGGATCGATGTGTCTGAATCCGTGGTTGATTTTGCACGATTCTGAAAATATAATATTGAAATATAAATTTTGGAAAAAAAAACAGAAATAAATCATCGATGCCGAAAATAGAAACTTGCTCCGTCATTTTTTTTTTTTAATTTTTTCATCATTCATTTGTATTATTATAGGAAAAAAATTATTTTTTTTATACCCTCCACTCCAGTGTGCAGAGGGTATATATAAGTTTGTCATTCCGTTTGTAATAATTGGAAAAAAATTTTGGACCCCATAAAATATATATATTTGTGATCCTTATAACAACCGGAGTTGATATAGCGATGTCCGTCTGTCCGTCTGTCCGTCTGTGGAAATCACGATGAAGGCATAAATCGGGTAGCTGGGGTACTCGTTGGCATAAAAAATGATTCATTAACATCCTGAAAAGTTTGCTATTTAAAATCGTCTATTAGGGCCCGAGATTTGAATGAAGAAAAAAAGTCTTGAAAAAATATAATTTTCTATGTTGTTCTTGTCACGATCACGCCCTCAATAGTGTAGTTACAGTGATCATTTTTAGTGAGAATGATTCACCAAATTCATGGGAAGATTTCTATTTCAAAAATCATTAAAATCGGTGGACAGGTCCAGGGATTTCTCTGAAAAAGTATATTGTTCTTGTTGTTATTCTAAATGTTGTATTGTTGTCGTGCTGGACCTGTTTCTGTGGTCGGAGTGGTAATAATACAATTAAAACTAACCCTTTGAACATTTTTTTTATCAACACTGGTAGAAAAATTTAAAAGTTTCCATTGTTTTGGCATCACTAAAAAAATTTACTAGATCATTTCTGTCATTGCCACGAGCCTGCTGGCAAAGTTTCAAATCGATTGGGTCACGGGAAAGGGGTTAAAATCGACCCAAAATTTTTTCGACAAGCAGACACTACGAGTTAATATAAAGGGAGTAAAAATTTACCAGCATCTAAAGCAAATAATGCTAAAATACGTAGTTGTTATTAAAAAAAAAAAAAACAATGTAAATTTAACAAAAAAAAATTTATGTATTAAATTCTTTAAAGAGAAAAACACAAAATGAAAATATTACAAATAATATACATACATATATTCAATATATGTACATATATCCATAATAACTGCATGTTAGAAATAAATCGGTATATTATTTTATTTACATAAAATTCTGCAATATTTTGTTGTGGGGAAAATACATTTATTTTGCATTAACAGAGTGTCACTTCATTTTGCTCAGCGTGACTATGCCACAGTAGATGGCGCTTTGCAATATTTATTTCTATTTTAACATGAATGTTAATATTTTCAACTGGATATCATACAGAACAATGTTAAGAGTATACACGGGCTGGTCTTTTATTTCATACATGTTTTCATTATTCTTTTACAAATATGAACATAAGTTTGGCATATTAACTTTTTGTTGTCTTTACAAAATAGAGTTACCGAGTTCATCAATGAGTTTTTTGCTTTCAAAAAAGTTCTACTTAGTTATATAGAATTATTATTCTGCTTTACCTACAAAATATCTGATTGCGATTACATCTAATTTTTAAAAATTGTTTATAATTACTAAAGCATTATTATTCACATAAATACAAAATTGCACTTTTTAAATTTTCCATTCAAATTTAAGAAAATATCAATTCTAAAAACTGGAATTAAAATTTCAAATTAGAAAATATTAATTGAATTTCAGAAAATCATATCAAAACGTCGGGAATAATAATTTTAAATTTAGAGGACATCAATTGCGTCTTTAATATATAAATTTAATTCGTTAAACACAAATTGAAATTCCAAAAAAAAAAACACCAAATATGTGTACATTTAAAAAATGTTACTTTAAAAAAAATATTGGCATTGGCATAATAGCTTTTCAGTAACTTCTTTTAACGATAGTCGAATCGTTAAAAAAAGGAAATAGCCAAATTATCAGTAAAATTTTTAAACGATATTCGCTATTGTTAAAGTCAGTTTGCAGATCAAAAATCATAAAATAGTGAAAATATTTTGCTTTTATAAAAAAACTTTTTTATATAAATAAAAAAATTAAATAACATATTTAATTCATTATTTAATTTTCACATAAATAAACAGAAATATTAGTAAAAAAAATTATTATTTACTTAAGCCTTAGCTACAAATTGCCAGAAATTTAAATGCGAAGTCATCAATGGATCTTGTGTTATAGCTGAAAAACATAAAAATTGGAATTTCTCATCCTACCTCCCCCCACCCCTGACAATGGAATCGAAAATATTCCATATTCAATAGAGCGGACAAATATGGGTCTATACGGATAGAAAGCAGTATTTCAGATTTAATTAAGATAATGACAACTGGCCAGAGTCTAGACCTAAACCCAAACGAAAACTTTTGGGCTTAATTGAAAAAAAAACACAGCCAGGAAGAATCCTTAAAACAAATTTGATATGAAAATTGAACTAGTTAAATTCATTAAAAGAAGTGACTATTATATCCTCCACACTATCAGTTTATTATTCTTGCTCCTTATTACAACTTCAGTCGATATAGCGATGTTCATCTGTCCGTGGCTTCGCCTGCCCGTCTGTCTGTTGAAATCACGCCAATTCACATAATAAACCGTTTAGCTGGGTAAAATTGTAATTCTATTATTTTCCATTATTTCGGTCATTATTGTGTCAAGATATGTCCAAAAAGATGAAGGCACCGTAAAAAAATGTTGTAATAATTTAGTACTAGCAGATACCAGCCCTCAAAATTCGAGTGCAAATTCTAGGAAATTTTATTATTTAATTTAATAAATTATTTTATTAGACTCTAAAGGTATGCCAATCATTTTTAGTCAATTCATAATTCAACACTTTTTAAATATCGATTGCGTTATTGTCGTTACTGGTTTATGTCCAAAATTATTTTCCAATTCAATACAATTATTATTGTGAATGAAGAAAACAAACGCATTTTTTATTTTTTTTTTTTTTGCAAACACATTAACAAAATTAATAAACTCACACGTAGCATTGTAAAGCTTTATGTATGTGTTAGTAACAACTTAAAAAAATGTAAAAATCTGTAAATCTGGTGGACAGCTTAAAATAAATACTTTTGAAATGAGGAGTGTTTGGTCAAAATAGGATTAAAACTGACACACTAAAATCGGTCACAAGAAATCACCTTGCCTGTAAATATTTTAAATTAAGTTTCATTATTTTCCGTAAAAAGAAAAAATCTTGTTTTCGATCTTTAACATTTTAATGATTGAGTTTGAAGTTATTCAGGCTTAAGATCAAATGATTTTACTTTAAATAAAGCAAAAAACATTGGCACTTTTGTTTCAAAAATTTATCTATATTCTGCATGGCTTTATTTAAAGTAAAAGCATTTGATCTGGAGCCTGAATAATTTCAAACTCAATCATGATAGAATAAGTTTATCAAACTGTTTGCTTTTTAATATATTTTGTTTACATTTGTTATAAACAGTGCAATAAGTCCAGATATTAATGTAAACGTAAACCCCAGGTGGAGGGTACAAAACATTCGCATTAAACATTCTTGTTTTACTTTTTTTTTTTTTTTTGTTTGATTTTTTTTGTATAAACATGCGATGAAAAAACACTTTCTTGACAACAATATTCTGAAGTTTCTTTTGCTTTTGTTTTAATTAGTTTCGTTACTGTTAGCTGGTAAATACTTAGAAAACATGGTCTAAATATTAAATAATGTTTAAAGTTAAACGAAACAACTTTATTTTGAAACGTAAAAATCAAAGCAACAAAATTTTTGTTATGTCAAAACACTTTCTTGCCATACTGTATGCCAGGCATATTGGTTTATTTTCATAGAAACTTGTGATATTTAAGCTTTTGGGTTTTTTTGTTTTTAATAGCCTTTCTGAGGAAATATTGTACTAAAGCTACTCAAGTTTTATTGCAGTAAAACACAAATTAAGTAGATTTTTAGAGTAAGCTCATATGAGTTTTACGGACCTTTGTTAAATTTCACAATTTTGAAAATAATAAATCAAATATTGGTAGTTTTTATACATACATATGTCTACAAAAGCTAGACTTTTTTTTTATATTTTTAGGAAATATTTTACTCAAGCTAGTCAAGTTTTATTTGTAGTAAAACAGAAATTAAGTTGGTTTTTAGAAATTTTGCAGACCTTTGCTAAATTATTGAAATTAATAAATCAAATATTTGTAGTTTTTATATGTTTTTGGTTATTTGAACGAACAGAAAAGGCAACAAATCTATAATTAATATGTTTGGAAATTAGTTTCATATAAGTATTTCTTCTTTTAGAAAAAGAATATATACATATATTCTTAAACAAACTTACCCCTTTTCTATTACAGCTTTAACTTCTCCTTGCTTCACTACATTAAGCCAAATATTTGGCAATGATAAGGTGCGTTGAATATGTTGTTGTTGTTGTTGTTGCCGTTGTTGTTTTTGTTGTTTTTGCACTTTGTTAAATTTAGTTGTTAAGCATTGTTCACTGTTCTTATAGCTGCTTGAATTGTTTGTGTTAATTGGAAAACTATTTGTAGTTGAGTTGATATTGAAACAACTGTTGTTGCTATTGTTGCTATTGCTATTGCTGTTGCTGTTGCCACTGCTACAACTACTTGTCGTACAATGGCCCATACTACTGCCGGCCGAGTCTAAGCTATTTTCAAGGATTCTCCCCAACATAAGCATGTTGTTATCCTTAAACCAACTTGTTTGTCCAGTTGTTGTTATTGTTGCAGTTGTTTGTTTTTCATGTGTTGGATTCTTGGCATAAAGTCTAAGAAGTAAAAAGAATTTATTTATTACTTAAATAGTTTGCACAAATTATCACGAAGTATGTTCAATGTGTTTTTGTTTCTGTTTTTTGTTTTTGTTTCTCCAATTCTAAACGATACACGTCTAATGACTTTAGGACATTTTCTTGTTGGTTAGTGAAGCAGATATTGGAAATGCCCTGAAGGTGTCAATGTCATGACTCCATACTGATGGGCTAATATATCAAAAAAAAAAAAAAAACTTTTAGAGCCCTGCTGATATTTCCATTTACATATTATGTTAAGGACAGCTTCGATACTTTTAAGACAAATTTTCAATGGCACATTATTGATGATGCTGACATTAATGGCAGTTGGTCAACCAGCACTAGTTAAAACTGAAACTGGTTGAAACTACTTGCATAAAAACTTAAGGCTTGAATTTTAGCAAAAGATTATGATATTATCTAGGACATATACAGTGGGTGTAGCACAAACTGGGTCTAACTGGCCGTATATTTTCAATTTAAAAACAAAAGGTTTTTCTAAGTTATATCGTAATTTTTTTCGAATTTATAGTAGGGCATTTTATCATTTTCTTGGAAGCATAATAAACCAGCATTACATTAAAAATATAAAAAAAAAACTGGGCGCAAACCAAACGGTCATAAATATTAATCAAAAATAAGTAACAAGTTTAAAAAAAAATTTAAAATAAGAATGTGATGTTCCGGCTCTGGGAACAAACTTTAATAGACATTCATAAGCATCATAATAAGCCACCATAAAAGTAGAAAAAAAAAATAGAGATTGGTAAAACAGCAAACAGAAGCCATACCACTGTCCATAACATCGAAAGTTTCCAGTTTTCGGTTGCACACGGACCAAGAAAAGCAAAACTGGACTATTTTCTGAACCTGCTAAGCGTTTCTAAGTTAGCGATTTCTAAGTGTTCCAAAGTTGGGAGAAAAGGCTGAGACAGATTTGGGATAGAGAGCCAATGTTTTCACTATCCGAAAAATGCTACGCAAAGAACATTTGGGAAGAAAAAAAACTGCAGAAAAATCTTTATAAGAAAAATCGTTTATAGTTCACTAAAGACCACAGACTACACGAATTTCCGTTCTGGCAAAAGGTTTTATTTACGGATGAGAACAAGTTTAACCTCTAACCGACGACAGTGATGACGCGTGTCACGGGGGAAGGGCGGGGTGAAAAGCGAGTACAAGTGAACAAAATAAATAATATTTTTGTATGGAATTAAAGAGCCGCAGCTTCACATACAAAGAGCAGCAAGTTGCCGACCCTGGTCTAGACCGACAATACGATACCCTAGACCATGCGTTTAGATATCCAATTTCTTATGTCCAACTAATTAGATATAGAAAATAATCATAAACCAAATTTGAGTGGCATTGTTATTAATTTGTTTGACTTCGGATATGAAAAAGTTCATATCGGATGCTATATTCATATGTGGACTAGGTCGAAAAATGGACCATATTTGGTAGGTTCACTTATTTTTGCAAAAATATATACAAACCAAATTTAAGCAAAATCTGCGCAATATTTTAGTTTTTTAGATAGATTTTAGTGTAGATCGGGAATTAGCTTCATATGGGGGCTATGAATAAGAATGGTCCAATAGGGTTTAGTTTTGGACTACTGATAAATGGATGTACTAAAAATACACAAACCCAATTTGACCGAGATCTATGTGATAATTTTGATATTATGCAAATTTAAGTCGATCTCATAGGGGTCATTTGTATGGGGACTAGGTTTGAATATGAACCGATTTCACCAATTTCAGTGTATATACTAAATTTCGTCTTAACATATTCATATTTGCGACCTGTAGTTCGATTAAAAGGTTAACATGGACACACAGACGGACGGACGCACTGTCGGACGGACGGACGAACACCGCTAAATCGACTCAGAGAGTTAATCTGAGTCGATCGGTTTAATAAAAAAAGGGTCACATATTTTTGGTAGTTACAAACATCAGCACAAAGTCATTATACCCTGACCACATAGTGGTATAGGGTATCCATAATATTAATAGGCTAGGCGATTTTTTGTTACCCATTTTTTGTTCTACCGTTTTATCCCACTTTTCACCAAACATATATTATTTGAAAGGTATTTCTTTTTAGCTGTTTACAAGATTTACAGATTTTTAAATTTTTTCCTTTATTTTCAGTAAATTGCATTTAAAGTTGCTACTAATAAATACATAAAATTATACACATGCTACGTGTGTTTATTAAATTTGTTAATGAGTTTGTCATCTTCATTCATAACAATAATAAACCAAAAAAGAGTTGGTTTGTGAATTGGCAAAGTTTAAAGTTGCCTAGAAATTGCACTCGAATTTCGAGAGCTGGAATCAGCTAGTACAAAATTATTGGTTTTTATTTTTTTCTTATCTTGTTTTTTAGTTGAAACAAATATTTATGCCTTTTCCCAGTTTGGATTACACCTACTATATTGAGAAAGTTGTTAAATTACAAAAAAAAATAAAATAAATAAAGTTCCGAGTTAAGTTTGAATGCTGTATTAAATTTTATATCTTCCTCTATATTGCTGATTAAAAAATTGACTTCGGAAAAAAGTTTTTCCCGTCACTAAAAAATTGTTAAAGAAAAAAAATAGAAAAACAGAAAGTTGCGCTCAAAGCTACAGACATCTAGTTAACAAACGATCATAGTGCTGACGATGGTGGAGACACAATAGTTTTTTTTTTTTTTTTTTTTTTTTTTTTTTTTTAAATTTTGTGATAATATTTAATGTGATAATTTTTTGTTGTTTTATGACTTCATTTTTGTTATAATAATGTTCGTTTATATGTATACATATGTTTTAGATAAATCCCTGAATCGACGAATAGCGAAATATTGGAATAAAAATAAAGAAATAATTTTTGAAAATACGACCTTGAGCTCGATTAAATAATTTTTTAATTGAAAAAAAAAGTATATATAAAAATTATTACGTTTGTAGCATATAGGGACTAATGGGGATAGGACCAATGGCACTCCTCACACGAAGTAAATATATAATATTATATAATTGGAGTACTATGAAAGGAAAAGCCTTGACATTTTGTAGGAGTCCATCAGGTATTAATGTGAGTAGTCAGATAAAAAAATTGGCAGAATAGGATTGGTGGGTGGTGCACCTCCTATACAAAAAACATGAAGTACTATGAAAGCATCGGTCTTGAAACTTTTAACATGTACATAACTAACCAATGTGAGTAGTCATGGAAAATATGAGAAGAATCTCAAAATTTAAAAATCGCCAAAAATAAAAATCGCTAAAACCGAAAATCGGAAAAAACAAAAATCGCCAAAAAAAAAAAAAAAAAAATCTTCAAAATCAGCAATCGTCAAAATAAAAAACCGTCAATATAAAAAATCGACAAAATCAAAAATCGCTAAAATAAAAAATTGCCAAATAATATTCAAAATTCGGATTTGGAAAAATTATTTTTTTCTCATGGGCACCTATATGTAGCTTGCTGCCGAGTAGAAACGACGAAGAACCTGATAATTTTTGCACCGAACGAAGAAAAATATTGTATATCAGGAAGCTTTGAAGGAATAAATAATAGTAAAATAAGTAAATTAATGTTTTAATTGTACAACAAAAACTTCGTAGGAAAAATTTATTATGAAAACATACATTTTAATAAGTCTTGAAAAGTGGTAGCGGAGCACGACAGGACATACTCGTATTAAATATATAAGGCACAAAAAATTATGTTAAGAAAATATTCAAGTTAAACAAATTGAAATGAATAGAAAAATGGTAACCTCTGTAGAGCCTCTTGAAAATAATATTTAATATTTACCCTACAAAAACATACGATTCAGCTTAAAAAGTGTCGCATATTTATTTACAACTCAAAAAAAATTTTGGGATATATAAAACTATCATCTTTAAGGAGTGTTTTGTTTCAAATTCGTAAAATTCAATAAAAGCTTTGGGCCAAACAACTAGAAAATACGTTTTTAACTCTTGCACCGAAATATACAGTAACCTAATAATATTATGGTAAGTTCGGTTTTTAACTGTTTCAAGCGATTGTTTTTGAATAAAGATGAATAAATTCGAAGGAAGAAAAAGGATTGTTGAAAAATTGAAGGCAAATTCAAAACAATCTGTACATTTTGTCAGAAGTGCATGCAGCAGACAAAGTTGCAAAAAGAAAAAAAAATACCATAATTATTGTTTTCTTCTTCAATATAGAGATTTTGAAGTTAACCCATTACCTGGCACTACTTTTAATCGTACAGTTGCTTCTTTTGGTCGCATTAAATTTTGTTTCGAGTATTTACATTTTCCATTTTCCGAAAATTGTTGATATTTATTTCACTTTTGATTAATAAATCTGCGTTTTTCTGGAAAATGCATGTTTTCAGAAGCGCCAAAAAACGTATAAAGAATTGTGCCCTTGTAATGAGAAAAATACTTAAAATAATATAAATTTTTGGACCTTTCGCTTTTATAAAATTAATATTGATATTCATTATACATTGCTTTAAACCAATAGTTTCCAAATGGTGGTCCGCGGACCCCCAGGGGTCCGTGGAGGCCTTCCAGGGGGTCCGCGAACTGTTCTCACAAAATTAAATTTTAAAACTAAATATAAAAAAAAGAAATTAACAGCAATCTTGATAAAGATATCCAACCGATTAAAATAATTTAAAAAATAATAATTAATTTGATAAAATTATGATAAAAAATGTATTTGTAAAATTTAAATATTTGTTTTTTAAGCATATAAGTAAGTTAAGTAAAACTTCAATAAAAAAGAGCTTTTGATAATTGTGTATTTAAAATTGATAAAGTGCCTTTCGATCAACACTGATATCACATATACCATGTTTACCATCACTAGATGAATCAGCTGATTTTGTTTGTATTTTCATTTCATATTTATTGGCGTTAGTCGTGTGTGTGTTTTTTAACTAGTAATAAAATCCAAAAAATGTCAAAAAAAAAAGAAAATATGACGAAAGTTATATAAATTTCGTATTTATATTTGTAAAAAATAACGATATTGTAATGCCTCAGTGTGTAATTTGCTTCAAAATCCTTTCCAATGATGCTATGAAACCAGCAAAATAAGAGAGGCATCTAATTACAAACCACCCATAATTTAAAATCAGATCACTGAATAAAGTAAGATTGGATTCCACAGGTGATTTAAATGTAGAACAGGAAAGGGCTATGGAAGCTTCCTATAAAATAGCAACTTTAAATGCTAAAAACAAAAAGCCATACACAATTGGAGAAGACTTGATCAAACCTTGTATTGCCGCAGTTGGTAACGTAATGCTTGATACAGCCAATAAAGATAAGCTGATGAAAGTAGCTCTGTCAAATAACACTGTCAAAAGAAGAATTAATGATATGGCACAAAATGTTAAGGAGCAGTTATTAGAAAAAATTAAGATATCATCATTCATTGCTCTTCAATGTGATGAAACCACAGACATTTCTTATTCAAGCCAACTTTTATTTCATTGCAGATTTATTGCAGAAAATGAATTTTGTGAAGAGCTTTTATTTATGAAAGCGTTGCCTTTCTGATTTTTCAAAGTTCCCTGGAAAAAGGTAGTGGGAATATGCACTGATGGTGCATCGTCAATGATGGGCTCTCGATCAAGGATTTTAAAATTAGCTAAAGATATGAATATGATATGATTGTGTCACACTGCATAATTCATCGACAGTCACTTGCTGCTAAAACCCTTCCAGACCAGTGCATTGAGAAAATTTTTGGAGTGCTACGTCAAGATCTGAATGCAGAGCAAACAAAATTATTTTTCCACACAGAGGTGCATTGGCTTTCAAAAGGAAATATGCTGAAAATGTTGTTTGAATTAAAGACAAAGCTTGAAAATTTTCTTTTGAAAGAAAAAAGTGACAATCTTTGTGAAAGATTTACGGATGCAACATTTATTTTTTATTTCCCATACATTACTGATTTTTTTGAAGCATTAAACAACCTTAACTTAAGATTACAAGGCAATTAAATGAATATCTGAATAGCATTTGATTCAATTAATGTTTTTATGTCTAAAATTTTACTGTGGAAAATTCGTCTTCTAACAGCTACGCCGAAATATTCATCTTTTCCGCCTTCTTAATGATATCATGGATTTTTACGATGTCGAAAATAAAATTTAATAAGTGTAAACACATACATACGCTGCATGATGAATTTACCAGATATTTTAAAGAGTTCCAAACGGAATCTTGGCAAACTAATTTATTTCGCAATCATTTTAATTAAGTTTTCAACAACATATTTATGTGAAACCAGCTTTTCTGCCCTTTTATGCATTAAAAATAAGTACCGCTCACGTTTGGATGTTGAAAGCGATATTAGATGTGCGCTATCCAAAATATCTCCAAACATTACAGACCTTGTCAAGCAAAAGAATTATATCAGACTTTAAAAATATGAACTTTATTATACAGTATTTTAAATTATATTTTATTTTTAATAGACTTTTATGTTTCTGTTAGTTAAAAATGTATTTTGTGTTTCAAAACAAATTTGTGATATTTTATGTTTCAACTGATTACAAATGTGATCTTATGTTTTATTATTTTAGTTATTATTTCTATAACGATGGCTTAATATAAAAAGGCCCTAACTCGATTTTTTTTAAGGAAAAAACTTAATAAAATCCGTAAAAGTTTAGATACAAAAAAGTTTTAATGCAATTTTTAATAAAAAGAGGCAACAAAAAATCGAGTTAGGGCCTTTTTATATTAAGCCATCGATATGTTTTATTTTTTATTTAGTATTCCTGAAATGGGATAAATCCATTCATTTTTAATTGTCTTGCTCCTTTTTGAATAAGTGCCTTTTTGTGATATAAAACTTTATGTTATTTTTATTTATATTTGAATTATGAATGTTTTTTTATTTATTAATTTAAACAGACTTTTTTTTCTTTTTTTACAAAACATTTTTCAAAATTTTTTTTTTTATTTAGTTTCTAACGTTTTTTTAATAATAAACATATATTTTTCATTATTTTCACATTTGTTTTATTAATTTTTTTAAATAAAAATATTTGGGGGTCCGCGAGGTTGTAAAAATGTCTCAGGTGGTCCGTGAAGCAAACTAAGGCGGGAACCTATGCTCTAGACGGTCCAAAAAGGAGTTATCTAAATTAAAAAAAAAAACTTGTTTTATTAGATGTCCAGTAGTGTCTGCCTGTAAAAACTGATTATAAACTCTTCTGCAGTTTTTCAGTTATAAAAATTTACTTTCAATGTTGGTACGATCGGACATTTATGGGAAATGGGTTAAATAATCTAACAACGAAAGTGATCAAACGCATTACGCTTTATTCGTTACCCTAAAATCCACAAAAAAAAAAAAAAAAAAAAAACAATAACAAATTACATTTGTTCATAAGAGTGTGTTTAAAAAAAAAAAAAAAAAAAAACAAATAAAACCAGTTTTAAAAACATTACTGTTGGTACCTACTCACAGCTAATCCACTTGTTTGTTTGCTTAAGTAAAAAATAACACAGTCATATACATTAAATTATTTTGAACTTGAAAAAAATATGAATAAACCACCAGACCAAATGACTTTTGAAATAGACAAAACTAAGCATTTAAATATAAGATCAATTGGTCCAAAATATTTAATAATGAAGAGAATTGATAGTGATAACACCTTGTCAAATGTCTCACCCTTCCTTATTAAAAAAGTTATTGACTCTCTCTGTGGTGGCGAAGTTGATCAATGTAAAAAACTTAGAAGTGGTGAAATTTTAATAAAAACCAAAACATTCACACAAGCATCAAAGTTGATTACCTTAACATCACTATTGCCAACCATAAAAGTAGAAGTGTCGGAGCATAATAGCCTAAACTATTCGAAAGGTGTGATTTATTCCAATGATCTAAGGGGTATATCTGAAGAAGAAATCCTGCAAGAATTAAAATCTCAAAATGTTTCGGAAGTTAGAAAAATTCTGAAAAAAAGCACTGATAATACCCATGTAGAGACAGGTTTAATAATAATAACATTTGCCTCAACGTTTCTACCTGAAGAAATGAATATTGGTTACCAAAAAGTCAGAATTCGACCATACGTGCCATTACCACTAAGATGCAGAAATTGCCACCGCTTTGGACACATCACAATAATATGCAAAAATAACAAGACATGTCCTGACTGCTCTAAAAATTTCCACTTTGAAGAAGACGACGACATCTGCAACTTTGAGAAATCGTGCATAAACTGTAAAGAAAACAACATTTCGGAATGCAGCCATGGAACATACGATAAAGCCTGCCCCATATTCCTCAAGGAAAAAGAAATACAAGCCATCATAACATTGGAGAAAGTAGACAGAAAGAAAGCGACTGACTCGTATAAAGAACGTAACCAACAAAAAACAACCTATTCTTCGGTTGTTCAACAACCAACTGCAAGCACATCAAAATTAATATTGATAACAAAACACAACTTGTAAATGAAAATGTTCTTACCCGCTAATTAATAAACTACTCTGACATCAACACCACATTGCATGACAACACTGATCCTCCCAAACCCAGCAACAAAATTATTATTCTTCCGAGAAAGACATCGAACAAGACAAAATTGGCATTGAAACGGAAATCCGCAAGTAAGATTAAAAGAAAACCAGGTGATAAAGAGAATACGGATACGAACGAATCTATGGATTTGTAGAAGCTTTATATATTTTTTTTTTTTATTTATTTAAACTTATCTGCATATATATACATATTAATATATTTTTATATATCTAATAGAACTAACTACAAATTATGGTATTAAAAATTCTCCAATGGAATTTAAGAGGTTATTTAAATAACTACAACGAATTAACATTACTTATAAAAAATCACAACATTAAAATAATATCAGTACAAGAAACTCACCTTATAACTCATCCTACTAATATCCCTATCCCGAACAATTTCTCCTTATACTCTTACAATAACTCCAACTCCTTTGGCATAGTCGGTCTTCTAATACATAATTCTATTCAACATGAAATAATCCCAACCAATAATGACTTCGAAGTTATAGCAGTGGAAATTAATTCGAAAGTGAAATTTAAATTATTTTCAGCTTATATCTCTCCTTATATTCTCCAAGTTTAGTGACGGGAGACTTTAACAGTTGGGATAACAACTGGGGATCTCCAAATAATAATAAAAGAGGAATAACTTTAAATAAATTTATAACACAATCGAGTTTGGTTATACTGAACGATAAGTCACCCACACATTTTTCTACTCATAATACATTAACACATGTAGACTTAACTTTCTGCTCTGCCGAACTGTTCATCCATTCCAACTGGAGTATATTAAATGATCTTAATTTCGCTCTTTCCATCCCAATCTAATGAAATTTCTCATTTTAAACCTTATTACCTAACAGACAAAGCAAATTGGACACTGTTTAACCAAAAATGTTCACATTTTAAGTCTTTAAGAGAAGTTAACCTAAATGTCAATAAAGAAGCTAGCAATTTAAAGAAAATTATCTTACAGTCTGCAAATGAATCAATTCCCCAAACGAAGAAGACTTGGAAATCTCCATCAGTACATTGGTGGAATTCAGATTTAAAAAACCTCAAGAATAAACAAAACCAGTGCTGGTATACTTTTCGTAGAAATATTAATCTAGATAATATGATTAACTACAAGAGAGCTAGCGCTCTCCTAAAACGAGAAATAAAGAAAAGCAAAAAAGTAGCTATTTCAAATCTTACCTCAGAAATTAAGCCCATGACACCTTCAAACAAAATTTGGAAGAACATCCGTACCTTTTGTGGATACAAAACTAATATGAGCATTCACTGCATAAAAAAAAGTAATTCTCCCGATGAAGTATACATGGAACGCTCCGAAATTGCAAATGAATTCTGTGCCTTTTGGTCATCTATTTCAGAGGATAGCAATTTTCCTCAGCAGTTTCAATTAAAAAAAAACAGCATCCTACAGTCACTTTGCAATGTTATGCCTAACAATAGTGCCCTGAAAATTGAAAATGACATAAATTACATTGAACTGTAATCAACTCTCTCTAAACTGAACGGGAAATCCCCAGGATTGGATAGGGTCTCATATAGTATGCTAAAAAATTCCACAAATAGTTTTAAAAATAGAATGCTCAATCTTTTCAACAGTATTCTTAACTCCCACATCCCACAACAATATAAAGCGAGCCTAGTAATCCCTATATTAAAACCCAAAACTGATAAAACTTTAGTAAACTCATATAGACCTATATCACTAAATTCTTGTTTTTCGAAAATTTTGGACAAAATAGTGGCAAACAGATTATGGTGGTTTCTCAACTCTAACAATCTCATCAACAGCCATCAGATGGGTTTTAGAAAGGATAAATCCACTGCTGAATCGTTAATGTACATTGACTATCTAGCTACTTGTTCCCTCTCTGCACGACAACACCTTATTATTCTTTCACTCGACTTTGAAAGAGCTTATGATAAAATTGGTTTGCACACCATTGTCGATCAACTTATCAAATGGAATGTAGGCCCAAAGATCATAAACTACATAGTAAACTTTATGTCTGCACGAAAAATCATAGTTCGGATCGGCAATAGTTTTTCTTACCCTCACAGTCTGTATAATGGAATTCCGCAAGGTTCTCCATTGTCTGTTTTACTTTTTCTAATAGCGTACAATAAACTTAGTGATATTATCCTTTCTCATAAAAATCTAAAATTCTGCGCTTATGCAGATGATTTTAATATAATAATTAGATCCAATGGGGCAAAAAATCCTAAAATTAATCTTAATAGTCTAGTTAATGATATACTTAATTGGTGCAATTATTCTGGCGCTGTACTTTCACGGACAAAGTGTAAATATATCCACATTTGCAGAAAACAAAATTGTAAGTGTACACTTACCACTAACAAGTCACTGAAACAGATAATCTTAAAATTCTAGGAATTATTTTTAACAAAAGTTATAACTGGAAATCACATATTGAGTATTTGAGTTCTTCATTAAATATTGAACTTAACATCATTAAATGCCTTTCCAACCCAAAGTATGACTGCAACATCCTTTCATTGATAAATATTGTAAAGTCTTTAATTGTTTCCAAAATTAGCTATGGACTTTTTTTATTTGGTTTTGCTCCCAAGAGTATATTTAGAAAAATAACCGCAATTTTAAATGCAGCTATTCGTGCAACGCTCGGTGCACTTCGCTCTACACCAATTAATAACATGCTATTTGAGGCTAATATTAATGATATATTGATCCAGCGAGATTATATTTCTGGCAAATTAGTCAAATCTCTAATTTTCTGTAAGGACAGCCCCTTAAATCCAATAATTCGAAAATTAAATAAAAACAAAAAAAATTTTAGGATACCGCCCAGTATCAATAGAATCTTTGAAAATTGTTCAGATTTAGATTTAACAATAAACCCCATAAAAATTGCTCCTTCCAAATATCCTCCATGGAACTTTACTGCAGACTCTATTGACTTCTCTCTACACTCACACCTTAAGAATAATACATCACCTACACAATATCAACTCCTTTTCCGTAATATTACCGAGAACCAAAATGATCTCACTTTCATCTACACTGACGGTTCCCTAAGCGGAGAAAATACAACATTTGCAATTACCTATGAAAATATACTAATAAGGGTATCTGAATTGCCAAGCCATAGTTCCATTTTTTCAGCTGAAATTATAGCAATCAATGAAGCCATAAATTATGTTAAGAATAGAAGAGGCAAATTTAAAATTTGCACTGATTCTTTATCAGCATTAAACGCAATTGCGAACGTTAATAACAATAATTTCTATGCTAATAAAATACGTGATATCCTAATAGATAAACATGATAAAATCACTCTAATGTGGGTTCCGGGCCACATGGGAATTTCCGGTAATGAATGCGCAGATTCCTTCGCTAAACAAAGTTTCAATATCCTCTCATTAAAACTGAGAATCTCAATTTGAATGATTTAAGAAGAAACCTAAAAAAAAAATACATCCAGAAACACCATAATAATTGGAATAGTACGAACGACTGGTATAAATATTCAAATTCATCTAAGAATAGCATCCAACATTGGATGGCGTCAAACAGCGAAGTTAGTAGACTTAATCTTATAAAATTCCTAAGACTGCGACTAGGACATACTATACTAACTCACGAACATTTAATAAATAAAAAAGATCCACCCATATGCAACTGTAATCCCACCACAATATTGAGTGTTAAACATATTCTATCCGAATGTCCACTTTATGGACAAGAGAGAATACGAATTTTTGAAAACACTGACCCCATCCTAGCCCTCTCCTCACCATCCTATGATTCCATCAAAAATATCATAACATTTTTAAAAGAAACTAAGTTATATCATCTCATTTAAAATAAAAATATTTTTTTTTTCTTCTTACTTAGATATATTTAAGAATTTATAAGTTACATTAGTTCTATAGATACTTTATATTAGCTTAAGGCCTAGTAGCTATAGCTATATATATATATATATATTTTTTTTTTAACATTAAAATTATTTTATTTTATGTTAAACCTGAATAAATAAATAATATTTCCTTGTATTTAAGTTGCACTCTTATTTATATTTATGGTACAAATTCTTGCAATGTCATAAATATTTCAATGGAATTTTGTCTTGCATATTTAGAAATCTACTTAAACTTGCAAAAAACATTTACACATTTCACATATAGTCATACATTTGTTACGATCTTTCAAATAATTATTAATTATATGTCGAGGTTTCAAAGCCAATATATGAGGATTATTTTAACAGCTTTTGGTATGTTATCATCGCACATGAAAAATATTGACAAACGGACTTATCTATAAAGGAGTAAATTGCACCTTGAGCTTAGGTTTTAAGGTAATAAGAGCAAGAGATTTTGTAGAGTGTATACAAATTTGTCCTTCTTTATTAGTTAAATACATCTTCTTGTAAATTCGAAGGTTTTAATTTATAGAGATTTCATTCGTTTACACATATTTTCTTCTAAAAATTTCCATATTTTCCACTTTGTATTTGTATTTTTAGTATAATAGAATTTGTCGAATAATTTAAGCGATTCTAGTTCGTATTAAATAAAGAAATAACAGCAAAATTTTATTGTTGCTACTTATATTTTACACGTCAAATATATTTAAGTAATGTTCAACTATGCCACAAAGTAATGTGCAAATGCCACAAATTTGCCAGTTATTTATGAGCTATTGTTTGTCATTTATTATTTTATGGTCCTCATTTTATGTCTATACTTGTCATTGAACTAATTCTTAAATAAATTTATCTGTTTTTGCAGGATATACAGGAATTTCAATTATACTCCTACCATTCGTTTGTATGATTAATATTTAATTTTAATTCATTCATGCAAACAAAATTACACACTTGATCACTACATTGACGCATGAGAATTTATACCCCTTACATTCCATGTGGTCAGGGTTAATGAGTTTGACATGATGTTTGTAACTACCAAAAATATTTGACCCAGACCCATTATTTATTATGACGAGCGACTCATAATCACTTTCTGAGTCGATTTGGCGTTTAAAAAAAAATATAGTCATGATTGGTCCATTGGTTTTACCTAATCCTCTTACTATCTAAAAATAACATCAGATATGAACTTTGTCATAGCTGCATGCTACATATTAATATCAATACCACTAAAATTTTATCTATGCTTATTTTCTATATCCATGGTATCATATAGTCGGTCTTGACGAACTATATTTTTCTAACTTGTATTTTATTAATTTTTTGCAAATTTATTGTTTTTATCTGTCATGATATAGAATAACGTATGAAAATATGTCTTGTCAGTTATTTATACATTGAGTGAAGGATGAGTGAGTTGTTTATATACAATTTCAAATTTAATTAAGGAATCATATTTCTTGTCTATTTAATAATACACTTTGTTGGTATGATTTAAAAATTTTGAAAATAATTTTATTTCCTACTTTTTCCCCAACAAATTTTACGGATATATTTATATATAACATTGAAATATTTAAAAAAAAAAATCTGAAATTGCTAATTTTGTTTTTGTTTATGACCTTGAACCTGTAAATCGTTCTAATCCTAAATACCAATAGCAATCGTCTGCCTGATATCTTCTTTGTCAGCGATTTGTCGAACGTGTTGTTGTATGATCAAATTTCAGCTCTTCAAAACACGATTTGATCTTTCTGACTTACAGCTATTAGATTCAACAAGCTAATATGTTTTACTCACACCGCGACTTTAAAAATTTGAACTACAGTGAACCAATAAAAATGTTGTACAGTATACTTACATATGTTTATGTAAAATTATCTTTGAAACTATGTACACTAGACACATAAACTAAAATGTTAAAATATTCTGTATTTTGTTCAATTTTCAAGAACATAATTTTAACAAAATTTGTCCAAAACCAAAAAATAAAAGCACATTTCATGAAGCTAAAAATAAACTTGTACATTTCATAAAATTCTTTAAAAAAAAGGTTTTTCGACATTATATTTAAAAACTAGTAAATATTTTGTGTGATGACCCTTAACAACCGTTTGTAGTCTTTCTGGCATTGATAAAGACAAATGTTGTGTCATGTCAGGTATAATTGACGCTTATATGTTTTGGAGTGCAGTTTTAAGATATTTGGTGTATATTGTCTTATTTTTTTTTTCATATGGACCTACAAATGCTCGATTGGATTTAAATTTGGTTTTACAGCAGTCATTATTTAATTACAAACGAGGAATGCTTTGGATTGTTATAGTGAAAGTAGCTAAAATTGTCGACAATTTCCAATTTTGCAGCTCTTTGTCGCAAATTTTTCTTTAAAATGCTTAAATAATCAAATTTATTCATCGTGCCTTCAACAAACTGAAAATTTCTAACACAATTAGTTCTCATTACACCCCCAGTCATAACACTGCTGCTGCTATGTTTGAACGTTTTATAAACATTTTTTGGATAAAAATATAGTGAATTTTGACTCATCTGTAAATATCACAGAGTACCAAAATTCTAGTGGCTTCGAGACATACTCTTTTGCATACACCAGTCGCTTCTTCATATTTGTTGCTTACAACAGAGGCTTGTTTCAGGGTTTATATTCCGAAAGTAAAACATTTCTTACAGTTTGTGTGTGTACCTGAATAGCTTAATAATCGCTCAAGTTTTGTGTTATTTCGCCTACCGATATTTTGGCTTAGCGTTTGTGAACTTTAAATTTTTTTGGCTTTCCGGTTCCTCTTGGTCTAATTAAAAACCAAGGTTCAGAAAATACACACATGAAACACACAATGTTCTGTTCAAAAGCAGCCAACACATATCTTTATTTTCATATCAATTATGTGCGTTTCTAAATTTTCTACGGTGCCCAACACAACCATGACTGTGTTCGTTTTAATATTTCGTTATATTTTAAGTCGTGTTTAAAATATAACTGAACTCGAACCTGTTTATTGTACATGTTCTGTTTTTTCTTACTACACGAGCCACAATACGACTTAAAATATAACTGAACTCGAACCTGTTTATTGTACATGTTCTGTTTTTTTTTCAGTACACGTACCAGAACATGAACTTCAAATAAAGCAACACTCAAAAATGTGTGCTTTATGTGTGATTGAAACAAAAAGTACGTGATACAAAAATGTTCGTGTAAATAACGAAATATTAAAACGAACACAGTCATGGTTGTGTTGGGCACCGAAGAAAATTTAAAAACAAACATAATTGATATGAAAATAAAAATATGTGTGTGTTGGTCTAAGTTATGTTTGTTTACATATATGTACGAGTTTTTTATTCAGTGTGTGTTTTTTTCTGAACTCTGTTAAAAACCCATTTTTCTGGTACATATCAATAATGTATTTGATGGTAGAGTGCGGATTTTTTACAATTTCATAAATTTTCCTAAAGACTTACAATGAATTTTTACATTTCTGATGAAGATTTATTTGAATCCCTATTTTGAATCCATATCTTTAGAAATATTAAGAGCAATCTGCGAGTGGCATAGACAGCTGAAAATAAAATTGGGTTTGATAATGGTACCTTTCCATTAGGGTGACAGCCATTTTTTTTTCATTTGGAATTTCAAGACGTGCGGGTCGGATTATTGTGACACTGGATCCAAAACTTTAGTAAGCAAAATAAGAGCCAAATCGGACAGTGCTTTCTGGACGCGCATTGAGTTCATATTTCAAATATGCATTTATATGTACAAATTATAAAACAAAAATAATTTTTCACAAAAATTTTTATATTAATAATTGCGTTTCCATAAAACTAATTAATATAGCATAATCTAGAGTAAATTATCTTTCTAATAAAATAACAGAATCTATTATCGGTTGAAAAACAGCCAAATTATATCAAGTTCCTCAGGCAATAAATGCTCCGCAGACCACTTGATTAAGAAAATCGAGCTCACATTTTTAAAAGCATTGAAATAATTTACAACTACAACATTTTTGCATTCTCCTGCTACCAAGATGATCTCATGTAAAGTATTTTATATCTCGTCTATTATTATGCCGTTCTAAATTAATGTCAAAACTGTACGCATTTTTAGCACTATTTCAAATTCTCCAATTATACTTTTTCAAAATTTTGTTCAAGAAATTTACCGAAATCACCGATAGGAATTTAAGGTCTAATTATCAAAATACATGTGATTGAAAATGCCAAATATTGTATGTATGCTATTCTTAATGTGGCGAGGGCAGCGTTTTTATTTCAACGGTTTTTAAGAAAAATGTATTTTTTCATACTTTTTCAACTTTTAGGCTACATCTTGTTGGTGTTTTCATATTTCAAATATCTTTTGTCAAAATATTCTACTACTTGATATTAGTTCCCAATTTGGTAAATTAAGGTTAAATTGAAAAACCATAAAATGTCCCGCTTTAAGGTCAAAGGTCAAATTTAAGGAGATTTACATTTTTTTTAAACAAAATATCGAAATAATATATATTTATGGAAGGATTTCGATAAAACTTATTGATAATATTTTAATAATTCTAAAAAATAGTAATCTGGACTAATTAACCCGTGGGGTACTCTTGATGTCAAATTGACTCTTTATGAACATCTATAAATATTTTCTACATCAGGATTTTTTTTTTTTTTTTTGATTAAACAAATTTAATGTATTCATAAAATTCTTCAAATTTATTCGTTAATTTATGAAAATATGTAGATTAATTAGGTTTTATATTTAATATAGTATAAATAGATTTGTATATATGTACAATTCGTGTGTCCCAAAATGTATCCTAGTTTTAATTTTTTTTGTTTCAGAATTATTATATTCATATAAGGGTATATCGAGGGCTTATATTCAAAAAGTGTTATCTACATTTGACAGCAATATAAATTTTTGATTTCAAACTGTTCTCTGCTATAACTATTAAATATAATATTAATTTTGATATTATACATGATTAGTACGACTTTTTCTTAATAGATATTGTAGCAAATCGATCGACAAATACTTTCAGATCTTATTAATGAATTGGTTTTACACGATCTCTTTAAAGTAATTATTGATGCAGATAGCACTTTTTGAATATAAACGCTCGATATACAAAATTTGTTTATACTGTATTAAATATAAAAACTAATTAATCTACAAATTTTTACAAAACAACGAATTTTATGAATATATTATCTGTTTTATTTAAAAAAATCCTAATGAAGAAAATATTTATAGAACCCATGTGTTAATTTCAGAAAATAAGCCCAGAATATTATTTTATAGAATTATTAAAATATTATCAACAAGCTTTATAGAAATCCTTCCACAAATATATATATTATTTCGATATTTTGTTAAAAAAAAGTAAATCTCCTTAAATTTGACATTTGACCTAAAAGAGGGACAGTTTATAGTGTTTCAATATAACCTTAAGATTTAATAAGATTGAGAACTTACGGGAAAATTAAGTAGTATAATATTTTGAAAAAAGATATTTGAAATATGAAAACGCCAAAAAGATGTAGCCTAAAATTTGAAAAAGTATGAAAATTCACATTTTTCTTCAAATCCGCTGAAATAAAAACGCTGATCTCACCAAATTAAGAACAGGATACCTACAATATTTGCCATTTTTAATCACATATATCTTGTTAATAAGACCTTGAAGTCAAATGGTTGACTTCGGTAAATTTCTTGAACAAAATTTTTGAAAAAGTAAAATTGAAGATTTTGAGATATCGCTAAAAAAAAATACGTACCGTTTTGACATAAATTTAGAACGGCATCACAATAGACGAGATGCAAAATACTTTACATAAGATCATTTTGGGATCAGGAGAATGCAATAATAGTGTTATTGTAAATTATTTCAATATTTTTAAAAATATGAGCTCGATTTTCTTAATGAAGTGGTCTGCGGCGCATTTATTGCCTGGGGAACTTGTTATAACTTGGCTGTTTTCCAACCGATAATAGATTTTGTTATTTTATTAGAAAGATAATTTACTCTAGATTACGGTTTATTAATAAATATAATTGAAACGCAAAAACTAATAAATGCATATTTGAATTGACCGATTTGGCTCAAATTTTGAGCTCTAAAGTTTTAGATCCAGTGTCACAATAATCCGACCCGCACACCTTAAAATTCGACCAAATTTATTTTTTTTTTCATACAAACCGCTGTCACCCTACTTTCCATACTGCGTCACATGAAGAGTGTGCAAGTTTTTTTGTTTTTGGTTTCATGAAATATACCTTTTTTGTTTTTTCTTTAATTTTTGTTACGAACATGATATTTTCACAATTTTATTCAAACTACTTGAAAAGTGAATAAAATGTACTGCACATAATTTCAAAGATAATGCAACATAAACATAAGTAAGTGTATTGCACAAGTTTTTTATTGGTTTACTGTATGGATTACTCTACGCCAACTTTTACCAAATTGACTGGTATTTTAATTACTATATGACATCTGTTGATGATCAATGAACCTTTCTACAGGACAATTGATTACAAATTTTCGACGAAGCGGTACGTCTAAAAACGAAATCCAAAACAGTTAATATTAAACCTTGGTTGACTGATGCTATAAAAAGACTCGATTTATTAGCGTTCTCATATATAAAAAAATCACACGGTGTAAGCAAAGATGACACGTGCAGTATAAACATACATACACAATCACAAAGCAAATTCTATAAAAAAAAACACACAACAACCAAAGAAGAACAACTGTTACAGCTATGACACAAAGTACAAAATTTAGGATAACAACAATAACAAGAACAACATAGGAAAATCGTACTTTTCCGGCTTTTTTACTTTTGATGTGTAAACATCTATACGCGCAGGGGGGTAAATTTCTATTTCACAATACAATCACAAAAACAGCGTAACTCATATCGGTGTGAGCTGAAGCAGATAACGCTGTGTGACTTATGATTGTATTGGTGAAAAAATTATGATATGTTCTTTTCTAAGCATTTTCCAATTGTCTTTCAAAAAACATCAATTGTATTTCAGAAAACATCAATTGTATTTCAGAAACCATCAATATAATTTCAGAAAACATCATTTGAATTTCAGAAAACATAAATAGAATTTCAGAAAACATCAATATAATTTCAGAAAACATCTTCCGAGTTTCAGAAAACATCAATTGAATTTCAGAAAACATCAATAGAATTTCAGAAAACATCAATATTATTTCAGAAAACATCATTCGAGTTTCAGAAAACATCAATTGAATTTCAGAAAACATCAATAGAATTTCAGAAAACATCATTCGAGTTTCAGAAAACATCAATTGAATTTCAGAAAACATCAATAGAATTTCAGAAAACATCAATTGTATTTTAGAAACCATCAATATAATTTCAGAAAACATCATTTGAATTTCAAAAAACATAAATAGAATTTCAGAAAACATCAATATAATTTCAGAAAACATCATTTGAATTTCAGAAAACATAAATAGAATTTCAGAAAACATCAATATAATTTCAGAGAACATCATTCGAGTTTCAGAAAACATCATTCGAGTTTCAGAAAACATCAATTGAATTTCAGAAAACATCAATAGAATTTCAGAAAACATCATTCGAGTTTCAGAAAACATCAATTGAATTTCAGAAAACATCAATAGAATTTCAGAAAACATCATTCGAGTTTCAGAAAACATCAACTGAATTTCAGAAAACATCAATAGAATTTCAGAAAACATCATTTGAATTTCAAAAAACATAAATAGAATTTCAGAAAACATCAATATAATTTCAGAAAACATCATTTGAATTTCAGAAAACATAAATAGAATTTCAGAAAACATCAATATAATTTCAGAGAACATCATTCGACTTTCAGAAAACATCAATTGAATTTCAGAAAACATCAATAGAATTTCAGAAAACATCAATTGTATTTCAGAAAACATCATTTGAATTTCAGAAATCATAAATAGAATTTCAGAAAACATCAATTGAATTTCAAAAAGCATTATTTGAATTGCTGAGAACATTAATTGTATTTCAGAAAACATCAATAGAATGTCAAAAAGCATCATTTGTATTGCTGAAAACATTAATTGTATTTCAAAAAACATCAATTGAATTTCATAAAACATCAATTGCATTTCAGATAACATCAATTGAATTTCAGATAACATCAATTGAATTTCAGAAAACAGCATAATCGACTTATTTTTTATGCACTGGAAAATATGATGTTGAATTTTCTTTAATTATTAGATGTTTACACATCTCCCTTGTGATCGGACTCACATGAATTTTTTCATTGAAATCTCGGGACCTATTGAACCGATTTTTATGATTTTAAATAGTAATCGGCTCAGGATGTCAATGAATCATTTTAAACTGTAACTATGCAATCCAGCTGACCTACTGAGGCATGACCGTGATTTTCACAGACGGACATCGTAATATGAACTTTACTTGTTATAATGATCAGGAATATATATATTTTATGAGGCTCAGATTTTTTTTTTCAAATTATTACAAACGGAATGATAAACTATATATGGGTAAAAACATATGAAATCAACCAATGAGTTGACCGCACCGATTTCGAATTGGATGAATTTTGGTACGAAGGGAAAGTTAAACATAATAATAGCGTTTGCCAACTTTCAGTGTCGTAGCTCTCGTATTTTCAGAATTATGGCCATTCCAAGTTGGCAAAAATCAATAAAAATGCACTCAGATACCTTAACACAATTTTTAATATCTCGAAAAGTATTCATTGTACGTTAATAATCAAGGGCTCATTTTACAGACTAAAACATGCGCCATTCCAAAAAAAAATTTTTTTCAAATTTTCGATCAAGGATAATGTAAATAAAAAAGGACTAAAATTTCCAAAGGATATTTCTCGAAAATCAATATTTTTAAAAATTTCAAAAAAATATATGTTATTCTTATTATGTTTTGTACAAGTCTGTCAAATTTCAATGTGGAGTCTTCATTACAACATGAGTTATTAAGAAAAAAGCAGGCGAAGGTTTATGTATTTCATGAAATGTACCAAAATACAAAAAGGTGACAAATTACAAAAAGAAGGACATATCAAATGTAACGGAACTTTTTCGACTTTACAACCTAGACGAAATATTTATTGCCTGTTCACACAAAAAATTTACAAATATTTTATGACCTGTGGTCGACTTATTGGCAGTAGCAAATTCAGTCCCTATTTAAAAAACATTTTATGACCCGTAGTTCACGCAAATTTTCCAATTCAAGAAAAGCAAGGCGTTTATTTTTTTACCTGTAATCTATTTTTTGTACCAAAAAAAACAGTATAAATCGTTCAGAGACTGTAAGTCAAACTTCAGTTGAATACTAGATTTCATAAGTGCTAAACGTCAAAGTGTTATAGTGTTAAAGTGACTTGATCGTTTGAAAAAACAAAAAAAAGAGACTAAATATTTAAATAAATTATAATTATTGTCAATACAAAAAAGTCGTGCACAATTCATTCGGTTGTGGTATTTAAAAAAAAAATATGCCATTCCATTCAACATTTTGCTGTAATCCTTTTAAAAAATCCGGTCACACTGGGTGCAATAAAAGTTTAAGACAAGTCCAAGAATGGATGCTACAGTATACTAAGGATAAAAACATTACGATCTCAAATAAAATTTGTGGGACATGTAGAATAAAATTTTCGCATCTGAAGAAATCTAATAAATCTAATTTGGAAGAAGGTTCAGACATAAACGAAAATGTAGATACTTTCGATGACATTGCGTCAGGCACGGAAGAAGATGACATTGCGTCAGGCACGGAAGAAGTTGCTATTTCAAAATTAAACCAATCTTTACCGTATCTGGAACAATCTCCGATAAAAAAGAAGAAGTTACATCAAAAACGGTACAGAGATGGAAAATTCAGGAAAATAAGTGATTCGATTCAAGACAAAATTTTCCACGGTTCAGCACAATCAACTTCGCATATGTGCCCACAATCCGAAATAATAGAACAATTAAAAGAAAAGTTTAAAACATTAACAAAAAATAGCGAGAAAATCCAACTGCTAACAATTTTACCAAAAAGCTGGGCAATACATAAAATTGAGGAAGAATTCCTGGTTACAAACTATATCGCGCGAAAAGTTAAGCATTTGGTTGAAACAAAGGGTGTGATGAGTACGCCTAACCCAAAACTGGGAAGTCCAATTTCACCAGTGACAAGCAATTTAGTAAAATCCTTTTATGAATCCGATGACGTCAGCAGGTGTATGCCCGGACAGAAAGATTTCGTGTCTTTTTTTGAAAATGGTACAAAAGTCAGGAAAAATAAAAGACTTTTGCTTGGAAACTTAAGAGAAATGTACGCCTTATTCAAGGAACGACATGATGGAATAAAAATAGGTATTTCCAAGTTTTGCCAACTTCGTCCGAGGAATATAATTCTAGCAAATGCGAGTGGATCTCATAACGTGTGTGTTTGTACAAAGCATCAAAATGTGAAGCTGATGATTGATGCCATAAATTTAAAAAAATTAACTGCTGGTGTTCCGAATTATCAGCTTGAATGTTACAAAGATTGTTTGAAACAAATGACATGCATTCCATCTTCTTCAAAGTGTCACCTACGTAAATGTAACAAGTGTCCAGGAATTGAAAATTTAAAAGCAAAACTAAATCAATTACTAGAGCAAAATGATATTGATGAAATAACATATAAACAATGGGTAAGTGTAGATAGGGATAATTTGGAGACCATGATTGGCCAAGCCGACGTTTTTGTGGATTCCCTATGTGAAAAACTTGAAATTCTATTACCTCATTCATTTATTGCAAAACAGCAGGCAGCATATCTGAGCGAAAGAAAATCAAATTTGGAAGAAAATGAGTATATAGCAGTTTGCGATTTTTCAGAAAATGCTTCTTTTACTATTCAGGATGCAGTCCAGGGATTTCACTGGAACAACTCTCAGGCCACTTTATACCCAATTGCTATTTATTTTAAATCAGATGGAAAAACACAACATACAAACTTCATAATAATATCTGATTGTCTTGTACACGATTCTGTAGCTGTTCACCTGTTCCATCGCCACCTGAATGTATTTTTGAGAAAAAAGTTTAAAACAACCCCGAAGAAAATCACGTATTTTTCAGACGGTAGTGCTGCCCAGTTTAAAAATAAAAAGAACTTTATCAATTTATGTTATCATATGGAAGATTTTGGATGTAATGCTGAGTGGCATTTTTTTGCAACAAGCCATGGAAAAGGCCCAAGTGACGGTCTTGGAGGTACCGTAAAGAGAGAGGCACGTCGAGCTAGTTTACAGCGTCCATTACAAGGTCAAATAACTACTCCAAAACAATTATATGAATGGTGCCTGCAAAATCTTTTGAACTGTAATTTCGAGTTTTTAACTCTAGAAGACCACGAAGAAGAAGCACGGTTCCTTCAAATTCGTTTTAAAGATTTGCGTACTATTCCTGGAACTCAAAAGCTGCATTCTATTGAACCTGTAGATAAAAAAAAATTAAAGTCAAGCGATACGCGGCAGATGCAGATTTTTTAATTGAAATCCTTCAGAAATAAATAAATATGCTGTAATAAAGTGTTTAATAATGATAATACATTATGTTGTACTTTTTATTAAAGGTTTAGCAATGGAGAAAAAGAGTTTAAGCAAAGAAAAGTCGAAAAAGTTCCGTTACATTTGATTTGTCCTTCTTTTTGTAATTTGTCACCTTTTTGTATTTTGGTACATTTCATGAAATACATAAACCTTCGCCTGCTTTTTTCTTAATAACTCATGTTGTAATAAAGACTCCACATTGAAATTTGACAGACTTGTACAAAACATAATAAGAATTAACATATATTTTTTTGAAATTTTTAAAAATATTGATTTTCGAGAAATATCCTTTGGAAATTTTAGTCCTTTTTTATTTACATTATCCTTGATCGAAAAATGAGCCCTTGATTATTAACGTACAATGAATACTTTTCGAGATATTAAAAATTGTGTTAAGGCATCTGAGTGCATTTTTATTGATTTTTGCCAACTTGGAATGGCCATAATTCTGAAAGTTCGAAGGCTATATGTCTGAAAGTTGGCAAATATTATTGTGCCGATCCATAGATCATGTGTACAAAATCTTATCAAATTTGGAGGTGATGAGGTCACAAATGTTAATATTTTCGGTTGATTTCATATGTTTTTACCCATATGCCCTATGCACACTGGTGAGGAGGGTTATAGAATATTTTCCTATCTTGTTTATGTTCAATTTCACTTGACCCTAACGACCCCTTGCGGCGTAAAGTAAAGACTTACATATATCTAAAAGAGTCTTCGTTATTTTAGTTAGTTAATTAAGAATCGAAAAATTCAATATTTATTTATTTTGGAAAGCATTTCTTTATAATTATTATTTTTGTCTATGACGTGCGACGTACACGACTGAATGTTCAGCAAAGCAGCGAAACGATGGTTCTTCACCGTAAGATGTTAAAGCAAATTTAAAAGCCTACTTTTGTCGAGTTAATTCATGTCGCGAATTTGTAGTTATTTATTTAATATTAATTTTTACCGCTACGAATTTTGATGTGTAAGCATCTATACGCGCAGGGGGTAAATTTCTATTTCAGAATACAATCACAAAAACAGCGTAACATGTGAGACGTAAGACAAAATCGGTGTGATTTATGATTGTATTGGTGAAAAAATTATGGTACGTAATAACTTGTTTGAAAATGAAAAATTAAAACAGAAAAAAAGGAATTGGAAAAAGAAAAATAAAAATTGAAAATGAAAATGAAAAAAAAAATATAAAAAATGAAAAATGAAAAACGAAAAATTAAAAATAAAAAATTAAAAATAAAAAATTAAAAATAAGAAATAAAAAATTAAAAATAAAAAATTAAAATGAAAAATGAAAACGAAAAATAAATATTGAAAAAAATTAAAAACGTAAAATGAAAAATAAAAAATTAAAACTGAAAAAAAAAATAAAAATAAAAAATGAAAAACGAAAAATTAAAAGTGAAAAATGAAAAAAGAAAAAAGAAAAATTAAAAGTGAAAAATGAAAAAAGAAAAAAGAAAAATTAAAAATAAAAAATAAAAAATAAAAATTAAAAAATAAAAATAAAAATAAAAATAAAAAATAAAAAATAAAAAATAAAAAATAAAAAATAAAAAATAAAAAATAAAAAATAAAAAATAAAAAATAAAAAAATAAAAAAATAAAATTAAAAAATAAAAAATGAAAAACGAAGAATTAAAAATGAAAAGTGAAAAAAGAAAAAAGAAAAACGAAAAATGAAAAACGAACAATGAAAAACGAAAATAAAAAAAATTAAAAATGGAAAATGAAAAATAAAAAATAAAAACGAAATATGAAAAATTAAAAATGAAAAAAGAAAAACGAAAAATGAAAAACGAAAAATAAAAAATGAAAAATGAAATATAAAAAATAAAAAATATAAAAATTAAAAATGTAAAATGAATAATAAAAAATTAAAACTGAAAAAATAAACAAAAATATGTAAATGAAATGAAAAATTAAAAACGAAAAATGAAAAATAAAAAATGAAAAAAGAAAAACGAAAAATGAAAAACGAAAAATAAAAGATGAAAAATGAAAAATAAAAAATGAAAAATGAAAGATAAAAAATGAAAAATGAGAAATGAAAAATAAAAAAATTAAAAATAAAAAATGAGGAATGAAAGATGAAAAACGAAAAATGAAAAATAAAAAATGAAAAATAAAATATGTAAAATGTAAAATGTAGAATGAAAAATAAAAAAATAAAAAATGAAAAATTTAAATTAAAAACGAAAAATGAAAAATTAAAAATAAAAAATGAAAAAAAATCAAAAATGATATATGTAAAATGAAAAACGAAAAATTAAAATTAAAAAATAAAAAATGAAAAATATAAAACGAAAAATTATAAATGAAAAACGAAAAATAAAAAATGAAAAATGGAAAATGAAAAATAAAATATGAAAATTGAAAAATGAAAAATAAAAAATAAAAAATGAAAAATAAAAAATGAGGAATGAAAGATCAAAAACGAAGAATGAAAAATAAAAAATGAAAAATAAAATATGTAAAATGTAGAATGAAAAATAAAAAAATAAAAAAATAAAAAATTAAAAATGGAAAATGAAAAATAAAAAATAAAAACGAAATATGAATAATTAAAAATGAAAAAAGAAAAACGAATAATGAAAAACGAAAAACGAAAAATAAAAAATTAAAAATGGAAAATGAAATATAAAAAATAAAAAATAAAAAAATTAAAAATGTAAAATGAATAATAAAAAATTAAAACTGAAAAAATAAATAAAAATATGTAAATGAAATAAAAAATGAAAAATGAAAAACGAAAAATGAAAAATAAAAAATGAAAAAAGAAAAACGAAAAATGAAAAATGAAAAACGAAAAATAAAAGATGAAAAATTAAATAAAAAATGAAAGATAAAAAATGAAAAATGAGAAATGAAAAATAAAAAAATTAAAAATAAAAAATGAGGAATGAAAGATGAACAACGAAAAATGAAAAATAAAAAATGAAAAATAAAATATGTAAAATGTAAAATGTAGAATGAAAAATAAAAAATAAAAAATGAAAAATTTAAATTAAAAGCGTAAATGAAAAAGTAAAAATAAAAAATGAAAAAAAAAATCAAAAATGATATATGTAAAATGAAAAATGAAAAACGAAAAATTAAAATTAAAAAATAAAAAATTAAAAATATAAAACGAAAAATTAAAAATGAAAAACGAAAAATAAAAAATGAAAAATGGAAAATGAAAAATAAAAAATGAAAATTGAAAAATGAAAAATAAAAAATAAAAAATGAGAAATGAAAGATGAAAAACGAAGAACGAAAAATAAAAAATGAAAAATAAAATATGTAAAATGTAAAATCTAGAATGAAAAATAAAAAAATAAAAAAATAAAAAATAAAAAATTTAAATTAAAAACGAAAAATGAAAAATTAAAAATAAAAAAGTGAAAAAATGAAAAATGAAAAATGAAAAACGAAAAATTAAAATTAAAAAATAAAAAATGAAAAATAAAAAATGAAAAATAAAAAATGAAAATGAAAAACAAAAGTGAAAGTGAAAAATGAAAAATAAAAAATTAAAAAAAATGAAAAATGAAAAAAGAAAAATAAAATATGAAAAACAAAAAATAAAAAATGAAAAACGAAATATTAAAACTTAACCAGTTGAAATAATAAATAATAATAAATATTTTTATATTAACAGAGCCCCTGTAGTTGATTGCTATCAGTGGTACATTGATGACGCTTTCTTTTGATTTTAAAAAAGTGCCATAAAAAATCTTAAATTACTAGATGCTTACACATCTCCCCTGTGATCTGACTCACATAATTTTTTTTTAATGCGCTCGCATTAGTTAAAAATTGTTAGATTTTGTTTCACATCATTTTGTCATTTAGGTGAGGTGAGATTGTTTTCATATTTAAATTTGTAAATAGTCGACCAGTACATTTGGATATGTGTATTTAGCATTAAAATATGTAAACTTAAATAATTATTAAACAAAATTTTGGTAACTCACCTCCTTAAATTGGTATTTATTTTAGCCTCATAGTTTTGTAGATTTTTCGCATCATTAGCTTTGTCATTAATGTCAATATGATTAGCACGACGACTATTCCGGGTGATAGGCATTTCAAAGTCTCCCAAAAATACGGAAGTTGTGGCAGGTAGAGGTACGACACGTGTCTGCAATGGTGTTGTTAATATTGTTGTTTCATCTGTTGAAACCAACGACACAGATGATTTGACATTGACAACAGTATTGGTGATATCATTAACCTCTAAAACGCCAGTCGCTGTGGGTAGAGATGTTGAAGCCATAGCATTTTTGCACAATAATGTCCATTGGGATGTGGCAGGACGGGGTGTTGTAACAACACTGACATTTTGTGTGCTAGCAATGGATATAGAATTATTTTCTTTAGTCTTAACTGCTGACAACGGTGACGTTGATGATGTAATGTCATCATCTTCTAGGTGTATGACATTGACGTTAACTTGAACGGTTGATATATTGGAGCTGATATTACCAGATGGTTTCTTATTGTTGTAGGCCTTTGAGTTAATAGATGTTTGGTTATGTTTTGGTTTAAATGGTGGTTTATTCGTTTCATTTTGAGTTTTCGTAAATTGCAAAGAATTTTTTCGTTTTATGGGTAAAGATTTTATATAATCGTAATTATTTGTATGCTCTAGCTTTTGGCAAGCACCACATTGAGGCCAATATGAGCATGGCGATGTCGAACATTGTTGCGTTGATTGTGGCCGTTGGTTGTCGAGTTGTTTGGTATTGTTTGAAGGTGTTTTTGTAATATTTGTAAAATTTGTCGTTTTGGATTTAAATAAATCACTAATAAATAAAAATTAAAAATGTATTTAAAACATAAACAAAACAAATAACATAAAACAAAGTTCAGTGGTTTCATAAAGTGGTGAGTTTTTCAAAGGGGTGTGATGAATTTCATTTTGGTGAGTGGTAAGTTTAATTTTTGTATGATTTCTCTTTTACACAAATTTTCTGTTATTATATTTTAAGGGGGGAGGGTTTTTTTTTTTTTTTGTCTTTTGATTTAACACTACTTATTTTTAGTTTCATTTCTAATTACTTAAGATATTATTGTTAATTTCTTCTTTGTTATTTTTTTTTAGTTATACATACTACATATTTAGTTGATCCTTACAAGTTCAGGTGTGTTGAAATTTTGTGTGTGTGTTTTTTTTTTAAATGTTTTTGCCAAGCAGTCTTCATTTTATTTTTTTGTTAGGTTTATCAAAATCATTTTGAAAATCTTTTAAGAGTTTATTAGTAGTTTAGTTAAATATCTAATTTTAGTTTAAACTTATTTGTTAAATTTTGGGGAATCACTACATTTTTGTTTTTTATATTATAGGCTAAATCTTAAAATGCTTTGGTAAGTATAATTATCATTCAATGGTGTTGTTTGTATAAGGAGAGGTTCATTAAAAAGGTTAATTGTATGTTACACTTAAGAGAGTATGAGAGCTAATCATCCATTAGTTTTATTTCTTTACTCCCTCTCGTCCATTCCCAAGCATTTTTAAGTTATCCAAAACAAAAGCAATCAAGATATTTCTTGATTTATCATGCACAAATTTAATTCAATATATTCATATTCAATACCTTCCACGATTGTTACTTCGTGTTCTACGATAGATATCGTTATAATCATTGCGATAGTCGTTAGGCTCGGGTGGTGTTAGATCATCTCTAGAGCCCGTTCCATGAGTACGTTCCATAGAATAGTGGCTTTCATTTGGACTAAGAGTTCGCCTTAGAGATCTTTGTTGTTTTGAAGACGGTGCACTCATATGATCATAACCTCTGTTGGCCTCACTATTCATAAAATTCAATTCGGAATTTCCGCCCGAATTAATAGTTTCACGATTGCGTAACAAAGCTATAGGTATATCATAGTCGCCCACTCCCCCCGCACTATCACCCCTACGAAAGTCCATTATCGGTGAACGATCTAAGGACTTACGCATAAGATCATAAGTCATTTCATGATCACACAGTCTTGTGCCATAGTTTTGAGGGCTGGTCGTTGATCGCGGCACACTTAAATTATTGCACGAAGATCCCGATGATTGTGGTGATCGAGTGTTCCTACCATTTCCCTCGACCGGCGAAGACCTACGCATTCTGTGCACATGATTTCTATCTGAATTCTCCACAGCCTGCAAATATCTCATGGCATTGGCATTTAGATTGTTATTTGCTTGCACCGCTTCTCGAAAATCTTCATCAAATGAACGACTCTTATCGAAATCTAGTCTCAGGGCAGCCTCACGATTAATTATCGCTTGTGTTGAATGTGGTGTTTTTTGCTGCCCTAATTTTGGTTGCACATTATTATAATTACAATAATCGAAATCAAATGATCGACTTTTGTCGATATCATTTTGCCTGTGTCTTGTCGCTGAGCCACCTCCTCCACCATTTGTGGTATTTAGTAAAATAGACTGTGATTTCCCTGTCGTTCTTATAGTGGGTGGAAAATTATTGCCCGGCATGTTGTTTAAACTTGTTCGCACATTGGCTTGTTGGTAAATGGGTGGCTGATTGCTGTTGGGATGAGTTTGTCCCACGCATACCACCATTTTTTGGCCACGATTTGGTGAACGTTCGGTTAGTTGCAGTGATCTGGGGGGGTTGGAAGAAGAATACAAAATTAGTGTAGATATGGTCAGATAACTAATTTTTATGTACTTTTTATAATGATATTTTTATTAAAAAAGTACCTTTTGTTAAAAAAAAAAAATTTTATTAAAAAAGTACCTTTTATTAAAAAAGTACCTTTTGTTAAAAAGTACATTTTATTAAAAAAGTACCTTTTATTAAACAAGTACATTTTCTTAAAAACTTACTTTTTGTGAAAAAAATCACTTTTTATTCAAAAAGTATTTTTCTTAAAACTGTTAATTTTCTTAAAAAAGTACCCTTTCTTCAAAAGTACTTTTTCTTAGTTAAGTAATTTTCTTCAAAAAGTACTTTTGCTTAAAATAGTACCTTTTCTTAAAAAATAACATTTTCCTAAAAAAGTACCTTTTCTTAAAAAAGAAATTTTTCTTAAAAAATTACATTTCTTTAAAAAGCACATTTTCTAGAAAAAGTACTTTTTCTTACGAAAGTACGTTTTCTTAATATAGTACCTCCTCTTAAAAATGCACATTTTCTTCAAAAAGTATCTTTTGAAATAAATTCGATTTTTCTTAGAAAAGAACATTTTACCTTACCTTTTTTTTAAATGTACCTTTTAATAAAAAAAAAAATAACTTCTCTTAAAAAAAAAACTTTTCTTAAAACGTATATTTTCTCGAAGAAGCTCTTTTTCTTAAAAATATATCTCTTCTCAAAGAGCAAATTTTCTTAAATAAAGTTTATTTTTATAAAAAAAAATATTCTTAAAAAATATTTTAAAAAAATAGATTCTCTTAATAAGTACCTTTTATTAAAGAAAACAAAGTTTCTTAAAAACTACATTTTCTTCAAAAAGTACTTTTTAAAAGGTGCAATTTCTTAAAAAAATGCTTTTTTTCGTGAAGAAAATTTTCTTATTATCTCAAGAAAAGGATTTTTTCTTGAAAAGTAAATTTTCGTAAAAAGAACCTTTTCTTAAAAAAATCCCTTTAATCAAAAAGTAAATTTTCTTCAAAAATTACCTTTTCTTAAAAAATTACCTTCATCAAAAAAGAAATTTTTTAAGAAAATATATTTTTCAAAAAATTCACTTTTATTAAAAAAGTTCTTTTTCTTAAATTTTTTTTTTTAATAAGAAATTTTTTTAAATTTTTTAAAAAAGTACATTTTTTAAAAAGGAAGTTTTGATAAAAAAAAGTACCTTTTTTAAAAAAAGTAAATTTTAATAAAAAAAAGTACCTTTTTTAAAAAAAGCATTTTTTTTTAATATATACATTTTCTAAAAGGGAAAAATGCTTAAAAAAGAGCCTTTTCTTAAAAGGTACCTATTATTTAAATAATATTGTAATTAAAAAAGCAACTTTTAATTAAAAAAAATTCTTCTCAAAATAAGTAAATTATTCGTAAAAAAGTACCTTTTCTTAAAAAACTTCTTTTTCTTAAATAGAACATTTTCTTAAAAAAAAAGTATATTTTCTTAAAAATATTTTCAAAAAATACCTTTTCTTAAAAAGTACCTTTCATTAAAAAAGCAAATTTTCTTAAAAAGTACCCCTTCTTAAAAAGTCCTTTTTTAAAAAGTACAATTTCTTAATAAATGCCATTTGATATAAAAGTAAATTTTCTTTAAAAAAATACTTATTAATGAAAAGGTTCTTTTTAATAGAAATAGAAAGTACCTTTTAAGTAATAAATATTTTTTTAAGAAAATTTACTTTTATATGAAATAACATTTTTTAAGAAATTGTACTTTTTAAAAAAGGACATTTAAGAAGAGGTTATTTTTAAGAAAATTTGCTTTTTTAAAGAAAAAAAAAATAAATTTTCTTAAAAATATATTTTCTTAAAAAAGTACCTTATCTTAGAAACAAACTTTTCACAAAAAAGTATCTTTCTTAAAATAGAAAATTTTCTAAGAAAGTAAATTGTCTTAAGAAAGTACCTCTTCTTAAAAAAGTAATTTCCCTACAAAAT
Source organism: Cordilura impudica (assembly GCA_963682025.1). Lineage (NCBI taxonomy): Eukaryota > Metazoa > Arthropoda > Insecta > Diptera > Scathophagidae > Cordilura > Cordilura impudica. Next base: position 41,769,614 of record OY821519.1, on the reverse strand, counting down.
TTACTTTTAGTTAAAAAGTACTTTTTCTTAAACAAATTTTATTAAAAAAGTATTTTCTTAACAAGTACCCTTTCTTAAAATAGTATATTTTCTTAAAAAAGTACAATCTCTTAAAAAATTGAAAATTTTGTTTAAAAAATTACTTATTATTGAAAATGAACTATTTATTCAAAAGGTATCTCTTACCAAAAAAATACATTTTCTTAAAAAGTACATTTTCTTTGAAGGTACTTTTTTTAAAAAATAGTAAATTTTCTTAAAAACGTACTTTCCATAAAAAAAAAAATAGCTATTATTTCAAATGTACCTTTTCTTAAAAAGGCATTTTTTTAAGAAGCAACTTTTTATTAACAATTAAATTTTCTTAAAAAAGAACCTTTCTTTAAAAAGTACCTAATATTAAAATAATATTTTAAGTAAAAAAGTACCTTTTAATAAAAAAAGTAAATTTTCTTAAAAATATGAGCTTTTCCATTTTCCAAAAAGGAACTTTTTTTAAAAAAAGTAATTTTCTTAAAAAAGTACAATTTCTTAAAAAAGTACTTATTATTGAAAAGGTACTTTTTATTCAAACCGTATCTCTTATTAAAAAAAAGTACATTTGCTTAAAAAAATAATTTTCTTAAAAAATACCTTTCATTAAAAAAAGTACCTTATCTTGGAAAAAACCTTTTCTTAAAAAAGTGCCTTTCTTTACTTAAAAAAGTTACTTTTTTTAAAAAAGTTACTTTTTTTAAAAAAGTACCTTTTTAATAAAATTTTCTTAAAAAGTACCTTTTCTGAAAAAGATACCGTTTCTAAAAAATTGGAAATTTTCTTTAAAAAAAGTACTTTTTACTCCAAAAGTAGCAATTATTATAAACGTGTCTTTCCTTAAAAAAACATTTTTTTAAAGAAATAACTTTTCTTAAAAGTAAATTTACTTCAAAAAGTGCCTTTTCCTAAAAAGTACCTTTTATTAGAATAATATTGTAATTAAAAAAGTACCTTTTAATAAAAAAGTAAACTTTTTCTAAAAAAGCGCCTTTTCTAAAAAAAGTACCTTTTCTTAAGAAACTACCTCTACTTAAAAATAACATTAGCTTATTTTATTAAAAATATTTTCAAAAAATACCTTTTCTTAAAAAATACCTTTTATTAAAAAAGCGAATTTTCTTAAAAAGTACCTCTTCTTAAAAAAGTACTTATTACTGAGAAGGTACTTTTTATTAAAAAAGTACCTTTTCTTAAAAAAGTAAATTTTCTTAAAAAATACGTTTTCTTAAAAAAGTACCTTATCTTAGAAAGAAACTTTTCATAAAAATTTACCTTTCTTAAAATAGAAAATTTTCTAAGAAAGTAAATTGTCTTAAAAAAATAATTTCCTTACAAAATTAACTTTTAATAAAAAAGTAATTTTTTTAACAATTTTTATTAAAAAAGTATTTTCTTAAAATAGTATCTTTTCTTAAAAAGTACTTTTTTTAAAGTACAATCTCTTAAAAAAATTTATTATTATTGAAAAGGTACTATTTATTCAAAAAGTATCCCTCACTAAAAAAATACCTTTTCTTAAAAAGTGCATTTTATTAAAACAGTACATTTTCTGAAAAGGTACCTTTTCTTAAAAAGAGTACGTTTTTTAAAAAATAGTAAATTTTCTTAAAAAATAACTTTTTATTCAAAAAAAAAAAATAGCTATTATTATAAATGTACATTTTCTCTTCTTTTCTTTTCTTTTCTTTTCTTTTCTTTTCTAAGAAAGTAATTTTTTTAAAATAGTACCTCTTCTTAAAAAGTCATTTACTTAAAAAAGTTACTTTTATTAAAAATGTACTTTTTCTTAAAAGTAAATTTTCTTAAAAAGTACCTTTTCTTAAAAAGATACCGTTTCTAAAAAATAGTAAATTTTCTTTTAAAAAAAATACTTTTTAGTCCAAAAGTAGCAATTATTATATAAGTGTCTTTCCTTAAAAAAACATTTTTTTAAAGAAGTACGTTTTCTTAAAAAATAATATAAGTAATAAAATAATGTTTTAATTAAAAACTAATTTTTAATAAAAAAAAGTAAATTTTCGTAAAAAAAATTATTTTTCATAAAAAAGTATACTTTCTTAAAAATATATGGCCGTATGCAAAAAAAATTAAAGTGTACTTCAAGTAGACTTTATTGTATGTTTTTCATATAAAATTTTTGATAAAGTCTACTTGAAGTACAATTTAATTTTTTACATATGGCCCGTAACCTTTTCCATTTTCCAAAAAGAAATTTCTTGTTAAAAAAGTAATTTTCTTAAAAATAAAATTTCTTAAAAATGTTTATTTTCTTAAAAAGTAGTTTCTTCTAAAATAGTGCCTTTTCCAAAAAAAATGTATTTTCTTAAAAAGTTCCATCTTAAAAACGTACCTTTTCTTAAAAAGTAAATTTTCTTAAAAAATTATCTTTTACTAAAAAGTCCTTGTTTATTATATAAGTATTTTTTTATTCTAATAGCAATTTTTATTATAAAAGTACTTTTATAATAAAAAACATTAATTAAGAACCTCCTTTTAATTAAGAGTGTAATATATAGGGTAATATTTAAATCAATAATTTATCATATTTGGGCCTTATTTCTTTCTTTATTTTAACATCTGTTTCTCACCTTGATCTTCTAATACGATGTTCATCAGCTTGTTTGGCATTACGACCTAATGAACGGCGGTGTTGATTACTGCCACCATTTCCTCCCAAAACACCACCACCACTTGTTACCAAAACACTAGAACGTCCGGCGGTATGTCCATGATTATCATGTTCTCGACCACTATAACTAGAACTTGAAGAACTTCTCGAAATATTCGCTTTTTCTTGCTTACGCTCCAAGGTGTTACTTCGGGAACTGGAATTTTGCCTTGAACCCATTAGCGACACTTGTGAACCCTTTTTGCGGCGATCTTCTGGTGTGAGTGATCTCGAGTCGGGTGTTACAGATCTTTGTTTACGTAAACTGCTGGATGAACTATGTGATTCATTGCGATCTGGTGTTAAAGAACGTTGGCGTTGTGTTTTGAACGGTGACGTCGCCGGATGGTAACTATTGGTATTTAAGAACTCTGAAGAACCAGCATCATCTTCCTCAATATCTAATTCATCATTGGAGAGATCTTTAAATAAAAAAAGGAGGATACACAAATTTGTTAGGACATTCTTTTAAAACTAGTAACATCAAAGTTACAACATTATTGTCTTTTAGAGAAATTTAATTTCTCTTCTTAGAAATCTTATGCAATTAAAGCAATTAAATTATTTATTATGCAGTTGTTATAAATTGCATTGCTAATAATTCAAAGAAAAAAATTTATAAGTTATTATCTCTAAATAACATTCTACACCACTTCCAAATCAAGGTTACAAAATAGTCAAATTAAAAAGTGTTTAAAAATGATTTAATTATAATGAATTAAGAACCTGAGATTGAAACCATATTTGTAAATTTCTCCAAAAATCTGTTAAATGATTTGGAAAATAAATATAATTTTTGAATTTCAATTACCGTACGTCTATATACAAGTTTTTATTTGAAAAATTTTAGAATATAATGGCCAAATAATGAAATGAAAATTTTAAAAATTATTATATTAATTTCAAAAAGCTTTTGGAATAAGATTTAAACAATTGTCGAATATAACTCCTAAATACATTTGGAAATGGTGTAGATTCTTGTTACGTATTTTGAATGTATAAAAAACTACCAGTCAGTTTTTTGGTTTTTATTAGTTCCAATGCAAACCATAATGAAAACTAAAAATAATACATACTCGTACGTAAAGTATGAGTTTGAGCAAAGGTACAGATGAGTGTAAAATAGTAGTGGGAAAATTTTTTTAAATTTGATACTATTTCCCTATAGAGCCACAAAATTTTGATAAAACTTCAGACCGCGGGACCAGAGTGAACTTTTATAAGCGCTTTTGGTGAGTTGAATTCGAACCTGAACTCAGAATCTTTCCGTCACATTGTACCTTAATAACAATTCACACTTCAACACTGGGGATATTGATATTTATAATGAACACACACACAGTATGTGTTTCATGTGTGTGTTAGCAGCAACTTTAAATGAGCATTACTCCAAAAAAATGTTTCAAACGGTGCAAGTCTGTAAATCTGGTGGACAGTTAAAAAGAAATACCTCTCAAATGAGGTATGTGTTGTCAAAATCTATTATTAACTACAGTTTTTATATCGGTCACAAAAAATCACCTTGCATATTAATATTATGGATTAAATATTTGACAGTGATTTCAAAAAAAAGGAAAGACAAAACAGTATAAGAATTATAAATTAAATATTATTTTAAGATTGCAGTTGTTCGACTTGTCAGTTAATAATAAGTAAAAATGCTCGAGCTCGAGGTTTGTATTTTATTATAAATATTTCGACATTCTTCGAATCGCGTCATCTGGTGCAATAATAGAGAACGATATGTCAACAATGTAGTGTAAAATGTTTTTTTGTGAACATTCAATATATTCCCAAATGATGACATTCGAAGAAAGTCGAAATATTGGAAAATAACTTAATTTTTATAATAAAATACGGACCTCGAGCTCGAACATTTTTAATTATTTTTAAATATTATTTCAAAGTGTGAATTCAAAGTGTGAATTTCAAATTGTGTGAAATAGAGTTCCTATTCTAGTTACCAGGAGTGAAATTTATGGCCGGTCTAGACCTATATCAGTAGTTTCGAGAAAGAGTCTTCGGTATAACTTGGTTTACTTTTGTATTGGGACTATGTCACAAATAAACCAAATTTGACAAATATCTATTGAAAATCTTTTATACACATACACAAAAAATTAATACGACCAATATGATAATCTGGATCTCAAGACAATTTTAAACGATCTCATACGGGACATTTGTACGAGGGCTAGGTCTGAGCATGAACCGATTTTTAGGATTGTCGGTACAGCTTATATGCACCAAAAACATTTGCATTTGCGAACTGTAGTTTGCGCACAAAGTTTGCCACATAGTGGTTTAGTGTATAAATATATAAGTACACATTGCATTGAAAATATATAATAAATATATAAAGTCTGCTATTTTTCTGACCACACATGTATAACGATTTTTGCATAACACTATGCGGTTCATAAAAGTACACAGACTGGAATAGATTGCACTTCAGTTGTCCACTACTAGTGCAGGGTTAAACTGTTAATCAGAGTTAGTTCTTATTTCTGGTATCTAAATATCTTAACCTCATACACATGTGTCATGGCTGCTTAAAAGAACAAAAAAAAAAAAAAAACATTCTTGACATTGCTGTGAAAAATGGCAAAACTTTTTATCGCAATTTTACCAGCAGATTGTTACAAACTTTAGTGCTAATTTTGTACAGTTTAAATTAAATCTCTTAACTTCTACAATAACAATAGTGTTTTTTTTTTTTTCGCTATTTTTATAAAATGATGCAGATTTATTGTCATGCAGAGATAATCACTATAAAAAGGTAATAGTTTTCAAGGATAAAAGAAGAAATTTTAGTTATTTGTTATATATTCATTGTTATCAGCCATTGAATTTAAATGAACTCCACTGAATGACAAGATTAAAATAAATTTAAACTTTTTAATTTTTTGTTTTAAATTTTAAATTCTTAATTTTTAATTTTTAATCTTTAATTTTTAATTTTTAATTTTAAAATTAAAATTTTTAATTTTTAATTTTTAATTTTTAATTTTTAATTTTTAATTTTTAATTTTTAATTTTTAATTTTTAATTTTTAATTTTTAATTTTTAATTTTTAATTTTTAATTTTTAATTTTTAAGTTTTAATTTTTAATTTTTAATTGTTAAATTTTAATTTTTAATTATTAATTTTTAATTTTTAATTTTCGATTTTTAATTTTTAATTTTTAATTCTTAATTTTTAATTTTTAATTTTTAATTTTTAATTTTTAATTTTTAACTTTTAATTTTTAACTTTTAATTTTTAATTTTTAATTTTTAATTTTTAATTTTTAATTTTATTTTAATTTTTAATTTTTAATTTTTAATTTTAATTTTTAATTTTTAATTTTTAATTTTTAATTTTTAATTTTTAATTTTTAATTTTAATTTTTAATTTTTAATTTTTAATTTTTAATTTTTAATTTTTAATTTTTAATTTTTAATTTTTAATTTTTAATTTTTAATTTTTAATTTTTAATATTTAATTTTTAATTTTAATTTTTAATTTTTAATTTTAATTTTTAATTTTTAATTTTTAATTTTTAATTTTAATTTTATTTAATTTTTAATTTTTAATTTTTAATTTTTAATTTTTAATTTTTAATTTTTAATTTTTAATTTTTAATTTTTAATTTTTAATTTTTAATTTTTA
>OY821519.1:41755583-41760558 GCA_963682025.1 Cordilura impudica | reverse complement strand
AATTTTTGATAAAGTCTACTTGAAGTACACTTTAATTTTTTGCATATGGCCCATAACCTTTTCCAAAAAGAAAATTCTCGTAAAAAAGTAATTTTCTTAAATAGTAAATTTTCTTAAAAATGTTTATTTGTTTCTCCTAAAATAGTGCCTTTTCTATAAAAAATTGTATTTTCTTAAAAGTTCCATCTTAAAAAAGTACCTTTTTTTAAAAAAGTAAATTTTCTTAAAAAATTATCTTTTACTAAAAAGTCCTTGTTTATTATATAAGTATTTTTTTATTCTAAGAGCAATTTTTATTATAAAAGCATTTTTATAATAAAAAATATTAATTAAGGACCATCTTTTAATTGATGGTGTAACGAAACGAATAGGGTAATATTTAAATAAAAAATTTATTATCATATTTGGGCCTTCTTTCTTTCTTTACTTTAACATCTGTTTCTCACCTTGATCTTCTAATACGATGTTCATCAGCTTGTTTGGTATTACGACCTAATGAACGTCGGTGTTGATTACTGCCACCATTTCCTCCCAAAACACCACCACCACTTGTTACCAAAACACTAGAACGTCCGGCGGTATGTCCATGATTATCATGTTCTCGACCACTATAACTTGAACTTGAAGAACTTCTCGAAATATTTGCTTTTTCTTGCTTACGCTCCAAGGTGTTACTTCGGGAACTGGAATTTTGCCTTGAACCCATTAGCGACACTTGTGAACCTTTTTTGCGGCGATCTTCTGGTGTGAGTGATCTCGAGTCGGGTGTTACAGATCTTTGTTTACGTAAACTGCTGGATGAACTATGTGATTCATTACGATCTGGTGTTAAAGAACGTTGGCGCTGTGTTTTGAACGGTGACGTCGCCGGATGGTAACTATTGGTATTTAAAAACTCTGAAGAACCAGCATCATCTTCCTCAATATCTAATTCATCATTGGAGAGATCTTTAAATAAAAAAAGCAGGATATACAAATTTGTTAGGAGATTCTTTTAAAACTATTAACAGCAAAGTAACAACATTATTGTCTATTAGAGAAATTTAATTTTTCTTCTTAGAAATCTTATGCAATTAAAGCAATTGAATTATTATGCAGTTGTTATAAATTGCATTGCTAATAATTCAAAGAAAAAAATTTATAAGTTATTATCTCTAAATAACATTCTACACCACTTCCAAATCAAGGTTACAAAATAGTTAAATTAAAAAGTGTTTAAAAATGATTTAATTATAATGAATTAAGAACCTGAGATTGAAAACATATTTGTAAATTTCTCCAAAAATCTGATAAATGATTTGGAAAATAAATATAATTTTTGAATTTAAATTACTGTACGTCGAAATACAAGTTTTTATTTGAAAAATTTTAGAATATAATGGCCAAATATAACTCTTAAATACATTTGGAAATGGTGTAAATTCTTGTTACGTATTTTGAATGTATAAAAAACTACCAGTCAGTTTTTTGGTTTTTATTAGTTCCAATTCAAACCATAATAAAAACTAAAAATAATTCATACTCGTACGTAAAGTATAAGTTTGAGCAAAGGTACAGATGTGTGTAAAATTGTAGTGGAAAATTTTTTTTAAATTTTAATACTATTTTCCGTAGGGCCACAAAATTTTTATAAAACTTCAGAGAGCGGGACCAGAGTGAACTTTTATAAGCGTCTTTGGTGAGTTGGATTCGAACCTGAACTCAGAATCTTTCCGTCACATTGTACCTTAATAATAATTCACAATTCAACACTGGGGATTTTGATATTTATAATAAACACACACACACAGTATGTGTTTCATGTATGTGTTAGCAGCAACTTTAAATGAGCATTACTCCAAAAAAATATTCCAAGCGATGCAAGTCTGTAAATCTGGTGGACAGTTAAAAAGAAATGCCTCTCCAATGAGGTATGTTTTGTCAAAGTCTATTATTAACTACAGTTTTTACATCGGTCACAAGAAATCACCTTGCATATTAATATTATGGATTAAATATTTGACAGTGATTTCAAAAAAAAAAAAGGAAAGACAAAACAATATAAGAATTATAAATTAAATATTATTTTAAGATTGCAGTTGTTCGACTTGTCAGTTAATAATAAGTAAAAATGCTCGAGCTCGAGGTTTGTATTTTATTTTAAATATTTCGACATTCTTCGAATCGCGTCATCTGGTGCAATAATAGAGAACGATATGTCAACAATGTAGTGTAAAATGTTTTTTTTGTGAACATTCAATATATTCCCAAATGATGACATTCGAAGAAAGTCGAAATATTGGAAAATAACTTAATTTTTATAATAAAATACGGACCTCGAGCTCGTACATTTTTAATTATTTTTAAATATTATTTCAAAGTGTGAATTAAAAGTGTGAATTTCAAATTGTGTGAAATAGAGTTCCTATTCTAGTTACCAGGAGTGAAATTTATGGCCGGTCTAGACCTATACATATCAGTAGTTTCGAGAAAGAATCTTCGGTATAACTTGGCTTACTTTTGTGTTGGGACTATGTCACAAATAAACCAAATTTGACAAATATCTATTGAAAATCTTTTATATACATACACAAAAAATTAATACGACCAATATGATAATCTGGATCTCAAGACAATTTTAAACGATCTCATACGGGACATTTGTACGAGGGCTAGGTCTGAGCATGAACCGATTTTTAGGATTGTCGGTACAGCTTATAGGCACCAAAAACATTTGCATTTGCGAACTGTAGTTTGCGCACAAAGTTTGCCACATAGTGGTTTAGTGTATAAATATATAAGTACACATTGCATTGAAAATATATAATAAATATATAAAGTCTGCTATTTTTCTGACCACACATGTATAACGATTTTTGCATAACACTATGCGGTTCATAAAAGTACACAGACTGGAATAGATTGCACTTCAGTTGTCCACTACTAGTGCAGGGTTAAACTGTTAATCAGAGTTAGTTCTTATTTCTGGTATCTAAATATCTTAACCTCATACACATGTGTCATGGCTGCTTAAAAGAACAAAAAAAAAAAAAAACATTCTTGACATTGCTGTGAAAAATGGCAAAACTTTTTATCGCAATTTTACCAGCAGATTGTTACAAACTTTAGTGCTAATTTTGTACAGTTTAAATTAAATCTCTTAACTTCTACAATAACAATAGTGTTTTTTTTCGCTATTTTTATAAAATGATGCAGATTTATTGTCATGCAGAGATAATCACTATAAAAAGGTAATAGTTTTCAAGGATAAAATAAGAAATTTTAGTTATTTGTTATATATTCATTGTTATCAGCCATTGAATTTAAATGAACTCCACTGAATGACAAGATTAAAATAACTGAACAATCAGAAGCAAAAACTTTGCCAGTAGTTCTAAAGTTTAACAATACAGTTGCTCGATTGTGTCAACAGAAATTGAATACCAACTAACGATTTTCTATTATGATATTATATTTACTAGCAAAACAAGAGAATCGAATTGTAATTACCTCATAATTCGGTTAATAACCTCATCAAAAATTTTTAATTTTTAATTTTTAATTTATAATTTTTAATTTTTAATTTTTAATTTTTAATTTTTAATTTTTAATTTTTATTTTTTAATTTTTAATTTTTAATTATTAATTTTTAATTTTTAATTTTTAATTTTTAATTTTTAATTTTTAATTTTTAATTTTTAATTTTTAATTTTTAATTTTTAATTTTTAATTTTTAATTTTTAATTTTTAATTGTTAATTGTTAATTTTTAATTTTTAATTTTTAATTTTTAATTTTTAATTTTTAATTTTTAATTTTTAATTTTTAATTTTTAATTTTTAATTTTTAATTTTTAATTTTTAATTTTTAATTTTTAATTTTTAATTTTTAATTTTTAATTTTTAATTTTTAATTTTTAATATTTAATTTTTAATTTTTAATTTTTAATTTTTAATTTTTAATTTTTAATTTTTAATTTTTAATTTTTAATTTTTAATTTTTAATTTTTAATTTTTAATTTTTAATTTTTAATTTTTAATTTTTAATTTTTAATTTTTAATTTTTAATTTTTAATTTTTAATTTTTAATTTTTAATTTTTAATTTTTAATTTTTAATTTTTAATTTTAATTTTTAATTTTTAATTTTTAATTTTTAATTTTTAATTTTTAATTTTTAATTTTTAATTTTTAATTTTTATTTATTAGTTTTTAATTTTTAATTTTTAGTTTTTAGTTTTTAATTTTTAATTTTTAATTTTTAATTTTTAATTTTTAATTTTTAATTTTTAATTTTTAATTTTTAATTTTTAATTTTTAATTTTTAATTTTTAATTTTTAATTTTTAATTTTTAATTTTTAATTTTAATTTTTAATTTTTAATTTTTAATTTTTAATTTTTAATTTTTAATTTTTAATTTTTAATTTTTAATTTTTAATTTTTAATTTTTAATTTTTAATTTTTAAATTTTTAATTTTTAATTTTTAATTTTTTATTTTTAATTTTTAATTTTAATTTTTAATTTTTAATTTTTAATTTTTAATTTTTAATTTTTAATTTTTTTTTAATTTTATAATTTTTAGTTTTAATTTTTAATTTTTAATTTTTAATTTTTAATTTTTAATTTTTAATTTTTAATTTTTAATTTTTAATTTTTAATTTTTATTTTTTAATTTTTTGATTTTTAATTTTTAATTTTTAATTTTTAATTTTTAATTTTTATTTTTTAATTTTTAATTTTTAGTTTTTTAATTTTTAATTTTTAATTTTTAATTTTTAATTTTTAATTTTTAATTTTTAATTTTTAATTTTTAATTTTTAATTTTTAATTTTTAATTTTTAATTTTTAATTTTTAATTTTTAATTTTTAATTTTTAATTTTTAATTTTTAATTTTTAATTTTTAATTTTTAATTTTTAATTTTTAATTTTTAATTTTTAATTTTTAATTTTTAATTTTTAATTTTTAATTTTTAATTTTTAATTTTTAATTTTTAATT